>LPNX010106003.1:3013-34149 GCA_001517045.1 Pseudotsuga menziesii | reverse complement strand
TCTCTCTCTCTCTCTCTCTCTCTCTCTCTCACACACACACACACACACATCCATAGGTCACCCCATCTTTGTCTCTCTCTAACTGTCACATGCCCCAATTTGCAAAAACAATTTTATATTATTTGAGGAACATTGTGTTAAATTTTATGCTAAGTTGTAATTAATGACCCAATGGGGTCAAGAATATTTAATGTAAATTAAGAATATTTTATATATAAATAAATAAATGAGGAGACAACAACTTAGGAGAGCTGTTAAAAGAGTGTTTATTGGTCAATTGGTGGAGGAGATTGGGTGGAGAGCAAACTGACATGTGGCAGCATCCTCAAACCACTTCCAACTGTTGCAGGTGGCAACTTCCCTATATTTGTGGTCATGATTCCCCAAGAAAGTGGAATCAGAGCAGGTGGCTCATTTAATGAAAACTGACCTAGAAAACCTAGGCATCTCTATAAAATTTCCCATTAAAGAGAGTTGAGACTGCTCATTCTAGAGAAGTGATCATTCAGGGTAAATGGATTTACTCAAGAGAAATTCAATGGAGGGGAGTCTGGAATTTTTTTGAGGGGATAACTGCTGAGATTGATCTAGTTGCAGCTTTTAAGCTGAAGATCATATTGCTGAGAGTAGATTTTTATTACTGAGGTAATTGAACCAGTCAGGTCACAGAGGTTTTACAGTTGCATTCTCCACCCAGTTCTCAACCAAGAAGACCAGGAACAAGCTCAGGGGTCCTAAGGAATCGTTGTTTGAGCACTCTCTAGGAGTTTGTTATGGAGGAACGGCCTCCTTAAGATGTTGTCATCTTGTCCTCAACAGGTTCTATTTTTTTTTACTGTCTTCAGTTAAATAATTCGTAGTTTATCTATTATAGGCATTGTTAGTGTTTAGGGTTTATGAATGGAAAGTAACTGTGTAATGTTAAGTTCAGTAAATTTATATATTATTTATAGAAATGGAAATGATTATGTAAATAGTGAAATAGATAGAAATTAAATTTCTAAGCTGTGTTTTTGCACACCTAAACTCAGGTTGTGCTAGTAGGTTGTACTCTAGCACAGTTGGATTGTTTTAAGTAGATTAAATGATTTTATTATTAGAATGAAAATAGTAGATATGATTCTTTTATTTGAATGTAAATACAAATACATTTTACTTCAATGTTTATGAAATTCATTGAAAAAGCAGTGCTATGTTTTGCTTGCACTTATTATTTTACTTCAATCAACTAAATGCAAACACATGTATAAGAAAATAGTAAATATGCTATTATTACAATATTAGTATATAGATAGAAAATAAAGATATTATAGTTAACAGTAGTAAAGTAAACACTAATATTTAAGAAAACATGTGAAAAAGAATTTGTAAAACAGTTCATAAATATTAACTTTACCAACTACAGTATGTCTTACTTAGGAGTTAAGGATTCTTTTTATAATCCTGTTTAATTTACAAAAATTACTGGGAGTTGATATTATTCTAGTTTTTAGGTATGCTACACTAAAAATATAAGTACTTTTCTTAACTAAAAACTGGAAGTAACACTATTAGAATCCTTTCATTTCCTACAGAGTTAACATCATACTTACAACTGTAAATCATGTTATCTTCCATTATTCCATTTATTAAAAACAGAGTCAAGAATGATTTAAGCAGAAACAAATTTTCATAAGCTGTAGGGTTTACAGTATTTATTTTAACTCTTAAAAGCCGAGTTCTAGAATTTAACATTATCTTCTATACAGAGCTTAAAAATAAATATAATTTACAAAGTAGTAATAAATAAAATGTATATGTAAATAACAAACAAATTAAATAAAAAATCATTAACCATGTGCAATATAAATCTCAAATCCAGGTAGGCTTATAGCCTATAAGAATTCAAGGGTCAAAACCCTTTCTACTAATAAAACCAATTACACAAAAGTCTTTGTATTACACTATAACCAGATTACATTACTGACCTTGAAAGTAAAAACCCCACAAACTTTACAACTAGACTGTTCCACAGTCTTCTTTCTTAAAACCAAATATACATAAATATTTTATATTAACAGTAAATTACATTACTGATAGGTTAGGGAAAACCCATTTCACGGTTTCATTTTCTTAAAGTTCAAATAGAAAAACCGAAGCAAATGAGATAGAGATCACATAAGCAGCTCTGAGCACAAAGGAGGTTTTATAAAATTAACAAGATTATTACATCATTAAGCCATAAGGCTGAAAAACTGTTTCACTGAAACCACACATACATCACAGCTTTAAAAGCTTGTGCAACCCAGCAATGTATCGATAGGGTTTAAAAACAAAAACATGGATTTTAAAAAACAAAGTAAATATCATAACTAGTAGAAAGTTCGCAGCTAGGTTTCCAACCACATAAACCTTCAACCGACCCATTTCGCAAGCAAGGAGAACCCACGAAGAGACCGGGGCTTACCGGATTGAAAGACCACAAAGGTAACTGAAGGCTGAGCATGCTTCCATTCAAGTCTGGAGCTGTCAGCGTAGCCTACAGGTTTTAAACCAAACAATATTTAAAACTAATGATAATAATTATTAAACCCTAACTTAAGAAATATTTGGCAAAAAGGATTGTGAGTAAAGTAGCAATGTATACCTGTGCTTTGAACAAGAAGAGTTCGAAACCAGGAAGTTACGGCCACCTAAATCGTATGCACCAACCAAGAAAAACTTCAAGTCAACCCTGTGAGAGAGGCATCAAGGTTACAGCACTCAGACTCCACGATGCCGAGACAAGGAACAAGCAGTGACAGGGTAAAACCATGTACAGGATTCGATCCAAGCGAAGAAGTAAAGACCACTCACATAGTAAATCTTTACTCACAAGAAAAACCGAGACTACAAGTTATGACACCAAAACCACTCTGCAACATAATACAGACTACAGAGCCAACAAATAAGGGATTTGCAAGCATCTCATAGCTGCAAGGAATCTCAGTGCAGCCGAAAGACATACAAACCCTCAGAGCCAAATGCCAAGGAGTAGGGTTTCACTTCATTATAATTCAACCAATGCATGGTGGAGACTTACCAACGTCCCTTTCTTGAAATTTTAACCAAGTGTGGGTGGTTTTCAATAGTCAAAACTGCACATTGAAAATGAAAGATATCATTGCTAATTATTTCAAATCATGCTATCGACTATAGTACAAAGGTGCATAACCTTTTCCAATAATACAAATCACGAATAATCGACCATAATATAACGTTTCCTATTATTGATTCTCGTGTCAAATTTTCCAACAATCTTTTGGATAGTTCATATGATTTCTTACAAAGACAATCATGTTATTGTTTATGCTATGCATTAGAACTAGTATATTATAGGAACAACACTTATAATGTGTCTACTTTTAGTTTGACCTTATGATAGTAGTTTTTAGGTAGTGAAACTACCTTATGTTACAGGTAGTATTTTGTTATATCCTATTATTATAAACTATAACTCAGTATATTATTGTAACATTACAATAACAATTGCATTATGGTTATAAACCAAATACTATGTACACAGCTTGTCCACTAGCTATGCAAGAAGATAATCGCATTTGTAAACAAATCAAACATTTTGGTATTGTTTCATGACTAGTAAGGGAGAATTAGAGTAGAGATATGTTGTTAATTACAATATCTTTTATAAACTAATAGCTCTAAACTTTTCACATAAAACTAGATGCTAATAAATGAAGAAGTCTTCAAGGAGACTGAAGACAAGCCTCATTGCAAGAGTTTCTCTTAACAAAACTAACATCTCATTGTAAAATTTACCTTTGAAAAATATAGGATTATGTCCATACATAAAGAGCAATGCACTTGAGTTTTTAAACATGAAAATAGTAGTAAGATCAAGATACAATAGAAGTACTTTTATGACAGGATCTTGAGCTCTATGCTCACTGTAAGAATCTATAATTGACTAGGCACTATAATCTTCACGACAGAAAGAAACCTTGAAGGAACTAATTCTTGTAAATAACATTAATTATGATAAGGATAAAATTCATTATGGCTTAATTTGAAATACTGTCATAGATCCAAAACAACGAAGGAATTTACTCCACCTCATCAGAGTATTGCATTTAATAATCAATTTATATACTAGCATCTTATCATGCTAAAGAAGTACTTCTCGACTTAGTTCAAAATAAACTCCTACTTGATCAAATGCTTACCTGCTGAACCTGTAAGAACCAACAATCCATTGAGTTAGCATAATGCTAAGCAAGCCCTGATTTCAAACATGGTTTCTCACCTACTTGACAAAAGTAAATCATAAGTATAGCTAACAAAAACTAAATGCAAGACAGTTTTTATATAACTTATAAAAATTAAAGTTGTATTAGTTTTTTTGTATTTGAAACTAATCCTTAAAAATTGTTAAAACTGTTTCATTATCCGCTAACCTCTAGCAGTTACTAAACTGCGATGTCAGACATTTTATGTCACTTTAAAAATTTTAAATTTTTATAAAATTTGGGGTTATGGCATGTTGTATCAGAGCACAATGTTCAAACACTAGGCCTTGATGAAGCTCAACTTGCTTATATGAAACAGTAAATTTAAATCATTTTTCTGATGTTATTTTCTTTGAATGTTATAAACAGAGAAAATTGTTTTTGAGTTTAACGACAGGTATGGAAATATTGGAGGAATATGCAGAAGAGGAATCCCCTTATACTGAACAAGATAATCTAGAAACAGAACCTATACAAGAAGACATAACCACTAATTCTTTAGAAATTTTACAAACAGTAAAAGAATTAAAATCTGAAATGGAATCTGTTAAAAAAGAAAATGAGAGGATTTTGAGAGCTTAGGAGGAGCTGAATCAGATCTTAATAGAAAATTTTCATACTAAGGGAAAGGGTAAAAGAGTTGATTCGAAAGATATAAGTTATCAACATAAGCATAAAAAGACTAAACAAATTAAAAATGAAAGTAGCTGATATTCTGAAGTATTTGGTGATCAACGTAATTCTCATTATACTAGTGACAATAGTGAGGATAACCACCATACTAGGGAAAGAAAATATAAACCTTATAAATAAATTTTTGGGGAGTTTAAGAAGATCAAGCCGCCAACATTTAATGGAGAAACTGAAAAGGGGGAGGAAGCGGAATCCTGGTTATCCGGGATGAAGAAGTACTTCCAGATTTATAACTATTCTAACCAATTAAAGGCTAGGATGGCTATTTATAATCTTACAGGGAAAGCTGATATATGGTGGCAAGATTTAAACAGAGTGAAAGGTATAAGAGAGAAGGACATAAATTGGAGTACATTCAAGAAGTACTTTAAAAAGAATTTTTTATCTGAACAATACTATGAAGAAAGGACTAAGGAATTCTATGAGCTAAAACTAGGTACAATGACTATGAAAGATTTGAACAATAAGTTTTAAAGTCTGCTTAGGTATGTGCCATACCTTGTGGATGAAAAACCAAAGGCACATCGGTTTCTTAGCTGTTTACCTTATCACATAAAGGATAGGATTGAGTATGACAATCCGAAAACCCTGGAAGAAGCTATGAGGAAAGCGAATTTCTGTTATGAACAGAATCATAAAAAAGAGAGTATGGCCAACTGGAAGGCCAAAAGGAATAATAATTATGATCAAAAGAAGAAAGAGTTTGTGCCTAATCAGAATTCTAAAAATAATAATGCCAAATTTTTTTCTAATAAGAATTTCCAGGGGAATAAGAATAATTCACAGAACAATCGGGACAATCAAAAAAATAAAGAGCCTGCTAATAATCATAGTAATTACACAAAGAACTTTGAACAAAAAGAACCCGTAAAGTGTTGGGAATGCAATGGTCCACATTATGTCTCAGTCTGTCCCAATTGGAAAAAGACTTTTAGCAATATCCACACAATACAGGAGGAGATGATTGTTGGAGATTTAGTGAGGACTATGCCCAGGATCAATGCAGCTTTGGAGAATCAGCAAGAAAACCATCAAACTTTCATGGTGGAAGTAGAAGGTAAGATAAATCAAACATCCATATCTATTTTAATTGATCTAGGAGCTAGTTTAAGCTATATTTCTCCTAACTTGGTAGAAAAGTGTAAACTGCCTGTTGAAAAGTTTGCAAGTTCTTGGTTAGTTCAGTTAGCTACTGGTGCAAAGAGAAAGGTAATTAGCTTTGTAAATAATTGTGCAGTAACTATGGATCAATTTGAATCTTTTGTTAAGATTAATGTACTACCTCTAGGTTCATACAACATACTAATTGGTATGGATTGGTTAGAGCAGCATAGGGTGGTCTTAAATTGCTATGATAAAACCTTGACTTGTATAAATAATTGTAGAAAACTAATAGGTGTAAAGGGAATCCCTAGGAAAAAAACTGTAAGGTCGATTTCTGCTCTACAACTTAAGAGAACTGTTAGGAAAGGTTGTAAGGCTTATGCAGTAACAGTAACCAATGAAGAAAATCTAAACAACATAGATAAATTAAAATTGGAGGATATACCAGTTCCAAAGGAATATGCAGATGTATTCCAAGAATAAATTCTGGGACTGCCTCCGAAGAGGGAATTAGATTTTACCATTGAGCTGGTACCTGGTGCAGTTCCCAACTCAAAGGCCCCTTATTGGATGAATATACTCGAATTAAATGAACTTAAGTCACAGTTAAAAGAACTTATTGACAAGAATTATATTCGACTGAGTGTGTCTTCCTGGGGCGCACCTATCATCTTTGTTAAGAAAAAGGATGGAACTATACGAATCTGCGTAGATTATCGTCAATTAAATAAGATGAATATCAAGAACAGATACCCACTACCTCGCATAGATGATCTGTTTGATCAACTATGTGGAGCCACGGTATTCTCGAAAATTGATTTACGGTCTGTATATCACCAAGTTAGAATTAAAGATGAAGAAATATTTAAAACAACTTTTAGGACTCGATATGGACATTACGAGTTTGTCATCATGCCATTCGGACTTACTAATGCTCTAGCTATTTTAATGTGTCTAATGAATAATGTAATGCATAAATATCTAGATAAATTTGTGGTCTTGTTTATCGATGACATATTGATTTATTTGAAATCTAAAGAAGAACATAAAGAACATTTAAAAATTGTCTTGCAAGAGTTGCGAGATCATCAACTCTTTGCAAAGTTTAGTAAATGCGACTTCTTTAAAGATAAAATCCAGTACTTAGGTCATGTGGTGACTAAAGAAGGAATTTCGGTGGATCCCGAAAATATAAAGGCAATCGAATATTGGCAAGTTCCTAAGAACGTAACTGATGTCCGATCATTTATGGGTATTACCGGTTATTACCGGAGGTCCATCGAAGGGTTTTCGAGAATCGCAAATCCGATAACCTCTTTGCAGAAAAAGGGAAAGAAATTTGATTGGAATCAGAAGTGTGAGGATAGTTTTAAAAAGTTAAAAACCTTATTAACCAGTGCACCAATTTTAAGAATAGCTGATCCAACTAAAGATTTTATAGTATGTACTAACGCCTGCAATGACGGTTTAGGTGGAGTATTGACTTAGGAAGGACATGTCATTGCTTACGAGTCTAGGAAATTGAAGATTCATGAAAAGAATTATGCAACCTATGACTTGGAATTAGCTGCTGTCATACATGCTTTAAAGATGTGGCATCATCATTTAATTGGAAGAAAATTTATCTTAATGGCGGATAATAAGGGATTAAAATATTTGTTAGATCAACCTAACCTGAATGCTAGACAAGCTAGGTGATTAGCTTTTCTAAGTGAATATGATTTCGAATTTCAACACATTAAAGGGAAAGAAAATAAAGTTGTTGATGCATTAAGTAGAAATGCAAAGCTGAATTTTACAGCAACTATCAGCACTTATACAATAGATTTGGAAGAATAGTTTAAAGTAGGGATAGAACAAGATGAAAATCACCTAAAGTTACAAGCAAAAGCAAAATAAAATCCAATAGAAAGTCTAAGTACAGGGTACACCTTGAATGAAAAATGATTTTTACTGTATAAAGACAGAATATATGTACCTAATGTACCTAAGGTTAAGTTATTAATTTTAGACGAAATCCATAAAACTCCTTACTCGGGCCATCCGGGTTATCAAAAAACTATAACCATGTTAATAAAAGAGTATTTTTGGCCAAACATGAAGACTAAACTGGTAGAATATATTGCTAGATGCTTTGAATGTCAGCAAGTAAAAATTAAACATCAGCATCCAACTGGATTACTTCATCCTTTGCGCATTCTTAGCTGGAAATGGGAGATAATTAGTCTTGATTTTGTTACTGGACTGCCAAAAAAAAGAACTTAAATGACTCCATAATGGTAGTGGTTGACAAATTGAGTAAAGCAGCCCATTTTATACCTGTAAAAACTACTTATAAAGCTGCAAATATAGCTGATATCTTTTTAAAGCAAATTTTCTGACTACATAGAATACCGAAGGTTATAATTTCATATCAAGACCCTAAATTTACATGTAACTTTTGGAGATATATGTTTAAAGGATTAAATACTACATTAAATTTTAGTACCTCATTCCATCCTCAAACTGATGGACATACTGAAAGAGTAAATCAGGTACTGGAAGTGTTATCACTCCAAGAAACTCCTCTAGGCTGTAGCTCGAGGATGCCTGGTAACTTACAATGTTTTTTAGGGTTTTCAGATATGGGTCAAGTCATTCGACCTATGTAACCTTTCCATTCTCAATTCATGCATAAGACTCACTCGTTTACAAGGCGTTTAGTTGCAATTTGCTAAAAAATTCGACTATAAGGTGTAGGGATGGAGAAATCACCAGGATGGCAGAATTACACATATAACACATGCATATAAATGGATAAATCCTGCTAAGGATGGTATTTATAAATTAAATATGACTAATAGACCAATAGGATGATAGCTATCGAATTTTTCATAAATCTGAAATTGACCTAAATGCACATTCAGGCATAAACACAGTAAAGAAAGAGATGATGGCTGAACAGATCACAACAAATGAGCTTATATCATGAAAAAGTAAAATGAGAAGCTTGAAAGTATTATGGGCTCATAAATCCTCGAAGTTGAAACTCTATTATAAAATCAATCATGGGCTTTATAGCCTCCTACAAAAATTATAGATCCTAAAAATCCGATCTGTTTACACAAAAAATACTTGAAAGTGCTAGTTTTCCCAGATTAGGGCTTCAAACCCTTGCTAACCATTTGTTTATCTACTGTGAAGATCTATTTTTATTGAGCGAACTTAATAACTAAAGTGGTTGTTGATAATCACCACCGCTGGTTCACTGTGAAATTGCCGCCAACATCCAGTGTATCGACGTTTAACTGCAGTGAACATTCTTATTTAATCCACTGGATGTTTCTCTATCTTGTCACTGCAGTCGTCGATCAGAATATTTTTCCTTTAGCTTATCAGCGCTTCAAATCTCAATGCTGGGGCTCTCCATCACTATCTCATTGGCGATCGGGAGTTGAAGTACTTATGCATCAGAACCTTTTATCTGAATGTTGCCTTAGTTTCGAAGGTGAAATGAAATAATTTTATCGCTGTCGAAAGTTGATTGACGAAGGAATCAGGGCATTGGTATTCTATGCCATTGATGAACAGTCTTGCTATTCGCCGATGTGTGTTATCTCTTTTGTTTTTCTCTTTCAAGACTTTATCTTTTTGACTGTCAGTGATTTCACTTTATCGCTATCGGAGGTCAGTAGAAGTTTGAATCGGAGCTTTAGTGCTCTATGCCATCGGCACTGCGGAGGGGCTTCATTGTAAACTTGTCGATCCGTAGGTTGTATGTCTTCCACCGCTACGACTCCTTAGTGGACTAACTCGCCGCTCCTTTGTCTTTAGTTCTTTTGACCGCCAATGATTTTCTATTGTTAGCGCTATTAGAATGCTTCTTGTCATTGATCAGAGCTTTAATCTTCTGTGCCGCCGACACTGCAGAGGGGCTTCGTTGTAAACTCACCAATCCGTAGGTTGTATGTCTTCTATCATTGCAGCTCCTTGGTGGACTAACTTGCCGCTTCGTTGTCTTTAGTTCTTCCGACTGTCGATGATTTTCTATTGTTCACGCTATCGAAATGCTTCTTGTCATTGATCGAAGCTTTAGTCTTCTGTGCCACCGATACTGCGAAGGAGCTTCATTGTAAACTTGTCAATCTGTAGTCTATCTGTTTTTTGATCACCGAAGTTTTCATCTGGTCGCGGAAGCCATAGTCTGTCTTTCTTCCATCGTTGTGGATCCTTAGTGAACTAGCTCGCCACTCCATTGTCTTTAGTTCTTCCAACCGCCGATTGTTTTCTATTATTCGCATTGTCAGAATGCTACTTGTCATTGATCAGAGCTTTATTCTCTTATGCCATCGACACTATGGAGGAACTCAGTTGTAAACTTTGTCGATCTGTAGCCCTTCTGTCTCCCACCGTTGCAGCTCCTTAGTGAACTATCTTGTCGATTCATTGTCCTTAGTTCTTCATATTGTCGAAGAGTTCATCTAACCACGGAAGCCATAGTCTGTCGATGGCTAATGAGATGTTATGATCCTCGCCCAAGCCACCGAAGCTACAACTTAGTGAAATTTTTATCAACCACAGAGGCTTTCAAACTGTTAGTGAGATTCATATTCCTTATTGCGTGAATTAAATTCTTCATACTATCGAAATGAATTATTTTGTGTGAACTTAATGAAAATAAATTTATTTTGGGATATAACATATGGATCCTACTCGGGGATGGGAACCTCCCTATGAGGTCCCAAGAACCCCAAACCAAAAATGCCTTTCCTTAAAAGAAACTAAGTAACTTAACATGATTCTTTATTGTTCCATTGGGAATGGAGTCTTATTCTGAAAGCAAAACAACCTACTATCTACTAATTTACAATCATAAGGCCTTAGAGCCTTAAATAAAATAGAGTTTCAGGAACCGCCCATTTACTGGGCCATCGAATACCTTTTCACCTTCCAGATTCTGCAATTTGAAGGTTTTATTCTCATATACTTGGTCTATAACAAAAGGTCCAATCCACAAAGAGTCAAATTTTCCATGTTTCCCCTTGTCCTATCTGACAACATCCCACTTGAGGACCCAATATCCAACCTGGAAGTTGTCTGCCTTTGATCTTTTGTCAAGCATTCCCTTTATCCTCTGTTGATGAGCCTCTGATTTTCCTACCACTTGCTCCCTGATCTGCTGTAACTCCACCAAATCCATCATCCTTCTCATCATATCATTTGGTTCATATCCCTCTTTCTGAAATAACTTTGCCACTGGAAGGATGAGCTAGATAGGAAAGATGGCCTCGGTGCCATAAATTAACTTGAATGGACTAATGGATCTTTTGTCTATTACCCTATCAGCCCATAAATCAAACTTAAGTTTTGAATCCTAGCTTTTCTGATTTGTCTCTAGCAGTTTCCTGACCATTCTGACTAAGCTTTTGTTGGATGACTCAGCCAGGCCATTTCCTTGTAGGTAATAGGATGTGGAGTGAACCAGTTGAATACCCATTGATTCACACATTTTAACTAATGCTTAGAGCCTTAAAATCTGGTGCATCATTAGTTACTAACCTTACTAGGCAACCAAACCTGTTGAAGATGTTCTCATATAAAAATATCATGATGACTTGGTGAGTGGCATTTCTGGTGGGTACTGCTTCTATCCATTTGGTAAAGTAGTCAGTGGCTACTAAGATACATTTATGATATCCATTGGAAGATGGATTTATTTCACCTATGAAATCCAAACCCCATTGCTGGAAAGGCCCATTCATTGTAACAGGCCTAAGGGGCAAGTATTTGAGCTGCTGCTTCCATATAAATCTTTGACATTGGTCACAGGCCCTTTAAAAAGTGCATACATCAGCAAAGAGGACTAGCCAATAGTATCCTGCTTTTAATATCTCATGGGATGTGGTTTTCCAGTAGTGGTGGCCTCCACATGTACTGGAATGAAAGTGATGCATGACCTGCTCTGCTTCCTCTTTATCTAGACACATTAAAAAAATTCCAGACTGATCCTTCCAATACAGCAAATTGTCAATTATGCAAAACTTAACAGATTTCAACTTAAGAGCTCATGCTTGGTTAGGAGTAATATCAGGAGAAACTTCTAATTTTAGCAAAAATTGAATGATACCTGAATACCACTCACATGAAGACATGTTCTCAGCTACTGCTGGACTGTTATTCTGATCTTGATTTACTTTTGTTTCAGCTGCTACCATAGTCTGCACCTTTTCTGATCTGACACATGTGAAATTTATTCCCATCATGTTGTGCCCCTACCCAATAGCCTGATTAAAGAAAAAAAAAATACAAATTTTATCAAACAAAATGAAATTTTCTTTGATGAAATATTTGAAGTCATCATTTCGAATTTATAGAATCGGGAGCCACTGAAATGGTGAAATTCCATGAGCTACTGAAATGGTAAAATTCAAATTGTTTTTTTTTTAATAACCTTGTCAACTATTTCTAATTGACAAAAAATTACTATGATAAATCATGATTTTGAATGCATTTGTATGCTTTCCACCATAGTCTCACAATAAGCCTTGTTTGAGCATTCAGCAATTGGTATGTTTATTTGTTAATTGCAACTTGAACAAGGTCGTAGAACATCAAAGGATAAATATTTTATGCAGGGGTGCCTTATCCTAAGTTCATCCTCTAAAATTCGAATCATACTTGATCTTACCATAAGTGTTTTGATCCTTATAATTATGCCCCATACGTGACTTATCTTCTTGCATGTAAGGGTTGGGATTGATACAATGGTTTATGTCGTGTGCGTCACATAGTATATTCGCCATTTTCGAAGGTTGATATCATTATACAGTAAGGTCGACATGTTAATGCTCAAGGTTCATTTCTTATGGTTGGTTTAATTCATGTCAGCATCTCCGAATCTGGTCCACTTAATGGAAGGTTGATATGGTATCATTACACTCATACATAACTCTGTAAATGACATTCAATTGCAAGTACGTGCTCAACATCGTGGCTCTCTGTTCGTTAAACACCTGTATTTTATGCGATGAGTGATTTTATGTCGATTAGGGTGGATAAATTATGGCAAAATGAGTTTAATCTGGAGTCTTCGCCGTCACTTTCTATTACTCGATTACCTCTTCGTGTGATCATATTCCTCCACTCATGTCGAGTGTACAGGGTTCTTGTCTGGGTTTAGTCATGTCACACTTCGTTTATGAAGGAGTCGGGTTTCATTGCTTGTGTTTTCTGCTTGGTTTTTATCCCGAATGCTCGCTCTCTAGCGTTCTATCTTGTTGCGATACATTGTATCTCCTCTGTGTGCAGCTGCGTGCATCTGCACTTACAGCCATGGCTCTGGTTGTCAGGGTCGAGCCCAGTGACGTAAAGCTCCTTGATGAAAATCCTGAGCTCCTAGCTAAGGTAGAAGTAGTTGGCTGGCTTCCATTTATCTGCAAGTTTGCAGACTCAAACCCTGAGGTGACTAGGTTATTCGCTCTGTCGCTGGTTGATGCTAGGGTTAAGGTGGCTGACCTCCATTTCAGAGTTGATGAGCGCTCAGTTGCGTTAGCTATGGGTTTTCTGTTGACAGGTGAACGTTGGTTCAAATACAAGCAGATGAAGGCCACTGAATGGAGACAGATGTTGAAGAACCCTTGCCAGGATGTGTCCTTTAGAGCCGGTGTGTCGCGGAAATATTTCAAGAAAGAATGGCGAGAAGTTCTAGATGTTATTCACAGGTATGTGACCTACAAGGGTCGTCTATCCTATGCTTATGTCTATCACCTTAGGTTGATGATTGTTTTTATTGGCTTGCCTGTTAATTTACCCTATTATTTAGGTCAGAGCATGACCAAGATTTCTTCCGCCATTAAGAAGGGGCCGAAGAACATCGGTCGCAGTACTTTTCATCATGCCCTTGTTAGGATGATGGTAGAGAGAGAGTTGTCTAAGCGAAATCAAACATGGGATGATTTTCTTGAACAGAATGGCTTCATGGAATTCTTTCATTGTCAATTCGATTGTGCAGAAGAGTGTGTAAGGCACCAGCATCCTTGTCAAGTTCCAACTCCACCTGTACATGAGCCTATGCCAAACCCTAATGAGTGTGTAAGCCCCAGCATCCGCGATGATCTTGCTCCTCCTCCTGTTCGAAGACCTGCTACTCCTACGCGCTCCAAGTGAAGGAGGAAATCCATGAACCTATCCCTGGTTACGCCGAACCACAATGACTCACCCTGCAAACAGATGGATAAGAAGTCGAATGTTAAGGTTTCCGGCAGATTTACGAGGAGTATGGTGGCCAAGGTTAATGTTATTAAGTCTTCCATGCGTAATAAAAAAAATATTGAAACAGTTGTGTTAGATGATGAGGAGAGTAGACCTGTATCGCATGATGATATTGATATTGATCATGAGTCGATTATTCATCATGTAGAGAATAGTCCTCATGTTTCTGATAAGAATCCACCAATTAGCCCTGTGGTTGATCCTCCAATTAAGGGTAAGTCTGTTGAGGTAAATTTACCTGGTTCTTATCGAATTGATGAAGCTGTTCACCCACTCTTTGTTAATTGTTTACTGGATAAGATACACCGGATGGAGGAAGAAGTAGCGGAGATGGCAGCATTTAGTGATGCTATGAAAGCTGAGAATGTAAGTTTGAAGGAAAAATATGATTCAGTTGATAAACGTATGTTGCGTCTTAAGAAGCACAAGAACAAGCTCATTCGAAGGGTGTTGAAACTACAACATGAAAATCAGAAAAATGAGGAAAAGGTTCGTGAGCTAAATGCTCAGGTTACTTTGATGCAGTTTAAAGGTCATTCACAGAATCCGGCGACTGGTGTGAATATACAGGTGTTTAATGCTCCTGTTAAATCATAGTATTTTGGGCATACTCACTATGTACATATGTTTAGAAAGTATTTCAGGTTTGAAGTTTGTAATTAAAAGTAGCAAGTGATAATGAAGTTATTTTTGTTCCAGGTATTGTTTTGAATTGATTGATAGATTATTTAATTCAGTTTATTTACTCTCGCTTTTGTGTTAATTTGTTTTTTACTGTGTAGTGCTGCAGATGATTTGGTTGATGCGCTTTTTCTGGATTTTGGCGATCGCTCGGAGAATGATGAACGGATCAGTTGAAATCATTTTCAATTGTGGATGTGTTGTTTCCCAGGTGTCACTAGTTTATTAGTGTCTTTGCCATTTTGTGATTTTGCACTATAGGTTGAATCTGTCCAATTTCAAGATATCGCATCGTATATGGAAAAATGACAATTTCATTTGTCATTTTTTTGTTGTGAACGAAATTGGTTAAGATTATGATGATGTAGTTTCTGGTTTTATAGAACTATCTCTTTTGAGATTGAATGTATTTAAGGAGACATGTTTTACTGTACTGCAAGATCGATGGTTGGGAAAAGGGGGAGACAAGATCACTTTAATCATTTCTTGTGGCTAAAGACAATTTCTTGTTAGCAGTTGCAGCACTTTTTGACTGGTGATATTTATGAATATATTTGCAGTATTTATACTATGGAAATGTATTTATAATATCGTTTGATCTTGTTATTTATTTTCGCATTCTTTATGTTTCGTTATATTTCTTTAAAGAAATGTGCAGATGCATCATGTTTTAACTGTCGATTTATTCTGGTTTCATTTGCAAATTTACATCATATAATAAATCTGATGATGTCATCATAATGTATGTGATATAGTTGTTCACTGTGTTGTCTTGTTTAAATTTCAGAATTTCTTTTGATGTGTTCAGGATTTGTCTGCACAGTAGCATTATTTGCAAATTGATTTCAGGGTTAATATTTCCATGCTTCTGATCATGATAGGATAGTTAGGATATATAAGCAGTAATTTTTTTTATTTATTCTACAGAAAAAATATTGAATCAGACTTCATATTTATACTATGCCAAGTTATCTTTCAATCCGGTTATGAATGTACAGGTGTTTATAGTGTAATTCATGTAATTAATTGAGTTTGTTAATATGTTATTAACTATCTATTTTTGTATTTATAGATTAATTGGTTAATTAGATTAATTTCCATTTATCAGTCATGTAATATATCAACTAACTCAGTAACAGTTTGCTTTCACATATTCATAGGTGTAATATAGGCTTAGTTAAAAAGCAATAGCTTTATTTTCCTTTTAAGTCTTTTCCTATAGCTGGGAGTAATTTAGGGAAGGTAACGAGGCGTTAATCCCGTCAGAGACAGCTGCCTAACGATTGAGAGCATCTTTGAAAAATTTTGGATCGGGTTGTCTCTTAGTTGACAATTGTGCCAATCCGACCCGTCAGCAATGGCGCTAGAATGAGGGCCAGCTTAAGCAAATGGCTGATGAAAACAATCATGTTCATGAAATTGATCAATCCTCTACTCCTCAATTTACACCACTTTCTAGATCAGGTCAATTGCAGCCATCATCTCAACCACAAATATTCCAGTCATCTCAATTAGATGAGACCCCGTTGAACGATACTATCCGGAATCTCATTCATCATTTCAACTCTAGTGTTGCCCATCCGCCTGAAGAACTTGACCAGTTCGAGCAGGCCATCAATGAATCCCACGGGATTTTAACTAGAGCTTATTCAAATCTCACTCGAATCCCACCCACAGAATTCCCTCTTCCACAGATCAGGCGTCCACGAACTCACCATATTGAGTCTATTTCTGAAGAACAGAATCAACCTTTAGGTGCCTTCCTTGAGACCAGCAATTGCAATAGTTTCAAACAGGAACCAACCAATCTTCATCTTCTTCAAGACCACCCGCTACAGGAGGGTCTGGTCAACCACCATCACCGCCACACTCACCTCCTCACATTGTTCAAACACCACCTTCACCACCTCCATCACCAAGGAACATGGCAAATTTAAACCCGAACCCCAATGTCAATTTGCCATGGTTAGCTCAGGATGCGGTTGTTGTTCCAGGTGATCAACAAACTTTGCCAAAGCATCCCGAGAAATTGTTGCCCAAGTTCAATCCCAAGCTGAAAGAGCCCGTAGAAGATCATGTTAAAAAATTCATGCTAGCAGTTTGGCTTTTGGATGTTGAACATGAAGACGTAGTCTGTCGACTTTTCCCTTACACGTTTGAGGGCAAAGCCTCGACTTGGTATTTTTCACTTACCGCTGGTTCTATCACCAATTGGAATGAATTCGAGTTGGCTTTCATGAACAAGTTCGGAGACGATAACACTCTAGCTGTGTTGGTCTTAGAATTGTCTCGGATCCGTATGGAAACTAAATAGAAGGTTAAATATTTTAACCAGCGTTTCTTGACTCTGAGGAACAGAATCCCCGCCACCTCAAGGCCTGTTGAAGATGTTACTATTGAATTCTATACTTCAGCCTTGCCTGTGTCAATGGCCATGTTTGTCAGGAGAGTGGCCAAACCCACTCTCACTGAAACCTTTGATGAAGCCATTAAGGTCGAGAAGGACATGTTTGCTATTAAGACAAACCCTGGGGTAAACACTGATTCTGCATCTTCTTCTTGCAAAAAGACCGAGAGTCCTTCCAAAACCGTAAATCCTGAGAAAAAGGGTCAAGATGCATTAGAATTAGATAGCCTCCAAAGAGTCATAAAGAAGCTATCCAACGAAATCATAGATTTGAAGAAAGGTACTTCTGAAAGTACTTCGAATAAAGAACCACCAAGATAGCCTTTTAGAAGACTGGTCCAAAATACAGCTGCTAGACAAACCCCTCCCTCTGAGGCTAATAACGTGGATGAAATTAATAGTTTCCTAAAATTAATAGTTTCAGGCCTAGAAAAATCAGCTGAAAGTGAAACCCAATCTTCAGGACATAATTCTGAAAATACCCAAAGCACAGATAACAACACTGAAGAAAAACCTCCTCAAGTTATCAGTCACTTCTGGGATACCACAGAATTAACTGATGATGAAGATGTGGCTGTTGTGAATGTTAATAAGCATCAATATAACACTAGAAGCAAGAAAGATCAGCCCTCAGGGGAACCTTCCACAACATCTACAGATGACAGTTCAACTTTCAAAACAAAAAACCAACCTTCCAACACTAAGTCTACACAATCTCTTGATTTAGAGTATGGCTTGGTTGAGGATTTGAAGAAAATCAGAGCTAACATTTCTATCTATGAACTCCTCAAATTGCCTGTGATTCAAGATAAGATGATGCAAGGATTTTATCTAACTAAAAATGGTAAAAATTCCTCCACTCAAAACAGTTCTACTAATACAAAAGACAACCCAACAAAATATTCAGTCAATGCCTCATCCATAGGTAAGAAATCATATTCCTCAACTCCTCCTTTTCTACTTACATTTGAAATCTGCAATCGTAAAGTACACAATTGTATGATAGAATCATGGGCTTCTAAAAATGTCATTCCATATTCGGTATGCAAAAAACTTAATGCAGTCCCCGTTCCATGTGATAAAAGCATTGTGCAACTTGACTGATCTAATGTAAAGGTAATAGGAAAGTTGAATGAAGTGCTGATAAGATTAGCCTCAAATCCTCAAGTTCATTTCATCATTGACATAATTATTGCAGATATCCCTGAGGCATATGGCTTATTCCTCAGCAAAGATTGGTCTGAAAAATTGAAGTGATATTTTGCGACGGATTGGTCACATTTATGGATACCTCATAATGGTCGCCCAAACAAAATCAGAATTGATCGAGAGCGTTATATGAAGCACACGGTTACCGAACTGGATGACTCAAACGAGCCAGTGTTATTCACCGATACTATAATGGGCAATTACATGGTTGATTCTTTTTTTGGAAACCTTGAGGCTGAAACATCATTAGCCCAAGATCCAGAACAACAGTCCGAAGTTTTTCATTTCACACAAGTATCGGACGAAAATCTAGTTCGAAACACTGCACATCTGGACCTGAATGATGGCCTCTGGTCTCTATACTTTGACGGATCTAAGTCAAAGGAAGGAGATGGGGCTGGTTTCCTGTTAATAGACCCTCAGGGAAAAAGGTACTTTGTTGCTTGCAGGTTGGAATTTGAATGCACCAATAATATTGCTGAATATGAATCCCTTATGCAAGGGCTGAAAAATACAATTGATCTAGGAGCTAAAGCTTTGGTAGTGTTAGGAGATTCTGAAATTGTCATTAGACAGGTACGTAACACTATACATTGCATTGCTGGACATCTAATAAATTACCAGACAAAGGTGTGGAATTTATTATTATCATTTGAATCTTTTAACATAAATTCTATCCCTCGTTATTTGAATCAGGGGCCTGAAATAATGTTGTCAAATGGAGAGTCTTTGACCATGATGAGCAGTTAATCAAATTTTTGACCATGAAGGACACTTTCAAGGATGCAGTCATCGATGAAATGACTCATGATGAAGATCTGTACAACTTTGTGGTAATTCATAAACCTTGTTCGATTGAAGAATCTATTAATTAGGTAAGTACTCTTCCTAGATCTGTAATTAAACTGGAGAAATCCTACGATTTGAAAGACAAATTTAAAGGTGCAAGGAACTGTAAAACCAACAGCTCTACCATGCGATCTGAAGTCATAAATTTAGGTACCGAACACAACCCTCAATGTGTCAATCTGGGCAGTACATATACCCCCCAAGAAAAAACATCTTTCATACGACTCTTTAATGAGTTTAAAGACATTTTTTCTTGGACATACGATGATCTCAAGACATTTGATCCAAACATAATGCAACATGTCATACCCATGAAACAACAAGCTAAACCTTTCCAGCAGAAGTTGAGGAAAATGCACCCTAGCCTAGAACCGGCTGTTAAGAAGGAACTTAACAAACTCCTGGCTGCCAGGATAATTTTTCCAGTGCAGCATACGCAATGGGTGGCAAATCTCGTCCCGGTTAGAAAGAAAAATGGCGATATTAGGTTGTGTGTCGATTTCCGAAATCTAAACAAGGTTTCAAAAAAAAGACAATTATCCCGTTCCCTCTATGGAAAAGATATTACAACAGGTTTCTGGATCTGAAATGTTCTCACTTTTAGATGGATTTTCGGGATACAACCAAGTGTTAGTATCCAAAACAGATCAGTTGAAAACAACCTTCAGAACCCCTTGGGGAACTTACGCTTACAAGAAAATGCCATTTGGTTTAATTAATGCCGGAGCAACATTTCAAAGGGAAATGGATATTGCGTTCTGGGGCCTGATTGGCCAATTTGTCATCATTTACCTTGACGATATAACTGTCTTTTCAAAAAACAGAGCTGATCACCTAACACATCTTAGGAGGGTTTTTTAGCGTTGCAGGAAATATGGGATCTCCCTGAATCCCAAGAAATCTATCTTTGTTGTTACAGAAGGTAAATTATTGGGGTTTGTAGTTTCAAAACAAGGCATCAATATTGATCCTGAACGTACCCAGGCTATAGCATAGATTTCCATGGCTCACTCCAAGAAAACTATGCAATCATTTTTAGGGAAGATAAATTTTATCTCCAGGTTCATTCCTGGTTTCACTGAGATTGTCAGACCACTTCAGAAAATGATTAAGAAAGATGTTGAGTTTAAATTGTCTGCTGAAGAAAAGCAATCCTTTCGCGATATATTAAAGGCTATTTCGGAAGCACCCACTTTAACGAGTCCTGATTTCTATAAACCATTTATTTTGTATACTTTTGCTTCTGACTCTTCGTATGCCGCTATTTTAACGCAGAAAAATCAGGAAAACAATGAATCCCCCATTGCTTTTACAAGTTCTGGTTTAAACGGCACAGAGCTAAATTATCCAGAAGTAGACAAACAAGCATTTGTTGTTTTTAAGTCAGTAAAACATTTTCGGCCCTATCTGCTGAAGTCTCATACCAAGGTTGTCGTACCATATTCTGCAGTCAGAAATCTTTTGGTACAAAAGGACTTGGGTGAGAAATGAGCCCATTGGGTTACAGCACTTCAGGAATATGACCTGGAAATCAAGCCTTTGAAGATCGTCAGGGGACAGGGACTTTGTAAGTTGGCAGCCGGATCTTCAGACATGTTTGAACATGATCTGCACTTTATCGATGAACAGTTTCTGTTTGAAAGGGAAGTTTTTCCAATCTCAACCCCCTCTGATTCCTGGTATCACGACATTAAGTTCTTTTTATTGCATGGAAATGCTCCTGAACATTTAGATTCACGTAGCAAAAGAGCTTTGAGATTAAGATCTGCCCCTTATCAACTGATTGATAACATTCTATTCAAAAGGAATTTTGAAGGATTCCTCCTTCGCTGTTTAGAAAGAAATGAAGCTGATAGTGTGTTGTCTCAATTACATGCAGGGCCATCCAGGGGACACTTTGGCGGTGAAACCAATGCGCATAAATTACTCAAAGATGGATATTACTGGCCTACGTTGTTCAAATATGCATATGCCTTTGCAAGGAAATGTCAGGAGTGTCAGAGAGCAAGTGGAAGACTTAAGAAAGCAGCATTACCGCTCCAGCCTGTTATTGTTGAAGTTCCACTTCAACAATGGGGTTTGGACATTGTTGGTCCAATTACACCAGCTTCTTCACAGCAGCACAAATACATTCTAACAGCCACTGATTATTTCACTAGATGGGTTGAATCCATCCCCTTGCGAGTAGTTAACTCAGAACAGGTGATATCATTCCTTCACTCTTTTATTGTCACCAGGTTTGGTGTTCCAGAATCTTTGATTTTTGACAATGCAACCTATTTTTATTCTGTAAAATTAACTGAATACGCATTGGAAAAGGGCATAAAGTTAAAGTATTCAGCCAATTATTATCCTCAGGGTAACGGATTAGCTGAATCCTCCAATAAAAATTTAATTAAAATTCTGAAACGCACAGTGGTTAATCATCATAGAAATTGGCACAACGCCTTATCAAATTCCCTGTGGGCTGATAGAGTGACTCCTAAGGCTGCCATAGGAAATTCTCCTTTCTTCCTGGTATATGGTAAAGAAGCTATCTTGCCTCCTCATCTTTTTTTACCCTCTCTACAACTCTCCCAGTCAGTGCAAGAAATAGCATGTTCTGCCATGGAACATCGGATTAATACCTTGCTTAAACTGGAAGAAGAAAGAGAATTGGCCGGAAAAAAATTTGACCAACACCAAAAGATAGTGAAATGCTGGTTTGATCACAGAAAATCAGCCAGTAGGGAGTTGGAAGTAGGTGACCTAGTTCTCAAATGGGACAAAGAGCACGAAGACAGAGGAAAACATACCAAGTTCCAATGCCTGTGGTTGGGACCTTTTATCATTACAGAAAAGCTTGGTCCTAGCACATTCAGGTTGCAGACGCTGGAAGGAGACATCGAGAACCTTCCAGTAAATGGTCATCTCATCAAAAAATATTTCTGCTGATCCCCATTAAGGGATTATCCTGTATATACCTTGTGTGGTTTTCTCGGTTTGTGGATTTTTTTTAGTATCTTTATTTGATTTGTTTGCTTTGAATATTTTCTCATATCTATTTGCTTTTTTATTTGCATAATTTTTGAGAGTGGTCAATTCATTTGACTTCAAAGCTGATGACTTTTCACCAAATCTTGTGATTGATCTACAAATCATGCACTATGGTATTACTATCCTGAAAATTGTCACGTTGTTCTACGTTTTGAACAGTGAACAATTTTTCATCTTTCTAGATTTTACCAGATATTTTTAAATCATGTAAACATAAATTAATAAGATAAGTCTCTGCAGACATTTTTCCAAAAGGATTAAGGCAGTATTTGTCAAGGTTATCTATTTAGGTCTTTTACGCCACCCCTTCTCATGGAGAGAATTACATTTGCCTCCCCATTTGCTAAGATAATCTCATTGGAGATTAAATATAACTACAATCTGGCCACGGTTGGATTCGATTATCTCTTTAAACTAATCTAAAGGACAGAGGGTCTCATAGTGAGCCAGTCTGTTCAGAATCATAAGTTTGCATTCAGTAACATTGTCGTTTCTGGTCACCAAGCCTGGACAGTGACCCTTGGACAAAACACCAAGGGATAAAAGGTCTCATTACGAGCCGGTTTATTTACTGTAATGCAGATTGGTGACTGACATGGTTACTACTTGGTTACCAAGCCAGAACCATGGCCTTTAGTATCGAAAAAAAAAAATGATCGTAACGGTTCAACCTAACCAGAATTGTATATCTATAACTAGCAGATTGGATACTGTCATTCTTTGGGCTTTGAAGCAACCCTGTCGAGGCTATGGACGCCTGCTGGCAGCAGGGCCATGCTTGTGGTATTGATATTTTATTATTCAAAATCAAGCCATTTACTGCTTTACTTCGTTTGGATTTATTTTTGTGAGAGACCTGATCTTTATCAAATAAATAATTAAAAGTGTAAATTTCTGGTAATTTTTAGAAATCTGAAATTCCTGAATTTGTTTAAGATGTTAAAATACTGATTTCTGTATAATGGTATGTAGGAGGGATATAATTCTTTGATTGCATGATTTCAAGTTAAGAAAACAGAGATAATTGTTCCACCCAGTCAGTCGCCATCTGTTGTGCCCCTACCCAACAGCCTGATTAAAAAAAAATACAAATTTTATCAAACAAAATGAAATTTTGTTTGATGAAATATTTGAAGCCATCATTTTGAATTTATAGAATCGGGAGCCACTGAAATGGTGAAATTCCGTGAGCTACTGAAATGGTAAAATTCAAATTGTTTTATTTTTTAATAACCTTGTCAACTATTTCTAATTGACAAAAAATTACTATGATAAATCATGATTTTTAATGCATTTGTATGCTTTCCACCATAGTCTCACAATAAGCCTTGTTTGAGCATTCAGCAATTGGTATGTTTATTTGTTAATTGCAACTTGGACAAGGTCCTAGAACATCAAAGGCTAAATATTTTATGCAAGGGTGCCTTATCCTAAGTTCATCCTCTAAACTTCGAATCATACTTGATCTTACCATAAGTGTTTCTATCCTTATAATTATGCCCCATACGTGACTTATATTCTTGCATGTAAGGGTTGGGATTGATACAATGGTTTATGTCGTGTGCGTCACATAGTATATTCGCCATTTTCAAAGGTTGAGATCATTATACAGGAAGGTCGACATGTTAATGCTCAAGGTTCATTGCTTATGGTTGGTTTAATTCATGTCGGCATCTCCGAATCCGATCCACTTAATGGAAGGTTGATATGGTATCATTACACTCGTACATAACTCTGTAAATGACATTCAATTGCAAGTACGTCCTCAGCATCGTGGCTCTTTGCTCATTAAACACCTGTATCTTATGCGATGAGTGGTTTTATGTCGATTAGGCCGGATAAATTATGGCAAAATGAGTTTAATCTGGAGTCTTCGCCGTCACTTTCTATTACTCGATTACCTCTCTGTGTGATCATATTCCTCCACTCATGCCGAGTGTACAGGGTTCTTGTCTAGGTTTACTCATGTCGCACTTCATTTATGAAGGAGTCAGGTTTCATTGCTTGTGTTTTCTGATTGGTTTTTATCCCGAATGCTCGCTCTCTAGCGTTCTGTCTTGTTGCAATACGTTGTATCTCCTCTGTGTGCAGCTGCATGCATCTGCACTTGTAGCCATGGCTCCGGTTTTCAAGGTCGAGCCCAGTGACGCAAAGCTCCTTGATGAAAATCTTGAGCTCCTAGGTAAGGTAGAAGCAGTTGGTTGGCTTCCATTTATCTGCAAGTTTGAAAACTCAAACCCTGAGGTGACTAGGTTATTCGCTCTGTCACTGGTTGATGCTAGGGTTAAGGTGGCCGACCTCCATTTCAGATTTGATGAGCACTCAATTGCATTAGCTACGGGTTTGTCATTGACAGGTGAACGTTGGTTCAAATATAAGCAGATGAAGGCCACTGAATGGAGACAAATGCTGAAGAACCCTTGCGAGGATGTGTCCTTTAGAGCCGGTGTGTCACGGAAATATTTCAAGAAAGAATGGCGACCGGTTCTAGATGTTATTCACAGGTATGTGACCTGCAAGGGTCGTTTATCCTCTGCTTATGTCTATAACCTCAGGTTGATGACTGTTTTTATTGGCTTGCCTGTTAATTTACCCTATTATTTAGTTCAGAGCATGACCAAGATGTCTTCGGCCACTAAGAAGGGGCCGAAGAACATCGGTTGCAGTCTTTTTCATCATGGCCTTGTTAGGATTATGGTAGAGAGAGAGAGTTGTCTAAGCGAAATCAAACATGGGATGATTTTCTTGAACAGAATGGCTTCATGGCATTCTATCATTGTCAATTCGATTGTGCAGAAGAGTGTGTAAGGCACCAGCAGCCTTGTCAAGTTTCGACTCCACCTGTACATGAGCCTATGCCAAACCCTGATGAGTGTGTAAGCCTCAGCATCCACGATGATCTCACTCCCCCTCCTGTTCGAAGCCCTGCTACTCCTACGCGTTCCAAGCGAAGGAGGAAATCCATGAACCTATCCCCGGTTACGCCGAACCCTAATGACTCACCCTGCAAACAGATGGATAAGAAGTCGAATGTTAAGGTTTCCGGCAGATTTACGAGGAGTATGGTGGCCAAGGTTAATGTTATTAAGTCTTACGTGAGTAATAACAAAAATATTGAAACATTTGTGTTAGATGACGAGGAGAGTAGACCTGTATCACATGATGACATTGATATTGATCACGAGTTGATTATTCATCATGCAGAGAATAGTCCTCATGTTTCTGATAAGAATCCACCAATTCGCCCTATGGTTGATTCTCCAATTAAGGGTAAGTCTGTTGAGGTAAATTTACCTGGTTCTTATCGAATTGATGAAGCTGTTCACCCACTCTTTGTTAATTGTTTACTGGATAAGATACGCCGGATGGAGAAAGAAGTAGCGGAGATGGTAGCATTTAGTGATGCTATGAAAGTTGAGAATGTAAGTTTGAAGGAAAAATCCGATTCAGTTGATAAACGTATGCTGCGTATTAAGAAGCACAAGAACAAGCTCATTCAAAGGGTGTTGAAACTGCAACATGAAAATCAGAAAAATGAGGAAAAGGTTCGTGAGCTAAATGCTCAGGTTACTTTGATGCAGTTTAAAGGTCATTCACAGAATCCGGCGACTGGTGTGAATATACAGGTGTTTAATGCTGCTGTTAAATCATAGTATTTTGGCCATACTCACTATGTACATATGTTTAAAGGGTATTTCAGGTTTGAATTTTGTAATTAAAAGCAACAAGTGATAATGAAGTTATTTTTGTTCCAGGTATTGTTTTTAATTGATTGATAGATTATTTAATTTAGTTTATTTACTCTCGCTTTTGTGTTAATTTGTTTTTTACTGTGTAGTGCTGTAGATGATTTGGTTGATGCGCTTTTTCTGGATTTTGGCGATCGCTCAGAGAATGATGAACGAATCAGTTGAAATCATTTTCAATTATGGATGAGTTGTTTCCCAGGTGTCACTAGTTTATTAGTGTCTTTGCCATTTTGTGATTTTGCACTATAGGTTGAATCTGTCCAATTTCAAGATATCGCATCGTATATGGAAAAATGACAATTTCATTTGTCATTTTTTTGTTGTGAACGAAATTGGTTAAGATTATGATGATGTAGTTTCTGGTTTTATAGAACTATCTCTTTTGAGATTGAATGTATTTAAGGAGACATGTTTTACTATACTGCAGGATCGATGGTTGGGAAAAGGGGGAGACAAGATCACTTTAATCATTTCCTGTGGCTAAAGAAAATTTCTTGTTAGCAGTTGCAGCACTTTTTGACTGGTGATATTTATGAATATATTTGCAGTATTTATACTATGGAAATGTATTTATAATATCGTTTGATCTTGTTATTTCTTTTTGCATTCTTTATGTTTCGTTATATTTCTTTAAAGAAATGTTCAGATGCATCATGTTTTAACTGTCGATTTATTCTGGTTTCATTTGCAAATTTACATCATATAATAAATCTGATGTTGTCATCATAATGTATGTGATATAGTTGTTGACTATATTGTCTTGTTTAAATTTCAGAATTTCTTCTGATGTGTTCAAGATTTGTCTGCACAGTAGCATTATTTGCAAATTGATTTCAGGGTTAATATTTCCATGCTCCTGATCAAGATAGGATAGTTAGGATATATAAGTGGTAATTTTTTTTATTTATTTTACAAAAAAAATATTGAATCAGACTTCATATTTATACTATGCCAAGTTATCTTTCAATCCGGTTATGAATGTACAGGTGTTTATAGTGTAATTCATGTAATTAATTGAGTTTGTTGATATGTTATTAACTATTTATTTTTGTATTTATAGATTAATTGGTTAATTAGATTAATTTGCATTTATCAGTCGTGTAATATATCAACTAACTCAGTAACAGTTTGCTTTCGCATATTCATAGGTGTAATATAGGCTTAATTAATAAGCAATAGCTTTATTTTTCTTTTAAGTATTTTCCTGTAGCTGGGAGTAATTTAGGGAAGGTAACAGGACCTTAATCCCGTCAGAGACAACTGCCTAACGACTGAGAGCATCTTTGAAAACTTTTGGATCGGGTTGTCTCTTAGTTGACAATTGTGCCAATCCATCCTGTCAACACATCAGTTCACAGTTTTCTTTGGCCATGAGTTTGGCCAGACCTAATCCTTTTACCATCTTGGTGGGTTTCACCTCTACATCAAACTCAATGAGTTTGGAAATCCACTTAGCTCTCTTCCCATCAAAGTCAGGCTGAGTCAAAACATCCTTCACAGCAGCTGAAGGGACATATGCAATGACCTTTTCATGGAGAATGTAGATTCTAAAATTCTTCAAAGATTTTATGAGAGCATAAGCCTGCTTCTCAATTGGGTCATACTTCAGATCAGCATCTCTCAGGGTTCTGCTAAAGAAAGTAATTGGATGGTCAAGACCTTCATCATTCTTTTGTAGTAGTACAGCTGCCACTGTGTCATAAGATGCAAAAGAGAAAATGTAAAAACCTTTGGTGTAGTCAGGACTAATCAGGGTTGGGGCCTCCATGATGGATTTCTTAATGTCTTCAAAATAATTTATTTCTTGGTCGGTCCACTTGATTTTTGCATCCTTTTTTAGCATGGCTGTTATGTGCTTTACCAGCTCGGAGAAATTAGGAATGAATCTCCTAACGAAGTTTATCTTTCCTAAAAAGGACTGAATGTCTCTTTTTGACCTTGGTATTGACAGCTGCTGAATTTCTTCCACTCTGATCAGATCGATCTTTACACCTTCTGCTGAGACTATGTGGCCTAGGAGATTTCCTTCATTGAGTGAAAACTGGGACTTCTTGGGGTTCAGTGATATTCCATACCTTCTACACTTCAGAAATACCTTCCTTAAATGCCACAAGTGGTCATGATGGCTATGAGAGTAAATTGTTAAGTCATCCAAATATATCAACACAAATTTATCTTTTAGCCCTACAAAAACCAAGTCCATAGCTCTATGGAAAGTATCCCCAGCATTCATTAGACCAAATGGAATTTTAACATACATGAAGGTGCCCAAAGGAGTGGTAAAGGAAATCTTCTCTTGGTCATCTGGGTGTACAACAACTTGGTTGTATCCAGAGAAGCCATCAAGGAAGGACATGACCTTGGCCCCCAAGACTTTCTGCAGCACATGTTCCATCTTGGGCAATGGGTAGTTATATTTTTCGGAATACTTGTTCAGGTTTCTAAAATCCACACACAACCTGATTTCTCCATTTTTCTTTCGTACCACTACTAGATTTGCAATCCACTTGGAATACCTGAGGGGGATTATGATTTTGGCTTTAAGGAGCTTGTGGATCTCTTTCTCAATCACTAGTAATAGAAGAGGGCTGATGGGTCTCAGCTTCTGTTTGAAAGGAATGGTGTCCTTCTCCAAAGGAATCCAGTGTTGGATGATGTTGGTGTCATATGTTTTTAGGTCACTATACTCCCATGCAAAGACATCAGCAAACTCTTTTATCAAGCTGCAATATTCAGACTTCTGTTCAGCAGTCAACCCCATGGATAGATTTATTAGTTTTGGATGGCTCTAGTTGCCTATGTTTTTCTCTTTGATAGCAGGGTCTAGCTCCCTTTTGGCAGTCTTGAAAGGGATGTCATTGTGATCAAACAGTTCTTCCAATGGTACTAGACCTCGAGGTATGTAGTTACTGGGCAATTGGACTATATTTTGCTCAGCTACTTTATCTTTTAACTTGAGCTATTTGGATTCCTCCATGTTAAGGTTTTCCTTGTCTATGTGTATGTTAGAGAATTCATCCACTAACTGAAGGAATTTACTAAGCTCCCCATCATTTTCGAACACCCTCCAAAAGTTTACATTGTCTGGTAGAGAGGGTATGTACTTGAATTGAACATCATAGCTAATCCTAGGGGGTAAAGGAGGAACAAACAGACTTGCAAATATGGCGAGGGAATCAGCCAGGTGATTCAAATCCCTAGAAATATATGACAGTTCAAAAAACATAAAGGAGTCTCTCAATTTCCATACCTCATCCCTGTAGGCCTTCAATCTGATATTTTTCGTCTGAAAAGTTTTGTTGACCTGCTATATGATGAGGTCTGCGTCCCTAAAAATCTTCACGCACATGATCCCCATCTCCTTGGCCACTTTAAATCCTAGCATCAAGGCTTCATATTCTGCTACGTTGTTAGTGGTTTTGAAATCGAGCTTATAAGATAAGTGAATGTTCTCCTTAGACAAGGAGATCAAGACTATACCCATGCCTGTTGAGTTTTGAGTGCTTGCCCCATTGAAATACATGGTCCAGATCACTGTTATGACTTCTTCAGGCTGCATATGGGTGGGCTCAATGAGCTAAATGGATGTCTATTGATTATCATCTATTTGCAAGATGCAAGACCCAAAATCGGTGTCCACGGCGTAGATCGGGTGATTCACTGAGCGGCTTTCCTTGCTGAGCGGCCAAGGAGCAAAGTCACTTGGCCTCTTACTGCTAAAATGGCTAAATTGAAGGACCAAGGATAGTCAGGTTATCTAGAAGTTTGGTCATTTTTTCAATCTTTTTATCTGATGCAAAAGCCCCACTATAGTCTGCTGGCTGCTTTCTCCTGTCTACCTTCCCTTTTACCTTCTGACATGCGAGAATGTTTGACTCTACCTCTAGGGTAGCATCCTACATGAGTGATAAGGAGGAATACCTCCTTTCTCTGAGAAGTAGGAAGAATTCAGAGTCAAAGGCATTTGCATAATTTATCATAGTTGAGGTATCAGCGGGCTTAATCTCAGTGGGGATCTTGTTGTACATGTTGTTGAATCTCTTGGTAAAGTTGGAGACAGACTCACCATTTTCTCTTTTTAGGTTGCTGAATTATTTGATATAGTAGAGGTGGTCTCTCCTCTCTCCCCATTGCTTCACGAAAACGTCATCTAGGGCCTCTATTCTTGCCACTGACCCAATAGGTAGTTCCTTAAACCAGTTCCTAACCTGGCCATCTAGGCTTCACACAAAAACTCCGGTCCATACATCTTCGTGTTCTATATTTATATTTTCAGAATATCTATAGAAATCCTCTACATGTTCTTCAATAGTGAAATCCCCTTCCCCGGTAAACTTAGGAATATACTTGAGGTAATCCCCAGTAGGCATGGCTACAAGAGGATTTGGAAAAAATAGGGGTGCATACCTAGCTACCAAGATCCTTTCCATCTTGGTCAATTAAGGGGTATCCATATTGGAAATGGGTATGGATAGGGATGTGGAAGGCAGAACTGATGAAAATATTTGCTGAGAAGGTGGTGGTATACTTACCCCAGTGGAGTCACCAGGGATTGGATCTTCACAAGCAGCAGTGCTTGAAGATGCCCAAGCCCTAGATTTTTCTGATGTATCTAAAAATTTCTGGGAATTAAGAGTTTCAGCAGAAGAAATAACAATAGAAATATTTCTTGAAATACCTGATGTAGCGTTTTGTGCAGCACTGCTGGTCTATTTTAGTAAAGCCCTAGCATTCTTCAAGATTTCTTCTGGATCTGAAATGAGTGTTGCTGGTGGCCCCTTTGGGTTTGCTCTGGTACTTGGTATTCTTGAAGCCACCTTATATCAATGGAGTTTCCAGATAAATGATTACAATCGTAATAATTTCCAAGCTATATCTGTTAACACCCAACAA
>LPNX010105982.1:46203-67651 GCA_001517045.1 Pseudotsuga menziesii | reverse complement strand
CAGGTGAGGTTGTGAATCCTAAAATAACAATAGCAATGTATGAAAAACTTTACAAAACTGAAAAAACTTTGAACAACTGTAAAAAATTTGCAAACCCTTTTTTTTTTTTCTTTTTTGAAATCAAAATATGCTAAAGAATTTTCTAAACAATGCTGTAAATAAAAGACAGAAATGGCTGTATGGCTGCAAGGGGGACAGGTGGCTGTGCAGGTGCAGGAAAAAGGGAGGCAAAGTAGCTGGGTTTCGGTGCAGAAACGATGGCAAAAAACTGTTCGCGGATCGCGGGTCGGAAGGCAACAGTCGCGCGCAGGTCGCGGGTTCAGAAGAAACAGGCGCAGTTTAGGTCGCGGGTTTCGGGCTGACAGCGGCGGTTGGAGCGCGCCTGTTTAATGAACAGGCGCGGTCGGATCGCGATTGTGGGCGGACAAAACGCGGTCGAGGCACAGAAAAAGATACTGACAGCGGCGAACTGGTCGCGGGTTAGGGCTTTAAAGACGCGGTCGGAGCGCAGTGACCAAGGCTGACAGCTGCGACCTGGTCGCGGATTTGGGCTTGAAATGCGCGATTGGGGCGCAGTAAACGAGGCGGACAACGGCGATTTGGTCGCGGGTTTGGGCCTGAAAGGTACGATCGAGTCGCAGTAAACGAGGCGGACAGCGGCAATTTGGTCGCGGGTGTGGGCCTGAAATGTGCGATCGGGTCGCGGTTGTGAAAAGAAAAAACGTGGCTTCCGGCGGCCGAAAACGACAGCCGAAAGTACAGTACGAAAAGAAAATAACAGTAAAAAGAAACAGCGGAGTCGCCAAAACTGTAGCTAGGGTTTTCACCCTAGCTTGTGCTGATGAGCACCTACTAAGGAATCTGGAATCCTTAGTAGCAGTTCGATTAAACAAAAAGTAAACTGGAAAGTAAAAACAAAGCTAAAGCAGAAAAAGTAAATGACAGGAAGTAAAAGACAGCAATGAAATATGTAATGGTGTTTTTATTAGAGTTACCTCCAATGTAGAGGTTGGTGGAGTCCGTTGCGCTGGTCCGATGTCGGTGGCTCCGAGCTCCGAGCTGGTCCTTCTCCTTCTCCGATGGTGGAAAATAGGCCAAAAGGGGTCTCAATGATGGAAGTAGCTTGATGGTAAGCTAGGGTTTCACGAGATGTTTTGGCAGAGTAAGGATGCTATGACTGTGGATATGAAATGAGGGGGCTTCACCACTTATTTATATTTTTTTAGTGGTGAAGTGCTTGCCCATGGTTTTTGGAAACTATGTGGTTTAGGGCAGCTTGTTTAGGGTTTTTGGCCCTTTTTAGGGTTTTTCTCCTTTTTCCTCATAATTTTTATTCCTTTTCTTCCCTTTTAGGGATTTTTGCTATTTTTTGGAGGAATTTTGGTTATTTTTGGAGGAAAAAGGGGTTTTTGGGCCTTTTGGAGGCATTTTAGGCCTTTTAGAGCCTTTTTAGATGGTTTTATGGCCTTTTGGAGGCTTTTAGTGGGATTTTCAGGGAAATATGGTAGGTAAATGGACGAATGAGCCATGAAATGGGGTAGATGAGGTAGTTAACCATTTTTGGGTGTTAACAGTTATAAGGGTGTTTATTCCTGAACAACAGACCTGGTGACTCTGCTGGGGAGCCTAGACTACTATAGGTTATTTTTGTTTACCTTTGACCAGTCTTTGCCTTGAGTTTGTGTGTGGTATTTTGTCCTGGTTCATGCTTAGGATAGTGTTTGAAGAACTTGAAAAAATTTCCTTTTTTATTAGAAAATGTTGTACCTGTACGCAGGTTTCTCTTGCATACAGTCACGTACAGAGGCCTGCGTACGTGGGTCGCTCTCTAGGACAGTCGCGTACAGTATGCGAGTTTCCCTTATATAGAGTCATGTACAAGCCTTAGCATAGGAATTTTTGGGTTAGGGTTTGCTTGTCCCTGTCCCTATATAAGTTCTCTTTGTTGTTTGGTCTTCCTTATAAGCACTGTGCTGTCAGTTTGATAACCTTGTTCGCCACACCTTGTGCTTTCTTGTAAATCCCTTGACTTTCTTTTGTTCGGATTGTTTTTCTGTTTGCATTTTGAAGTGGATTTTCCTATTTGGGTTATAGGTTGAGGTGTTAGTTGTCTGAATCAGTGATCAGGGTTCTGGACACTTTTTATCCCATTCTATATTCGGATAGTGTTTGGTTTGCCACTTACCTTTGTGTGTTTTTAGTGATTTCTTGTCTTTGTGCCCACCCAAGATAGGGTTCCAAGTCTTCCCTTGTTGGTTGATATTTTGGTCTTATTAATCTATTTACTTCACTTTTCTTGCTTTATACAGTTGATTTAATTCAATTATACTCAAGTTTAGTGCATTTAGGTGCATAAGTAGTCTTTGAGCATTTTAAAAAGTGAAAAGAAAAAACAGTTCCAAGCTTTTGCATGTAATTTTGCATAGAGTAGTTTTGCTTTCAGTTTTTAAAATATAATATCAAAAAACTACAAAAATATAGTCTTAGTGTTCTCTTTATCGTTGCATTTTTCTTCAATTTATATTTACAAAAAAGAAAAAAGAAGTTTGCTTTAGTAGTGATAATTTGCTTTGAAAACATACACCTTTGCTTTTACATTTCTTATCGAGTCAAAAACATCATAGTACTTCACTCCACTACCTTCTGAGTAAGAAATAGCCCTTAAAATGAATGCAATAATTAAAATTTACTAGTAATTTTTATTTTTTAGGGCCATTCACCTACTAGCTTAGGCTAGACTTGTGGGATAGGAAGTGTAAACTTCCCATAAGTTTTAAAATTTTAGACATAGTGGACCATTCGATAGGTAAATCCTTATATTTATCGATTGTATCTGGGAAGCTCCTCTCAAATGGGAGTCAAGCACGAGGCCGCGTGGAGGCATTGGACTGAGGAGATAACCCTCTGATTCCTTGTCAAAATGTAAATTAGGACTTTTACGCATCTGGGAATTCTATCCTAGATAGAGTTTAGGGCTCAGCTACCCTGCCCATGCGTATGAGTCAGGCTTGCGACTGTCCCCCCGGACTGTTGGTATAGCTAAGGTAGCCTTTAGTCTCTTGACATTTAGGGTTCATACCTAGGTAAACTGGAAGGCTATTTCTGGTTTACCTTGGACAGGCTTGGAAGGTAACCCTTGTTTAAAGTGTAGGAGGGAGGTGCGTGATTCCTCTGCTTGTACCTAAGAACCTCTTCAAGGATGCCAAGTAACTGTTCTTCATATTTCTTCAGGAAAGCATATCTTTTACCCTTGCTGACTGTTGAGACTTTAGGAATTTTTGTAATGAGTTCTCTTTGGTTTGTCTGTGTTTAGCTAACCTTAGGGTTTGAATTGTCAAATTTACAATCACGGAGGACCAACCTATCAAAAGGTCATGAAGGTTGCAAAACCTTCCTCCTCTCATCACATTGGAGCCTCCACCTCCACCTCAAAGGCGGAGATTAGACATGGACGATTCATTTGAACCGGTAGGAGTAAGTGAAGTTCTAGGTGAACTAGCACTTGTAGCTAAGTGTTTTGATTTTAATTTAGTTGAGATAGAAGACTTGCAGGATGACGCGTTTGCAAGGAATTTTAACACACCCTTGACTAATTTAAACAATCATGTGATTGTCCAGGTTAGACCTTTTGATTCACCTATTTTAGGTGTCCCTGTGGGTAGGCTAATGTCTACTACAGGAGAAAGTTCTTTTTCTTTCACCTCAACCTTCCCGGCTGAAGGGGTACTACCTCCCCCGGTAAGTGCCCCTAGATCTAGCATACCTACTACGCCATTGACTCCAGCAGACCGAGTGGTACAACCATCGGTCCCCATAAGCCTAGCAGGTGCTTCTGGTGACATGGTTAGTGGGATTCCCAGTATATCTATTGTTCCTTCCTCCTTTGCACACACTACCCAGAGTGGTCCGGTAGGATCCTCAACTTTTTTCCAAGGATTTCCTTGGAATGGGGGGCATATTTCCCATCCACTCCATACGTAGGCCCATCACCTTCTTATGTAGGAGTGCAGTTTGGAAACACTACCTCTTACAGGCAAGGTTTTCAAACTCCGGTCTTGGCCCCGTTCGCGAGCTCTCCCTTTTCGTTATTTAGCAGAGGTATACCTACTCCCTTTTTTCAAACCCCAGTTTCGACTGGGACAGCCCAAAACTCTTATACCACACCACCCACACACAATCCTATGGCTTATAAATGGAATTTGTTTCAAAGTATTCCATCCACTTCACAACCGGTGACAGGGGGAAACCCCACCTTTATATATGGGAATTCGGGGGCAAGTCCCTCTAATCCCCAAACTGGCACTTTTAGTGCTCCAGTGTGACCCAAGCTTCCTTTCTTGGCAATGTTAAACTTGCCAGATTTGTCTAAGTTGATGAATGAACCGGTGAGGCATGAGTCCTCATGCCCACCTATTCCCACCAAATTGCCATCGGACATCCCTAAATTCGAGGGCAAAGTTGGTGAATATCCTAGGGCTCATGCCACCACATTTAATTTATGGTGTTCTTCTAATTCACTGAATGAAGATTCAGTTAGGTTGAGGCTGTTCCAAAGAACCTTAACGAACACTGCAGCAAAATGGTTCATTGATTTTCCTTCTGCTGCGTTCAATAGTTTTTGGGACTTGGCTAGTGCATTTCTTAGCCACTTTCAGCTTCCGATATGATATGATTTCGGAATGGACTTGTTATCTACCTTTAGGAAGAACAAGGCTACCCACATCCTGGATCATATCCAAGAGTGGAGGAGGCAAAAGAGCCTTATTAAAGCCACTATTCCTCCTGAGTTCTTACTAGAGTGGTTCCTTACATCTCTATTGCCTTACATATCTAAGGATGTATCCACTTTAGGAGTGATGAATGAATAAGAAGCCATTATCAGGACCCAACAATTGGATTTGATTTATTCACAATTTGGGATCTTGTATGAGATTATCCCTGAGGCACCGAGGCCTACCCACGATGCAGAGAAACCTAAGGCTGGATCCCATGCCGATGGCATGGTTGGGTCTGTAAACTCTCCCACTGTAAAGTCTTTGGCCAAACAACTTCATCAGTTGTTCGTCAAACATTCTAAGATGGAGGCAGCAAAGGATTCCCCCTCACCCCAAAGTGCACTTTTGTTTGCACAGACCTCTCAGAAGGGCAATCAGCAACCCGATGGGAAGAAGAAGAGAGGAAAGAAAGGAGAGGGAAATCAAAACAAGTAGAAACCTGCAAATAGTGCTGATGGGGACAAGAAAGAAAAGAAAAAGGTCAAATTCCCATGTAAGTTGTGCCATGAGGACCACCTCACTCACCTTTGTCCCCTTATGGAACAAGCCCAGAAGCTGCTTAAAGCTCAACAACCGGTTGTCTCGAAGGATACATTTCCCCAAGGGCAGAAATCTGCTTCAGCTTCTAATGTAGCAGGGGACACACCGGGTGCCCCTGAACCTAACTATATCAACATGGTTTGATCTTCGACTTTTCTATAGAATAGGAATAAAAATTATGAGAAAGAGACTTCTAAGAAGGGTAAGTCTATAGGTGAAACTTCTAACCCTCTCACTATCAAGAAGCATGCTAAAACGATCCCTAAGATACTTAAAGGTGTCTTTCAGAAGACCTTGCATAACCCTAATTCTAGGGATGCTTCAACCTACTCTGTGGTTGAAGACTTAGCCCAAACCCCATGTGCAATGTTAGCTTTAGAGGTGCTACAAAGCTTTCCTGCTCAGTGGGATGCACTCTTAGAATCCTTAGGTAGCATGGACTTGTCAAATCTCATGGAGAAATTTCACTTGTCAGATGTTAAAATTCGCCTCCCTTACCATGTAGCCTTATCAATAGGTGTCATCCATGGTGGAAAGACCATTGGAAGGGAATTTTTTGATGAGGGTGCTTCTACATGCGTTATGTCCTTGTCATGTTGGAAAGCTCTTGGATCCCCAGAGCTGGTCCCGTCAAACACTCTGCTTACTGCTTTCGATGAAAGGTCATTCCGTCCACATGCTATCCTATTGGATTTTTAGATAAAGCTGGCAAGGAAAGCAGTTTCTATTGAAGTGGAAGTGATTGATGCACCTTTGGACTATAATTTGCTTCTGGGAAGAAGATGGACTTATGCCATGTTTGTTATTGCATTGGTCGTCATTCGGGTGGTAGTTTTTCCACATGAAGGAAAGTTGGTTACTGTTGACCAACTCAATTTTACTCGAAAAGGATGCATGGAGTCTAATGAGTCTGCTATGCCATTGGTTGATCAGGTCAAACTTAATGCATAGATCTTGGGGGATGGAATGTACGCATCACTGATGGGCACATTTGATCTTCCAGCCCCAATTAACTATATTGGTTCTACTATTGTGGTGAAGTCCATAGCCATGGTTGTTGATAGGACTAATCCTTGGGTTCTACCTTCCCCCCATGAAACGGAAGTGCCCCTATCAACAGTGGAAGTAGCTTACCAAGATATCACTCAAACCACTATTGATCCCATTCCAAACCCTCTCACAGTCTCAGAGGACCTGGAAGAACTCTATTTGCCTGCTTGGGCAGAAAACTCTTCGCACTCTACGGACTGTTTATATATGGTTTTACCTTTTGATTAAGCCATTTTGGAATCCTTGAGCAGACATGATAAGACCTATGAAGATCTTCATCATCGATCCTATTTTCTTCTAGAGCTAAGCAGGATAAAAAATCAAGAGTTTCATATGAGAATGTCAGATGATGTTGATACACCCATCAATCCCTTACCCAGGGAAGGAATGTTTGCCGAGGGGAATATGGAAAATATTTCCACTACTATCCCTATCAACATCTTTGTAAACCCTGATCTCATGGAAAATATACACATAGGTGAAAACTGCTCTCATAAGGAGATTGCAATCTATACGGCCTTGTTCAAAGAATTTCGCGACGTCTTTTCCTAGTCATATGAGGAGATGCCAGGAATTGATCCATCGATAGTTGAACATGAAATCCGAACATATCCTGACGCTAAACCTATTCAGAAAAAGATAAGACCTGTTAACCCATGTAAAGCGGCAGCTGTGAAGGATGAAGTTGAAAATCTATTAAGATTTGGTTTCATTTATCCCATAGCTCTGACGGAATGGGTATCCAATCCTGTTCCTATTGATAAGAAGTAAGGGACCATATGTGTCTATACTAACTTCCAATATTTGAATAAAGCATGTCCTAAAGACAACTATCCCATGCCATTTATAGACCATATTATAGATGCTTCCACGAGAAGTGAAGTGTTCTCATTTATGGATGGTTTCTTCGGCTACAATCAAATTCAAATAAAACCAGAATACCATCATAAAACTGCTTTCAGTTGTCCTTGGGGTACCTTCGCATACAGAAATATTCCATTTGGATTGAAAAATGCTGGGGAAACCTTTCAACAGGCTATGAACTTTTCCTTCCATGATATCAAAGCCATTGTCGAGCCTTACCTGGATGATCTGCCTACACATTCTCGCAAGAGGATTGACCATCCAGATCACTTACGGTTGATATTTTAATGATGCAGATACTATAATATCTACTTGAATCCCCACAAGTGTGTGTTCTATGTCGAGTCAGGGAGATTGCTTGGATTCATTGTCTCTAATAGAGGCATCCAGGTGGACCCATTAAAAGTAGAGGCCATTGTAAATCTGCCTGCTCCTTGTTCTATTAGGCAACTTCAAATCCTACAGGGAAAGTCTAATTTTCTTCGACGTTTTATCATTAAGTATGCCAAGATTACCAACAGTTTCATGCACTAGCTAAAACAGGACATCCCATTTGTATGGGATGAAACTGCACAACTTGCTTTCAAGCATTGAAAAAAGCTTTGTTGTTGGCACCTTTACTGCGTCCGCCAGATTACTCTAGGGATTTTATATTGTATCTGGCCGTGTCCAAGTTAACCATTGGGGTAGTCCTAGTCCAGGAAGCTGATAAGCTCCAGAAGCATGTCATTCACTATCTTAGCCATGATTTGTACAGCCCCAAACTTAGGTACTCCCACGTCGAGAAACTGGCTTTAGCAGTTGTCTATGCTATTCAGAGGTTATGTCACTACATTTTTCTGAGGACTACAATAGTAGTGGCGGATGTGAATCCATTTTAGTATATTTTGTATTGATAGATCATTGGGGGAAAATTCAACAAATGGATAGTCATTCTCCAAGAGTTTGACTTGGATTTCCAGTCCCCTAAGTCTAAAAAGTCCTTAGTTTTCACGGAGCTTATAGCAGAATTTCAAACAGAAGAAGATGTAGTCATTGAGGATGAATCCTTCCTAGATGAGAATATCTTCTTGATAGCCACCTCTAATCCCTGGTACATAGATATACTTATATATCTCCAGACTTTGAAGTATCCTGCGGCTTCCTCGCGGGAGGAACGACGTAAATTAAACCTTCATGCTAAGAACTACCTCATCATAGGTGAGACTCTATATCAAAGAGGGGTAGATTCCATTTTGCGTCGATGTATTACCCATGAGGAAGCAGATATTGTCCTGAATGATTCCCATAGTGGAGCATGTGGGGTTCATTTATCTGGGTTAGCAATGGCCCAGAAGATACTATGTGCCAGTTATTTCTGGCCCACAATCTTCAAAGATTGTGTGGAAGTGGTGAAGCGCTGTCATCCTTGTCATCTTTACACCAGAAAAATGCAGTCACATCCTACTCCGTTGTTTCCCATTGTCTCGGTGGGCCCCTTTGAGAAGTGGGGTATCGATTACATGACATGTAACCCAGCCTTGGCTGGGGGGCATAAATATATCATTGTCGCTGTTGACTATTTTATGAAATGGGCATAGGAAATCCCTACCTTTAAAGCCAATGGGGAAACCACAACTTTCTTTGTATTCAATCATATTATAGCACGGTTTGGCATACCCAAGGTGATTGTCACTAACCATGGCAGTCATTTTCAAAATAACATGATGACGTAAATGACCACTATGCTTGGATTCAGACAAGAACATTCATCTTCATACTATCCTCAAGCAAATGGTCAGGTTGAGGCTGTAAACAAGACTTTGAAGACTATCCTCAAACGTACAATTGATGCAGCCTATTCTAACTGGCATATCATGCTATACCCTGCTCTTTGGGTGTACCAAACTAATGTAAAAACTGCTACGGGTTTCTCCCCTTTCCAACTCATTCATGGAGTGGAAGTCGTGACCCCGGTTGAATGTGAAATCCCATCCTTGAAAATATCTATCCATGTGTTACTCGATATGAAAGAGCTTGAAGAATGTTTGGTACACATAGAACACCTTTATGAACAGCATAGAGATGCATTGGATGCTAATCAAGCTCACAAGAATAGGTTCAAAACCTAATATGATAATTTGGTCAAACCTCGGATTTTCTCTAAAGGGGAACTTGTTTTTCTTTGAGACCAAGACAAAGAACCCCTAGGGGAAGGAAAATTCAAGGCCATGTGGTTAGGGCCTTATGTCATGTTGAAGGTCTTAAAGAAGGGTGCATACGAGTTAATTGATTTTGATGGGAATAAGTTGCCTAAGCATAGAAATGGGCTCTACCTGAAAAAGTACTATGCTTAGGCTTAATATTTTTTTGTATTTTATTGTATATATTTTTATGTACATTAGTTTGTTGGTTTTGTTTTTTATACCATCTGCTGGTTGTTGCAGATGTCTTCTGAGAGGTACATAGGTTTCGCTGATGGTGCCATTCGCCACACTTGTAATCTAGCCTCAGCAGCATGGGTCATTTATTCTCCTTCAAGACAGTTAGTTTCCTCAGGAGGCACTTGCTTAGGTCCTGCTTCTAATAATGTTGTTGAGTATAGGGATGTAATTGAGCTTCTATGGGATGCTTTGTCACATGGTATCACCAAGCTGGAAGTCTGAGTGGACTCTCAACTGGTGGTTTTCTAGCTCAATCAAGCTTATCAGGTGTGAAAATCTATTCTATTACGCCAATTCATGCAAGTTAGGTTATTGGAAAGAAATTTTGAATTCATTATATTCAATCACATTCCAAGAAATCAGAATTCATTAACTGATGCATATGCTAATTACATTTTGGATTGGTATCTAACACACATTTCATAAAAATATACAGCATGCACATAAAAAACACTTATAAATAAATCGACGATATGTGTGTGTGTGTGTGTGTGTGTGTGTGTGTGTGTGAATATCTATTTATAGATAGGTCGAATCTTTGATCTTCAGATCCAGCCATCACTATATAATATACAAAAATATACAAAATGTGGATCGTAGTCCATCAAAATGTCCTAGATCTAAGCAGTACAACCTTGGTCACTTGGACCACCTATTCGGCTTTGCAGCCTCCACATCATCTATGTACATTAAAACTTCTCTGGCCACCCGCCTCAAAAGGTGTAACCAGATAGGTGGAACTTCAACCACAAACTCCTGCATGACGGTCGGGATATGCTCTATTTACAAGGTGGGCACTCTTTGGGTAAAGCTTGGCCAGCTTCCCCTCCAGAACCCTAATAAGCCCCTGGTCTTCTCCTAACAAAGGACAAACAAACATATGTGGATGCCCCTCAGGGAGGACCGGTCCAATATCTACATTTTGACATGTTTATAGGATTATAACTCTTTTACATATGTATATATCTATATATTAAAATTCATAAAAATTTTAAAAACTTGAAAATTAAAAAATTACGTAGCTCTCCCCATGCTCCTCCTGGAGGGAGGAAAAGGTCTGGATCACCTTGAAAATCCATCCCGGCATACGAAAACTACTCCAATGCTGGTAACTGCCACTCCCACCAAATGTAGAAGTCATCATTGTATACACTCTACACTGAGCCACCTCCTCCTTGGCAGAGGAATATATTTCCCCATCTGCTCAACCTAGGCTGACGTGGAGGATAGTACTGGTAGGGGTATTTCAGGGCTTAACCTTGGAACTCTCTCTTGAATAAGGAAACCAATATGCTAGAATACCCGAATTTCTTCTGCCTTGCTCTCTTGTAGTCAGAGATTTTTTTTCTCAAAATTGGGATGACTCCTGAACACCAATCATACAGGGCACCCTACATACAATCCACTACCAACCTCATTTGGTTCCATGTAGCTAGATGGAGTGAAGATGATCCCACAACCCTAACTATGGTACTTGCCAGTACCTGTAGTGAAAGATCACGTATACGTGCAATGGGGATGCAAATCCCTCTCTTTTGGGTACCTGGTGCGTAGTACACATCAATGTAATTCTGGACACTTAGAGGATCACCACCTCTATCGATGCCCTCTAAGTTGACTGGTGATCCTCGTCGTGACAGACTGGAAATAAAATATATGTCCTCTGAAGTAATTTCCAAAGTCTCACCCTGTAGGTCAAACATCCCTAAATCATGGTCCCAATAGTTTATCATGAACTCTAGCAAGCGGACATTGGCCCTCATGGGTGATGTGCAAAATAATTTCAACAACCCACTCGTTCATAAAACATGTACGGTGGGGGAACTTTGGAGTGCTTCTTGGTCCATATCCTCATCCTCACGCTCCCTCCATTCAAGCACCATCTTCACACCTAGCAAAACAATCATTATGAACCTTTAGTGGCATTATGAACCTTTAGTGGCATAACGCATGTACGTGAGTTTCAATATAGTGAACCCACGTACACAGCGTGCCTTGCTTTAGGGAACTCAAAAACATAAAATTTGGCCTCAAATTTGAAAATTGCTAGGATCAAATTGAAGAGATCGGGGTGTAGGCTTATCTACAACTTGTGGAATTGGATTTCATCCATTGGATTGTCCACACTGATCGAATGAAGGTAGAGGTAAAAACTTGCTTCTTATAGTTAAAATTTAAATGGTGAGTTTTATTTTAGTTTTTGAACTATTTATAGAAATTATATTTCTAAAGTGGTTTTTTTCCTATAGTTCAAAATTTATTTAACTAATACCGTATCTCTTTTGGCCTTGTAACAAGTTTTTCATCGTTTTAAAGTGTTTTTTTTCTCTTGTAGGGTGGTTTTTGTCATTTCCAATGCATTTTTTCCTTTATACTTAATCCTTTTTAAACTTAGCAATGAACATTTTTAACCAGGGACTATGGTATTTTACACCATTAGTTCCCTGTATTTACCATTGTTCTTCCATGGATAGGACCTTCCTCTCATGAGTATCCTCATTTACAACCTATGTTGTCTTTTGATACTCATGCTGCAGTTGTCTCAGGTAAAGGGGTATCCTCTTAGCTATTTTTCACACCAAATGGAGCCTCATTTTGGTATCTTTTTACAAGCTAACCTTTTATAGGACTCCCTGCCCTTATGGAGTTTATTTAGGCCCAGGTTTGAGTCCTTAAAAATAGACTTGACTATTGGTTAACTTGTCTATTCAAGATCATTAAGAATATGTGAACGCGCATATGCATTGGTGGTAGTTTATCTCTTTCTCGGACCATGCAGAATAACACGAGAAAGTATCCCTCTCTTTTCTACTGAATTGAGAAGAGTATTCTCAGGCATAGGTTTATCACTTTTCCAGACCTGAGGGACTAAATTTACATAAAAGGAACTCCCGGTATGAGCTTAGTTTTCTCTTTTTCGTGCTCTAGACCTAAACATGAAAAAATTCCAACTGTACTTTGTGTCTTTTTCATGCTCATTAAACACTAAAGAACAAAGCATCGAGTTTATTGTTGTAAGCCCCATTTCTTGTACTCAAATGGATCTTTCTGAGTGATCTTGCTTTCCTTCACACTCGTAAAACTCAAGCTATTTATGTTGTTATTGAAGGAGTGTTGGGTAGGTGTTAATTTAACCTTTTTAGGACCTCCTTGACTAAGTATGGAAAAGGTTCACCTTTTCTTCTACGAAAGTTAAGAGATTTCTTATGTGGTATGTTTTATACTTTTCCAGCCTCAGGAGATTAAATTGGATGAAAAAGGACCCCCTAGAGTCTTCTTTGGAGTTTTCATACTCTCTAAATGTGAAAACACTGACTGAGCATGTACTAGTTCGAGCTCATTAAATCCACAAATCAATGACACTATCAAGCAATATTTCCTCTTCTCTTTAAGCTTGTTAAAAATGAAGAGAGACCTGAGTTGACTTTCCTGGACTCATTAAAATTTAACAGGGAAGGTAAGGAAGAAATTTTCTCTTGTTTTTAGTTAGTGGCAGCATGTCATCCTTGAACATAGAACTCTCTGTTTTTTCCAATACCCATGCCTCAGTGTTCACTTTCAGTTCAGCTATTACTTTGAGTTTATTACTCCTCCTCTTGTCCATTATACCTCAGGAATCTGATCATATCTCCTACATGGAAGATAAGTCTATTTGTTCTATCTATAAAGTTAAAATCTACCTTGGGTCATCTCTATGTCGTGCTCACTGTTTAAGGACTTAACTCAATGTCTGATCTATATCTTGATTCCATCATTCTAGTATCTTTTAGCACTTGTGTTTCCATTCCTTTACCTAGTTCCTAGTCATTCTTGTGATCCGTTGGAGGATCTATTGCCTTCGTTATCACAGTATGGTTCTGCTTCAGCACATCCTAATGACGAAGACCTAGAGTTTTGACGTTTGTACCTCTGGATTCACTTTCATCATTGGTGAATTCCTTTGCTTTAGTTGTCAATTATCACCTATTGATTGACAAACTGTTGAATCCTCTCCATGTTTGACTTCAACCTACATCTATTCACATGTCTTGGATTGTACTATTTCTTTGGGATTGTTTATGAAGACCTTAGTTCCCTCACTATGGACTAATTTGTGCAAGATTATTTTCTACCTATGTATACAACTTCCAGATCTTTGAATACTCATCATTATTGTATATTATTGCTTCGATCCACCTTTGTAATATACGTGGTATTGTACCCATTTTATGTGATGTAATCAAACATTTGTAAAGGAGCTAGTGTTCTAATATATTGAACATAGCATCCTCATATATGACTTTGTATATGACATTATTATGTATTTGTTTCAGGTACTACCTTTGCTCCATTGGATTTTTTAGTTCTCCAAAGATAGAGATTATAATGTATTTTAGCCATCGTTTCCCTCTGACCTCACACATTAGGGGGCATCTATTATCAACCCAAATGGGACTTCTCTATCCGAGTGTCGACACTTCATATGTTGGCGCACAAAAGGACATTTATGGATTGAAGGTTTCCTAAAATACTATAGATGGGCATGTTATGAAATACATTCACTATCCACCCAGCTTGCCATTTTTACATTTTTATATGTTGATTGTTGTACATGAATCTTATCACAGCAACTTGTGTACATACACAACTATTCCTACAACATATCACGTACTGTACACGAGCATTGTCATTGCAACCCACATACAGATTTGTATGCGAGTTTCCCTTGTACCAACTCGCGTGTCATACGCGGGTTTCCAGTATCAACACTCGCGTACATCTTCATTTGACATTAAAAATAATAAAAAATTATTAATGGAGATTTGTTAAGCCTTAATCATTAACTATCTTAACTATCTCAACTTCCTCAACCTTCAAAATTGCTCTATTTCCTTAAGTATAAATAGAGGCCTTGGGGAGGGAATTAATCAATCATACTTGGAGAGCAAAGTTATGCTGGTGGTATCTATTAAAAAGTATTTGGAGCAGCAGAACTTAGAATCCTTTGGTTGCAGAGGAGTCCTTGTTTCAGGCATTGGGTTGTATACTTATCTCATTCACTATTGTTAATAAAGAGAATCCTTCTTCCAACTTTGTGTTGAGTCACTTTCATGTGTCATGGTTTGATGAATATTTATGATTGACCACTCTACATATTGTTTATCTAACTTGTCATATACACATGCATAATTTTGTACTTGGAGGATTTGCTCTGTGTAGGTGAAGGAGCTACATCCCTGAAATATTTGGAGAAGAAGTAGAGGGAGAGAAGTCAAAGCTTGGATCAACCGTCGTTAATCGGGTGAGTCCATTCTATATTCCTATTTCCTTTCTATAATTTAAAGCTGATTGTATACAAGTTTTAAGATTACGTTGGTAACCCCAGACCTTTGGTTATAAGGGTTTTTATTCCTGAACAACGATATGCCTTATCAATACTACCAGTATATCGAACCTAATCGACAACTTTTGTTCCTAGCAAATTTGGAATTGCCCGATTTGTCCAAGTTGATTAATGATCCCATTTAGCACAACCCTTCGTGGCATGCTATTCCAGTTAAGTTACCATCATACATTCCAAAGTTTGATGGGAAGAAGGGAGATGATTGTTATACACCAAAATGGCACCTCTCCGTTCGAGTGTCAACTTTCTTTATGTCAGCACGCTAAAGGACACTTATGGATTGAGGTTTGCCTAGAATACTATAGCTTGGCTTATTATGGAATACATTTCTGCCTTCATCCAGCCAGTTACTTTGCCATTTAGCCATGTTAGGATGTATGCGCGACTCTATATATTGACAACTCGCACATCAATCGTGAGTCTCCCTTGTAGCAAGTCGCGCATCCTTGTATGCGCGGGTTGCTCTTCTATATAGTCGCGCATCACTCGCGGGTTGCTCTACTGCAGACCCGCGCATGTGTATCTTAACATTTTAAACTTTAAAACACGTGTTAAGTAGAGATTAGTTATGTCATATAACTGGATTTCCTTAACTGCTGTAACTTCTCTAACCTTCGAACTACCTTATTTCATCCATATAAATAGAGGCAGGGAAGGCCATGAGAGGGGACTTGAATTTCTGCATTGTTATGCTGGAGGAATCGGGACTCTCTTTGCCCACACCTTTGCCCTGGAGGTCTTCCCCTTGTGTTGCAGAGCTTGGAGGCTGAGTTCTTTGGAGAAGAGAAGCAGCAGATCTAGATCAAGGTTTCGTGAGGTGACAACTTGAAGAGAAGGTATACTTGTACTTCTTTTCAAGATTAATAAAGATGTGATGTCCTTCTTCTTCCCAAATCATCGTTCAATGTGTGATTGAATCTCTGTTTCTGATCATATGATGATGTTATTCAGATCATTTGTTTATGTTTATTTGATTATCATTGTCTTATATGTGGTCATAATGGTTTGAGGAAGGTATAACTTGTTTTGCAGGTCTCTTGGAGCGAGAGGAGCAAGAAGAGGATTGAAGAGAAAGCTTGGACCAGCCTTCAGTTAATCAGGTGTGGACCTTTCTCATCTCTGAAACTTGCTGAACATTGTGCATCTCTCTTTCAACCCCAGTACGTTGATGGCCTCTTAAACCCTAGCCATAGGATACTTTCCTTTACAACAGAGCTGGCGACTCCACTGGGGATAGCCTTGTCTGTTTGGGGTTTTCCCTTGGTTTCTTTCAGCTTTTGCATTGTTTCAGGTCCCTCTTGCCACTCAGGAACACCTTTTCAGTCTGATTACACACTTCCCCTGCCTTCTTTGAGTAGTTTCTGACCTCTTTTTGAGATTTTTCTACCTATGTGCGGGTTGCTGTTGTAGACAGTCGCGTATACAGTATTGTATGTGCGGGTTGCTGCACTGGACAGTCGCATCTCATGCGTGAGTTTCCCTTATAGACAGTCGCGCATGCCCCTGTAAGCAGTGTTTTTTTCCTCTTTTTGGGATTTTTCTTCTGTTTCTGGGTTGTTGGGTAGGTCTTTTAGGGTCCTCTGCAGGTGCATGACTCTAGGGAGTTAGTGTCATCCTTTTGGTTGTTTTCTATCTATGTGGTAAGCCTTTTATAGCTTAAGGTTTTGTTCTCTGCTCTTTCTCCCATCTCCTTTACTTGGTTTGGTCTTTTTGGCTTAGGTTTCTGATCAGCCTCTGTTAGGGGCCTTTGCTTGATTTCAAAAGTCTGTTGGTGTTGGTTCCTTCTCCTTTTGTTGGTCAACTTCACCTTGCCAAACTTGTTGACTTGCCTCTTATGCAAGCCTTCCTTCCAAGTAGAGTTTATGCTGACTTTAGTTCGGTCTAAAGTTTGTTGGATGGTTGTATAGAAAAGTTCCTTTTGCTTTGTTCTTTTTATCTGCATTCTTTGCTTTGTAGGTAGTTTTTCTTTTGCACTTATAAAAGAAAATTTAAAAAGAACTTTTATTTCTTGCTTTTCCCCTACTTCTTTCTTTGGTTTGACCTTGTTGGACAAGGTACTGAGCAGCTTTTTGTTTGTAGGTTAGATTGATGCTTGGGACTTCTTGACCTTTGTTTATGTCAGTCTTTATGCTCAGTCTTTTCATTCCAAAGTGTTGGCTTGTTTACTTTTGTAAGCTTTCCTTTTAAAAGAGGTTTATATTCAACTGTAGGGAAACCTAGGGTTTGTTTTTGGGGTATAAAGTAGTTGTCTATTTGCTTTGCTTTCAGTACTTGTTTGCATTAGTTTATAGGCTGATTTTTCTTTTGCATTTTATAAAAGAAAAAGACAAAAACATATGTTTGCTTTATATGCATATAGATTAGGCTGTTAGTCTAGATTTGCATAGCATAGCATTGTTTTTGAAAAATTTAAAAAATATAAAAAGATTTGATCTTTTTTGGCTTTCAAGTTATTAGAAAATATAAAGAGAATAGCTATTTGCTTTTTTGCATTTCATTTCTCTTTGCTTAGTCATTTTGGTTCATTTCTTGATTCAAAACACCGCATCAGTTTCATGCCATTTACCCTCTGAGTAAAACAGCCCATAAAATAAACGATATAATTTTAAAATTTATTAGTAAGTTTTATTTTATAGGGTCATACACCAACTAGCTTAGGCTAGACTTGTGGGTTAGGGAGTGTAAACTCCCCACAAGTGTTAAATTTCAGACGTAGTTGGCCTATCACTAGGTAAATCCTTGGTTCTACTGCTGTATCTGGGAATCTCCTCTTAAACGGGAGTTAAGCACGAGGCCGCATGGAGGCTTGGACAGAGGAGATAACCCTCTGAATCCTTGTCAAAACGTAACTCGGAACTTTTGTGCATCTGGGGATTTTGTCTAGGCAGAATTTCGGGCTCAGCTACCCTGCCCATGCGTATGAGTTCGGCTTGCAACTGTCCCCCCAGACAGTAGGTATTATCAAGGTAGCCTTTAGTCTCTTGTCTTTTAGGGCTCATACACAGGTAAACTGGAAGGTTATTTCTGGTTCACCTCGGACGGACTTGGAAGGTAACCCTTGTGGAAAGTGCAGGAGGGTGGTGGGTGATTCCTCCACTTGTGCCTGAGAACCCCCCAAGGATGCCAAGTAACTGTTTATCAACCTTCTTCTGGAAGGTATATCTTTATAGCCTGTTTAGATTGCTTGAGACTCTAGGATATTGTTAGTGAGTGCTGTGTGGTTTGTCTGTACTTAGTGGGCCTTTAGGTGTCTTCTTTGTAATTTTGGTTGACCATCAACCTCAGACTTTGTCTCTTGTTTTGAATCTATGGCTAACACCCCTTTGAACACCAACCAAGAGATCCCTTCAATGGGAACTCCTTGTCATATTCCTCTCACAGGGAATGTTGGTGTTCCCTTGATGGCCACCTTGAATCTTTCGGGATTCACCATAGGGCTACCGGTGTGGTTGTTTTCCACTCCAACTATCCTGAATGCTCCTGATGCTTCTCAAGTAAGAACCTTATATCAAGGGCATCAAAACACTGCTACCCCTCCACCTGTAGTTAGTTCTCCTCCTCCCTCTACCTCATGCGGTGAAAGTACTGATACTAGTAACTGGCAGTCTAAAAGGAGTAAAAGAAGGAGGAATAGGAAGAAAGCACATAAGCAAGGGGGCACTCGTTCAACCTCTTCAAGTAAATTTGAACCTCACCACCCAGCCTCGTTTGTTCAGGATGGGGGCACCCATCCAACCTCTGCAGGTCATGTTGGATCTAGTCACTCAACCTCTGGTATTCACGTTGAGTGCACCCGTTCAACCTCTGGTTTTCAAGTTGAACCTCCCCGTCCAACCTCTGTTGTTCAAGTTGGACCTAGTCACTTAGCCTCTGGTGTTCACGCTGAGTGCATCCGTTCAACCTCTGGTTTTCAAGTTGAACCCTCCCATCCAACCTCTGGTGTTCACGCTGAGTGCATCCGTTCAACCTCTGGTTTTCAAGTTGAACCCTCCCATCCAACCTCTGGTGTTCAAGTTGGATCCAGTCACTTAGCCTCTAGTGTTCAAGCTGAGTGCGTCTGTTCAACCGCTGGTTTTCAAGTTGAACCTTCCCATCCAACCTTTGTTGTTCAAGTTGGATCCACCCATCCAGCCTCTGGTGTTCATGCTGGTGGGATCCTTCAAACCTTTTCAGGTCATTTCGGATCCGGTCACTCAACCTCTGGTGTTCACGTTGAGTGCACTCGTTCAACCTCTGGTGTTCAAGTTAAACTTCCCCATCCAACCTCTGTTGTTCAAGTTGGATCCGTTCACCCAGCCTCTGGTGTTCACGCTAGGGGCATACACTCAACTGCTGCAAAGCATGTTGATCCTCACCATTCAACCTCTGTTGTTCACGTTGATGGTGCTTGTCCTACCTCTGCTAGTCATGTCGGACCTAGTCTCTCAGCCTTTGCAAGTCATGCTGGGGGCAGTCTTTCAGCCTCTGTAGTTCAAGCTGAAGACAACCCGTCAACCACTGCGAGTCATGTTGACACTGTTGACAAGTCTTCCCATTCAAAACACAAGCTCAAGTTTCCTTGTAAGCTTTGTGAGGGAGACCGCCTTACTTATAAATGCCCTTCTATTGAGGAGGTGCGAAGAGTTTGGATTCATGGTCATCCCGTTTTTGAACATTCTGGAGTCTCTCAATAGCCAGCCTCTCTTAATGAGGTTGGACCCAATCACCCAGCCTCTGTTGTTCACGCTGGGGGCAAACTCTCATCCTCTGCAGGTCATGTTGAGAGCAAAACATCAGCCACTGCTAGTCATGCTGATGCCGTTGAGAAAACTGGTCGTCCGAAGCATCATCTTAAGTTCCCTTGTGTGCTATGTAAGGGAGATCACCTTACTCATCTGTGCCCTGCCATCCCAGAGGTGCGAAGAGTGTGGTCCAAGACTCATGGATTTCGGTCTTTTGAACACCCTATAGTTTCTCAACAACCTATTCAACCTTCGGTTGATCAAGTGGTCGAACAAATCTCAGATTTGGTCGATCCCACTCTTCTTTCGGAGAGTGTTCCTCATGTGATTGAACCAATGTCATCTTTGGTCAATCCCACTCTCCCTTCAGAGAGTGACTTTCATGAAGCGGTTGAATCAATTCCATTGTCGATCAATACCACTCTTCCTTTGGAGAGTGAAGTGTCTACTAGTCACATTCTCTTCACTGCCAGTTCAGTTCTTACTGAACAAGGGGGCACTGAACTTGCTTCGGATCAACCCCCACCAAGCTCTCGGATTGCTTCCTTTGATTGGGATAGCCTAGTTGAGCCGCGCCTTCCTTCCCATGCACCTTTCCAGATAAAGGTCAAAGTTGAACCCTATACAATTGCTCGTTGCATTGTTGATGAAGGAGCCTCAATTAGTATTTTGTCTGCTCGTGCTTGGCGAGGTATGGGATCTCCCAGCCTTGTGTCAACTGCTAGTCAGTTACTGGCATTTGATAGAAGAACTTGTGTATCCTTGGGAATTCTCGCTCAAACTCCTGTTACTTTGGGTGGGAAGACCGTCTTATTTGACTTCATGGTGATAGAAGACCCTTTGGACTTTAATATGCTCCTTGGGCGTGATTATGTCTATGCCATGCAAGTTGTGGTGTCAACATACTTTCATGTGATGTACTTTAATCATGGCGAAGAAATTGTCACTATTGATCAGTTGGATTTTCTTGATCCGTCTCCTAACCCAGCTAGAGGCCAGGTCTTTCCTTTATTGATTCCCAGTGTTTCTGTAGACACTACCCCACCACAGGTGAACTATGTGGCTTCTTGTCATTTGTGTTCAATTTCTACTGAGAGGCAGCCTCTGTTTTCATGCTTACCTTCTCGGGACTTGGTCCCGGCAGTTGAACTGGTTAGTCATCCTATACAGACTGTAGAGTCTTCTCTCTACTCTGTTGACCCTTTTGAAAGTCCAGATATGTATCCTATCTCGGATGATTTCCTCTCTTTGGATGAAGTCTTCCTGGAGTCTTTGATACAATCTGACCTTCTTTTTCAGTTATGACTCTCCCCTTTTAGAGCATTCTTTCTGTTCTCCTTCGAGCTCGTTAAAAACAGTAAGGAGGCCGCGAGTTGACTTTTTCGGACTCGTTAAAACTTCACGGGAAATATTATGAGTTTCTTTAGGCCCAAGTCTGACTCCTTAATATAGACTTGACTGCTGAGTAAACTTGTCCGTTCAGGCTCGTTAAGAATATGTGAATGGGCATCCACATTGGTGGTAGGTTATCTCTTTCTTGGACCATGTGGAATAATACGAGAAAGGATCCCTCTCTTTTCTACTGAATTGAGAAGAGTATTCTCAGGCATAGGTTTATCTCTTTTCCGGACCTGAGGAACTAAACTTACGGAAAAGGAACCCCCGGCATGAGCTTAGTTTTCTCTTTTTTCG
>LPNX010105982.1:4470-46118 GCA_001517045.1 Pseudotsuga menziesii | reverse complement strand
AGTCTATCAACAGTTGGGTCCTAGTCTTTTGACCTTATCCTGATTCAGAGTTTTCTTACTCCTCTAGTTGGTCTCTTTTCCAATTATATGGGGAATCTGGCAATGTCTCCTACATTGCAGATTTGTTTTGTTGGTCCTATTTTGTGTCAAAATCTGCCTAAGTCACTTTTGTGTCATGCTCACTGTTCAAGGATTAAACCTTTGTCAGCCATTCTACAGTTGCCTTAACCTTTTGTGTCGGCCATTCCCTGGTATCAGTTCATTACATCATGTCTTCAGCGGTCCTTTTTGTGAAATTCAGTGCCATTTCCAGATCCAATTATTCTTTGACTTACCTCGTGCTGGATGATGAAGGATGCCTTAATGCCTTCCTTCCAACGGATCTCTTCCTATCGACTGCAACACATCTTGCTCTGGGGATGAGATTTAGAGTTTTATGACAGTACCTTGGGAATTGTTGTCCTCAATGGCAATTTCCCTCGCTATCGGGTAGTTGGGATACCCTTATTGTCTCCTACTCGATGGATTCTTTAAGTGTTCGACTTCAAGTCCTTGTAATCACACTTGTTAGAATGTACTAGGTACCTTGGGGACCATTTTCATTAATGGTGGTTTCCCTCGCGTTTGTTAACGGTTTTCATTATTGACCGGTAATCAAACGACTTCCTCCATGTTCGACTTCAGCTCCTTTATTTCGCATGGTTAGGATTCGTACCTTTTTTTGGGCGGTTTGGATTGAAGACCTTGGGGCCAACAGTAGCATTGTCATCTTTTTGCTATTGCCCAAGTTGCGCAAGACCTTGTTATGCTTTATATGACATTTTGCTGAGACATAGATCCACCTTGTACTTTTGTGGCTATGATCGATTGTTAAGCATGGATCCACCTTGTTCATTTGTGGCCATGACTCTTTTAGATTTGATATGGCGCCTTTTTGCATATTGAGCGACCATTATAGTTTCATCAGTTATACATATGTTGGATCCGCCTGTATATTTATGGCGATGTTTTGTATATGGACTTGTATGTACCAAAGATCAGTTTTCTGACATTTATCTCTCTTACAGGTACCTTCACTCGAGCCTTTTGATCTTGGATTCTCTGCTCTCTCCATACTCAGCTCTTTCCTTTATAATGTATTTCGGCTATCGTCTTCCCCTCTAACCTCACACATTAGGGGGCATCTGTTATACACCAGAATGGCACCTCTCCGTCCGAGTGTCGACTTTCTTTATGTCGGAACGCTAAAGGACACTTATGGATTGAGGTTTGCCTAGAATACTATAGTTTGGCTTATTATGGAATGCATTTCTTCCTTCATCCAGCCAGTTACTTTGCCATTTAGCCATGTTAGGATGTATGCGCGACTCTATATATTGACAACTCGCGCATCAATCGCGAGTCTCCCTTGTAGCAAGTCGCGCATCCTTGTATGTGCGGGTTGCTCTTCTATATAGTCGCGCATCACTCGTGGGTTGCTCTACTGCAGACCCGCGCATGTGTATCTTAACATTTTAAACTTTAAAACATGCGTTAAGTAGAGATTAGTTATGTCATATAACTGGATTTCCTTAACTGTTGTAACTTCTCTAACCTTCGAACTACCTTATTTCATCCATATAAATAGAGGTAGGGAAGGCCATGAGAGGGAACTTGAATTTCTGCATTGTTATGCTGGAGGAATCGGGACTCTCTTTGCCCACACCTTTTCCCTGGAGGTCTTCCCAACGTGTTGCAGAGCTTGGAGGCTGAGTTCTTTGGAGAAGAGAAGCAGCAGATCCAGATCAAGGTTTCGTGAGGTGCCAACTTGAAGATAAGGTATACTTGTACTTGTTTTCAAGATTAATAAAGATGTGATGTCCTTCTTCTTCCCAAATCATTGTTCAATGTGTGATTGAATCTCTGTTTCTGATCATATGATGATGTTATTCAGATCATTTGTTTATGTTTATTTGATTATCATTGTCTTATATGTGGTCATAATGGTTTGAGGAAGGTATAACTTGTTTTGCAGGTCTCTTGGAGCGAGAGGAGCAAGAAGAGGATTGAAGAGAAAGCTTGGACCAGCCTTCAGTTAATCAGGTGTGGACCTTTCTCATCTCTGAAACTTGCTGAACATTTTGCATCTCTCTTTCAACCCCAGTACGTTGATGGCCTCTTAAACCCTAGCCATAGGATACTTTCCTTTACAACAATGTTCCCAAAAATCATTTCATGACTTTTCATATATGGTGTTCTTCGAACTCCTTGATGGACGACTCTATTTGTTTGAGACTCTTCCAGCGAAATTTTGCCGATACCACCGCAACATGGTATATTGAACTTCCGCAACATTCATTTGTGGATTTCATATCATTGGAAACCATTTTTATTACACACTTTCAGCTACCCATTCATTATGAAATGGTTACTGAGCTTTTGACCTCACTTCGTCAAAATACTTCCACACACATATCAGACCATATCCATGAGTGGAGAAGACAGAGATGACTTATTAAAGCTCCCATCTTAGACCAACTATTGGATGGTTGGTTCACAAAATCCTTATTTCCTCCCATTTCCCGAGATGTGGCCATGGGCGGTACTGTTACCGAAGAGCAGGCTATCAGTCACGCTTAGTATCTAATTTTTGTATATTCCCAGTTTGGTACTTTGTATGACCTTATCTCACAAGCTCCTCATCCCAGCACGGACCTGGCTAAGAAACCTGTAGAGACTCATGTTGATGGGGTTGTTGGTTCAATCCAGCCCTCTCCAGTAGCGAAAAATTCCAAGCAACCTAATGATTCTGCTACTACTACTTCAACTCCTATGGTTTCAACCAAGGTAAATGCTATTCAAAGCACAAAAACACCCGACAATAAGAAAAAATGAAAAGGTAAAAATAAAAATCCTAGAAACTAACAGGAGAATAACAAGACCATGGTGATGGAGAATGATAAAGGGAAGAGAAAGGCCAAGTACCCTTGCTTGTTATGTGGGGGTAATTACTTTACGAAAGAGTGCCCTTGTCATGAATAGATTATTAAATTCCTAAAAAGTAATCCCACACCCGCAATGCTTACTGATCATTTCCCATCTCAACAACAACTAATATACCATATGTCTAATCAAGGGACCTCTAGTTCCATGAAAGAAATCAGAATGATGTCTTCAGAAACCATGAAATTGAATACTCGTAGTCATTTGTATGACAATCCAGTAGAGAAGAACAACGAAAATCCTTCTTCCGATAAATTTCCTTCTACTAGTTCTCCTCCATCTTTGTCTAATGGCCCTCTCGTGATCGAAAACCTAATCTTGATTTAATTTTATGACCACCTAAGGCTACCCTCAAGAAGGATGTTTTCAATCCCAATGCTCGATCTACACAATTTTATAATGTTGTTGAATATTTAGCTTAGGAACCTTGCGCAATGTCTACCCTTGAGGTACTCCAAGTTTGTCCAACGTAGCGTAAAAACATAATAATGGCTTTAGGGGCATTAGACCCAGATAATACCAACTTGATTCATTTCAATGTAGAGAACTATAAATCCATATTACCTCACCAACTCGCATTTTAGATTGTCTGTCTCTAGAATAGTTGGGAGAAAGGTCCATCAGACCGTCCTGGATGATGGAGCTTCAACCTCAGTATTTTCTATAGCTTGTTGGACAGCCATTGGTTCCCCGGAGATTACAAACTATCCTGCAACATGAAAATATTTTGATGGACCAGTTTCCAGCCTCATTGTCTGCTACCAACCCTTTCAATCGAGCTTGGGGGAAAAATTGTTTCCATTCAGGTTGAAGTAGTGGATTCCCCATTAGATTACAATCTCCTATTGGGGAGAAATTGGTCATATGCCATGACTATTGTTGCTTCGGCAGTTTTTTGAACCCTCCAGTTTCCTCATTTGGAGAAAATTTTAGCTATCAATAAACTTGACTTTTGTTTACGGATGTTGCTACTGCCACTACGAATAACATCCCTATGCTAGGTCAGTCCCCTCCTCCTTATCATTCTATTGGGGTAGGTATGCTAAGATATTCAACCCTTATGGGAGTGTTTCCTTTCCATGACTGGTTATAGTACCAAGGGAAACAAAGTTTTTGACTCATCCTCCCTTGGCCCCTATGAAGCATTGTACGATGTTGTCCAATATGCCTCCGATGTCCAGCCAGATGATCTTCATTTGGTGGCTTCGGATCCCTACAACTTACCCTACTGGATAGAACCCTCTCTTCCCACTCTAGACTATCTCACATAGAATTTTCCTTCAAATGAGTCCATTATGGAGATCATGAGTGTGAATGAACCCATATGGGAAGATCACCATCATCGATCTTCTTTTCTTCCCAACGCCAGTTCGGTAGGTTTTGACCTTGAATCACTCATCAGTATTAATATTGTCACCCATCCGTAAATGCCTGTGTTGTTGCAAGACATAGATTCTAAAGAAAATATTTGCAACATCACTAAGACGAATCCGATTGACATATCAGTTAAGCCCAGAACCATTGATCATGTTCACGTAGGCCAGAATTGCTTGATGGAATAAACTGAAAATTTTAGAGATCGTTTCATGGAATTGCATAATATTTTTTCTTGGACTTATGACGAAATGCCTGGAATTGATTCATCAATTTTCGTACATGAGATTAAAACCTATCCCATAGCAAGACCTATCCGAAAAAAATTATGGCAAGTCCATCCTAGGAAGGCTACAGCTATCAAAGACGAAGTAGAGAAAATTAGGAAGGAAGGCTTTATTTATCCCATACCCCTGATGGAATGGGTATCTAACATTGTCCCTCTAAACAAAAAGAAGGGCAATTTTAGAGTCTACATCAATTTTTCATGATTTGTATAAGGCTTGTCCTAAGGAAAATTTCTCGACTCTGCATATCAATCAAATCATCGATAAGTGTGCTAGAAGCGTCATCTTTTCTTTCATGGATGGTTTTTTTGGCTACAATCAGATAGATATTCTGCCCACATATCAGCACAAAATGACCTTCATTTGTCTATGGGGAACCTTTTCATATCTAAAGTTACCTTTTGTCCTCAAGAATGCTCGCTCTACATTCGACTGAGCCATGTCCTATGCATTTCATGATATCAACCACATAGTGGAACCGTACCTTGACAACCTCCCCTCTCATTTATGGTAGCGGGAGGACCATCTAGGGAACCTTAGAGACATTTTTCTTAGGTGTTGTCATTATAACATATGATTGAATCCACAAAAATCTATCTTTTGTGTAGAGACCAAATTCCTTCTTGGCTTCATGGTTTCCGAAGATCACATCTGCATTGATCCTCTAAAAATTGTTGCTGTCTTGGCCCTACCTGCCTCGACAAACCTTAATGAACTCCAAATTTTTCAAGGGAAGGCCAAAATTCTTCGTTGTTTCATGTGCAACTTTTCCAACAAAACACACGATTGTATGCGTCTCCTCAAGAAGTACACTCTGTTCTTTTGGGATGACCACACCAAATGAGCTTTTGATAATCTAAAGCACGCTCTGACTCATTCACCCATGAGACACCCCCCATATTATTCAAAGGACTTTATCTTGTATGTTTCTACCTCCGCTACTACCATAGGAATGGTTCTAGCACAGGATAATCCCAATGGCCAAGAACACGTGATATATTACATGAGTACGAGTCTCATTGACTCCGAAACCTGTTAGTTACGTGTGGAGAAGCTAGATTTGGCCACGGTCATTTCTATTTAGAAATTTCATCATTACATTATGCTTTGTACCATAACTGTACTTGTAGATCAAAACCCTATGTACTACATTTTGACTCATCAAGTACTACGGGGGGCAATATTCCGATTAGATTGTTATCCTACAGGAATTTGATCTTGAGTTTTCCAACGCCAGTTCGAAAAGATCCTTGGTTTTCATGGAGCTTATGTGTGACCTTCCCTATGCTTTGACAAAATTTGATCCCAATGATTCATTTCTAGATGAATTCTTATTCTTGATGAGCACAACTGACCCATGGTATGGAGATTGATCATCTATCTCCAAACACATAGATTTCAGCCTAACATATCCCGTGATGATCGTCATCGTATCTATCACCATGCAAAGCACTATCTCATTTTAAATGATACATTGTACCATCATGTTATAGATTCCATTCTTCAACAATGCCTTACACATGAAGAGGCTGAAACAGTTTTGAATGATTGCCACTCTGGAGCATGTGGTGGTCATCTGTCTTAGATGGCTACAACCTAGAAAATCCTTTGCACTGGGCATTTTTGGCCCTCGATATTCAAATATTGTCACGAGGAAGTTAAGAAATGCCCACCTTGTCACCACTTCTATCCAAAAAATTGCACCCACCCTGCTCCTTTACACCCCGTCATTGCAGTTGGTCATTTTTCCAATTGGGGTATTGATTTATGCATTGTAAGCCTACCTCAGCTAAGGGGGCATGGTTGCATCATCATAGCCATGGATTAATTCACAAAATGGGATGAGTAAATTCCTACATATGCAGAGGATGGTAAGACTGCCACCCTCTTTGTATTTAATCACGTGATAGCTGGGTTTGGAGTTCCGCAAGCTATAGTCATTGACCATGGATCTCATTTCTGGAATTAGATGATGACTAAGCTAAGTGCTAAGTTGGGTTTTCATCATGAAAAATCAACTCCATATTACTGGTAGGCTAATGGTCAAGGTGAGGCCATTAACAAAGTTTTAAAAACTATGTTGCATAGGATGGTTGGATATCACAAATCCAACTGGCTCTTAACTCTCTTTTCCGCACTTTAGGCTTACAGAACTTCATTCAAAACAACAAATATTTCCATTCCTTTTCAGCTGATTTATGGAATGGAAGTCGTACTTCCTATCGAGTGTCAAATTATATCACTCAAACTTGTAGTAGAAATTCTCCCACACACTTCCGCCGATGAAGAAATATTTCTGTACTTGACTAACCTTGACGAAACTAGAAGAGATGCTTCCTTGGGTAACAAGGCACAAAAGAAACATGTCAAGGCACAATATGACAAGTTTGTTCAAACTCATGTTTTCAATAAAGGTGACCAAGTCCCGACTTATTATCAGAGACATGATAAACTAGGGAAGGGTAAGTTCAAATCCATGTGGTATGGTCCCTTTATCGTTAGTAAGGTCTTAGAAAAAGGGGCTTATGAGCTAGTAGATTATGACAGAATACCCTTCGGGAAACATTGCAATGGGTTGTACCTAAAGAGTTACTATGCTTAAGACATTTATGTATGGTACCTTGTATATATGTATATTTGGCTTTCAGTGTGTTTTGTTATTTTCAATATGGTTTTGAGTTGATGTCCATACTGTTTATACCATGTTTTGGTTATGCATATTGGATGGCCTTCTATGGTTTTGCTGATGGTGCATGCCACCATACCTTGAACCTTGCTTTAGCAACTCGGGTGTTGTATTCCCCAGCTTAGGATTTAGTTAGTTCAGGTGTAGTCTATATTGGTTTGGATACCAACAAAATCACCGAGTATCAGGAAGTGATAGGTTTACTCACCAAGGCTTCATCTCAGGGAATTCATGAGTTGGTGGTGTTTATGGACTCTCAATTAGTGGTTTGTCACGTAAATCACGTCTACACTATCAGAAACCATACACTTCTCTGCCTCTTTCGGAGTGTGCGTTTATTAGAAAGGTCATTTTATTTCATTACTTATAGGCATATCCCTAGGTCTGATAATGTGATTGCTGATTCATTAGGAAATTTCATCCTAGACTAGAATATTTCCCATTCATAACTCAGTAAATATAAACATCGTCAATCATAATGTAAAATAAATAGTAGAAACACATAAATCTCATGTTAATAAAATCATCCATTTGAAAACAAATGTAAACACCAGAATCAAGTCTCTCTCTCTCTATATATATATATATGTATGTATAAAAAGAGTTTTTACAAAAAATGGTCATGAGAGCTCATTTGAAGCACTATGGATTTCAGGAATACAAAATGATACAAAAGTCCTGAAGCTATCTAATTTTTCAGGGATATATCATGCATACCACTCTAATGGTGCTCGTGGTAGCACATTATGGTCCTTTCTACTCTGCGTAGTAAGCGCCTGAAGCAACCCGATACTCCCACAGTATGTCTCTGGAACCTCCTATGGAGGTCATCGATAGTAGAATTCGGGATATCTAGAGTTAGTCAATCCAGGTTCTCCTCGAGCCCCATGAGCTCATCATCACCTCTATGAACAAAGCAAGCTCCCGCTCACCTATCCATCAAGGAGGATTCCCCAGACCGTGCATCACCAAAATCTTGATGTAAATATTCAGGTCTTGTTATCATAAATAAAAATCATCAAAACATGAAAAAAAATAAAAACATAATCAACATATTAGGTTTTTCTTCTTACCGATGTCACCCTACTCTGTGCCAAGTGGTAGTGGTAGGTCAAGATCTCCTGTGAAGTCATTCCTTGGATATGCATAATCCTCAATCATGAGGATCTGATCACTCAGCCATAAAAAAAATGCAGCCTCAAACTTCACCTTGGCTCCACCACATCCTGTGTGGGCCATGATATCTACCCACAGTGACATACGGGGATCCCTAGCTCTCAGCTCTATCAACACCACTCGGGGTCTCATGAGAGGTACCCTCTCAAAGAAAAAGAAAGCTAAGATGGTCCCATACCCAAACTGTTTCAACTCTCCTTACCGACATTTCATCAGCTGATCCTTGAATACAGGTAATAGTTCCTTGGCCCAGTTATAGACAGTAGGTTCCATGGCTTCCAAGGCATACAACAGATGTGCCCAAGATACCTGGTGGGGCCCTTGTCTCCCTTCCACTCTCTGCATAGTATAAATAAAACTGTCCATAACGGAAGTTCCATCACGTCCTTGATAGGAATATTCTTACCTGAAATTTTGGTCCCAGGAAAGCAATGGCGATCAATCAAATATTGTGTAGTCACATCCCCATCTAGGGAACCAGTCAGAGAAATAGGATCCCCTCGTTTGGAAATCCCTGTTAGAAATTATATGTCTTCTACCTCCATAGTCACGATATGAAGTCCTACCTCAAAATGTTGCTACTCTGGATTCCACATCCATAGAATATATTCCAGTAAGCAGGCATGTGAAACCACACTAGGGGTACGTAAGAACTTCAGGATGCCACAACCTTTTAGGGCAGCTGCATAACCCACATTTCTTGTGACACAATCGTCCTCATCATCATGTTGTCTTTCCTTCTAGACTACCATTTTTTACCAAATGAACCTATCAAAAACCATCAATGGGATAATTAGAAGTATATTCTCTCATTAAAAATGCTCAAAATATTTTTATGTGGCTAGGGCAAGCAATTTTTGAATCTCACGACCGACACCTCCTCTGCCTAGTTAAGATAGAGTGGTGCCACTGCCTGAGTTGAACTGAAAAAAATGCATTTTTTATCGAGCACTGGCTTTCCCATAAAGGCTAAGCATGGAGCCCACCATTGCTCTTTTAGGTTTTCCCATTGAGCTCAAAAACTCATCAAAATAAAAAATTGGAAACCATGAAAAGAAATATAAGGGTTAAAGCTTTTACTTGGACCTGAGGATGCGGAAAATGGACGGTGGATGACTCCGCAATCTCCAGTTGAAATGTGCACTACAAATATCCCAAAATGGTCTCCAGTAAATGGTAAAATGGCTTGTTTTTACTATTTACTCAGGTTTTATAATATATTTTAGGATTTTTTGCATTATTTTAATGTTTTAAGATCATTTTATCAAAAAATACCCTTTTATATAGTTTATAAAAGTCATTTAAAATATATTTTGGGAACACTAATAGCTTACAAGAGTCTTGCAGGGACGAATAATAAACAGTTTTTTTATGGGGGAGTTTGTTTTTTGACTTTTTTGTACCTATGAAAATGGAGAAAAGTCCATGAGAATTTGTTTCGACACTTTAGTCATGCTCCCAAAACCAAGCATCAAAGTTTCGAGTCTTTTTTTGATTCTTTTCAGGCTCATTAAACCTATTCATCGCATAAAAGAAACCTATTGGAGTCTCCTTTAAACTCTTTTTATACTCCCTAAATATGAAAATATTTTCGAGTACGTGTCTTCTACATGCTCGTAAAAGTATTTCCAGAGGCATCTTTTCGACGGTAGTTTATCTCTTTTTCGGTTCAGATCGACTATTTACGAAAAATGACACCTTTTGGAAACTTCTTCTGTCTTTGTCCAGACTCTCTAAACATGAATGATGTCGATTTAAATTTCATTGGACTCGTTAAACTAAAAATTGAGAGACCTTATTTTGGGAATGAACTCGTCCTTTCTCAGGTTTGTAAAATGTATCATAATGGACTCGTCTTCATATGAGCTACAATGAGTGTTTGTTACCCCCTTTGGACTCATCAAAATTAAAAGAGGCACTCATCAATCATGACGGGGAAATTAAGGGAAGGGAATCAATTCATTTTGCAAATAAATGGCAGTTTGTCCTCACCTTTGAACATGGCACTTGTCTACATTTCATTCAGTCAATTGGGTATTCATCTTGTCTCTGAGTCGATCCACTTTCATGAGTCATGTCACACCTTTGAGTATTTCAAAAGAATGCATTGTTCAATGTCATATTGTGTTCCACCTCATCAATTCAATGCTTCCAATTCATTTGTCATGCCACCCGATATTCAAACGGAAGTTTGAAATTTTACCTCTACAGTAAAAAACAGGCTCTGTGTCAACAACTTTTGAGTTATTCCTATGGTTACGGTATCTATAACATTCCAGAACTTTGTTTCATGTTTCATGTCATTGATGTGGGAGTCATCATGGCCCTCCTTTGACGAGACTATTTGTGTCGACATCAGCTCATTATCCAGGAATTAGTCTTAGAAACCAGTTTAGTACCTTGAGATCTATATGCCTCAATGATAGATTCTCTTGCTTTCGACATTGGTTCACATAATTGACCTTTGATCGATAGATTCGACTGGTTTTTAAACATCAAATCATCTATTCACACTCATTATATTGTACTAGGGTACCTTGGTAATCATTGACATTAATGGTGATGTTCATCACACTTGTTAATGGTTCACATCATTGGCTAGTAATCAAGTGGTTTCTACCATATTTGACTTTAGATCATTGTAATCACATGGATAGAATCATACTTTTTGGAAGACGAGATGAAGACCCTAGGGATTTGTTAAAAGCACTCATAGATTTTCTCCCCAGGTTGTGATTGAAGTATAGTTGTATGGAGTCCCAGCATAGATCCACATTTGTATGGTCGTGGCTATGCTCGAAATTGTGTTCATTTGACATAGATCTATGGTGTATTTTTGGTAGCTATGTCCCAAGTTTGATTCCTTTATTACATGGATCTACATTGTATTCTAGTAGCCATAGTTTTTAATCCCTCTCATGGATCTGCCTTGTTTTGGTATGCAGCCATGATGAGGACACATTTGTTCATGAGTCAAAAGTAGTAATGTATTGCGGATGCTTGGTTGTCGATCTCTGATCAAGATGATTCTTGACTCGAAGTGATAACTTGCTCTTTAAAATATCTCCCCTATCGTATCCCTCTATCATCATGCTTTGGGGGGAATTTCGTTATACATAAATCTCATCACTAGCATGTAATGAGGCCCCAAACACAGTATTTTCCCTGAATCCCAAAATATTGAAGTGAAAATCCTGGTCAAGATATCAATTCTGCATATTAAATTCCAGCACCACTCCTACCCTTTAGTCAATGAATGTCACCCTCTTCAGGACGCCTTTAATATTCTAGAAGTAGGCGGTGGCACCCCCTTTATCTCTTGTACAAGGTGTGGTTTTTCAGTGTCACCGCTTTGTTAGAGTGGGGAAGAAGCGGTGCCCTTCGTAAAAAGTGTAAAAGAGAGGTTTCCACGAAGCTTGTTGAAATAAGGCTTCATTTCTCCCTTATCCCTACATCTAAGGACCACTTGGGCTCAAGATCCATCCTTTTAGGATCTCCTATCCACCTCACCCACCATTTACGCAACCATCCCTATGCTCCCAAGGCCTGTAAAAATAGGCCGATATCCATGGTTGAGAGAGAGCAAAGTTATGCTGTTGCATTGCCATTCTGGCCTAAATTAGTAGGGTGAGCATAGGAGGAGCAAGTTGGAGCTATCGGAGACAAGATATTGGAATTGTGAAGGAGCTTATTGACACTAAGGCATAGGTTGTAACTTCTTCTTCATTCGTTAATGCAAATTTGGTTCCTTTCCCATAAAGTATATTGTGTTAATATTGTGTATTTTATTATTAGATTCCTTAATCACTAAAATAGAATAGTGGAACATTTTCTGGTGCTTTTTGATCTTGTGTATTAGTTTCATATGATCATGCAGGTACATCAGTGAATAGCTATCATTACGGGAAACAACTACACTTTTCTGTCAAAGACACTTATTCCATATCTCCATTCATTCTAGGGAAAGTATTCCAATTCTGTTGTGTACCATTTGTTCTAGATATGAACCATTCATACTAGAGGAATAGATCCTATCTGCAGGAGGTGTATTTTTCCTAGCTACAACACTTACATCCACCGGCATGCTAGGACACACCTACTACCATCTAGGGAAAGGATCTGCACTTACATTTGACCATGGGAGGCCCACCCTGCCACCATGTTAGAAAGGCTCTGCACGTACATAGGACCATGGGAGGCCCAACCTGCAACTATGTTGGAAAGGATCTCGGACTCATTATTTCCCCTTGGAATAAACCTCAATCTGAAGAACATGAATCTTCTCTTTGAGGTACTCAAACTTCACTCTATCCATTTCTAGCATAGAATCACATTGAGGATGATTATGTCCAAGGATAAATTGCAAGATTCGCTAGGACGAATTACATCTGAGGACAAACTTTGCCATGATTTTATGCTTAGACAACCTATCTCATCAGCTATGCTAGAAATCATCACTCCCTCTTTTGAGATATTTCGATCTAGATCACATACTGTAGCTTCATTGCTCATCTCTGCATTATATAAAAATCAAAGTCAAATCAATCAAATCAAATAGAAGCTTTCAAAATAAACATACTACCTCACAAATAACCGAGCAAGTGGTAACATATTTTTCCTCGATTGTACTCAATGCCATAGAAGACTCCATCCTTCCAAACCAGTAGCCCATACTGGATATCAAACTGAAGAAGCAACCCAAGGTGATTTTCTTTTTAGTGGCGCTACCAATATGAATCAACATAACCATGTAGTTTATTCTTCTAATTCATATCATACTTGATCCCATAATCAACTGTAACCTTTAGGTACATCACTGCATGCTTTGCAACCAAGTGAGCAAGTCACAGATCCACAGGAACTGGCTCAGGCCATTCATCACAAATCATGTGTCTAGTCTTGTATTTGTCAGACACATCAATGAAAAATCATATAATGATACATCATGGAATCAACCGTCTTTGATGAAACATCACTCAATAACTTCAATTTCAATGCCATAGGTGTGGCCATGGCCTTGCAGTTCATCATCCTAAACCTCTTCAGGATCTCCACTGCATACTTCCCTTGTCCAAGGGAGATTCCATCCGCACTCTACCATACCTCCATGCCTAGAAAGTAGTGCATCATACCCAAGCCCTTCATATCAAACAAGGAATCCATTAAAGGAAATTCCAACTCAAAATGGACCTCCTAAAAAAAATTAATAAAATAATATTTATCAATTTTGGAGGAAGAAAATAAAAATACTACTTTTATTGTTTGTATTTTCGACATATCTCCCTATGTTTTTACTCAACTTTCGATCAGAAGAGCTCATTGGATGTGGAATTAAATTATGCATCCAACGAGTACCCACTCGACATACTTTTGACAGACCCAGCTACCCCAAAAATAAGAAATACCTGAAAAAATGTGATGATGATGTCATCATCACAAGTTTTAGGTATTTCTTATTTTTGGGGTAGAGGGGTCCATCAAAAGTATGCCAAGTGGGTACTCATTGGATGCCTAATTTAATTATGCATCCAACAAGCTCCCCTAGTCAAAATTTGAGTAAAAACACGAGGAGATATGTCGAAAATACAAACAAAAAAAGTATTTTTTTTTATGATACATATCCCCAAATTTATATTAAAAAAGTGTTTAAGACCTATACGGTATTTCAAATTTAAAGAAATTTCATTGGCTAACACATGATGACATGGAATTTGAATTAGAGTTAAAAGGCCCATTTTGAGTTTAAATTTCCTCTAATGAAGTATCCTTATTGCAACTTTAAAGAGTTCCTCTTTTCCTGTCAAGAGCAGGTCATTGACATATAACAACAACATCATTGGTCTTCTTCCTTCAACCTTGAAGTAAAGGTTGGAATCTGCTTTATTGTCAGTAAATCCTAGAGTCATCAATAAGATGTCTATCCTCCTGTATTATGTCAAACCTTAGGATCTTTTGCAGTCACTCCCTCTGAAGTAGAGCATCATTCTTCCTCTACCTTTCGTGCTCTATGTATTGAAACATTATGTAATGGAATGACAAGTAGCATTCTCTTCTACTAATATTCTATGTATCCATCTAGTGTCACTATATACCAAGATCCTCTGTGTTGATCTTTGTTTGAAAACTTCTTCTCGCACCCATCTATGTCTTAGAATTTTAATGTGATGTGATGTTCAAGCAGAATGTTATTATTATTTTGCAGCAATTGAATGGAGGATGAACATACAAACTGAGCAAAACAAACCACACAGGAAATGGACAATTATTGCTCAGAAATTTATAGTATATTCATCATAATAATATATGGTGTACAATAGATTAAAAATAGGTAGAATTCGAATGGATGAGAAGTGAATTCGAATTCTCCAAGTTGATAGGACTGTATCTAACTGAATCTCTAACTCAAGGTCTCCCAATCAATATTAGAGTCCATCAAATCAACTCTCTGATGACCAATAAATCTAATAGACAGTAACAACTAGTTAACGTAGTGTAATTGAGTGTGGTAGGTGAACAAAAGTGCACCTCCACATGCATGCATGCATTATCCATGCAAAGCATGCACTAGCTAACTGATAGTGAGTCATTTGAAGGTAACTGAAGGCTGACTATGGCTAACTGATGCTAACTCCAACTAACTGAAGTAGGTTGGTGTCGAGACTCTTAGTGGCTCCTAAAATGTAAGGATTGGTCTAGGAGGCGCCCCCACTGATGCAGGCACATGCAGTAAGTGGTAGTTAACCTCTAGCATTGTCCGCCACACTTCAATGATTGGTACATGTGGCCCCATTGGGCCATGTGGATACAATTGCATTAGTAGACTCATTTAATTAATTCAAGGTTCCTAAGTTAGGCAATAATTAATCTAATAGACATTTGACCAAGGGAAGATTAATAATCCTAACACCCCCCCTGAATCCTAACTTGGACAATTATTGGACCTAGTAACAAAACCNCGCCCCCGCCCCCAAAAAACAAAGTAAGAAAATAACAATCTGCAAGCTATATTTAGAAGAAAGAAGCTTCCTCCTTAGAAAAATAACTTGAGAAAAACACTGCTGCAAAAAATTGTAGCTCTATGTAGTAGCATGGTCCATCAGTAGACCTCTCATAGTACTTCTAAACTGATGACTCTATTTGGTTCTGCTGGATGGTGAAGGTAGGGAATGATCAAATATTTGCTTATGTGGGCCATGTAGCTGATCAATCGCCATCAACAAGTAGCACTGACTTGGAACATTGTTGCACCACTCTGTGAGAGATAGTGTAGCATGCTCAGTGTAATAATGTCACCTAGTTCTTCTTTTGTTTTCTAGAACTCCAACACCACTTCCAGCTGCATCAAGAAGCTTTTGAACCCATATGGGTTTAGGCTTCTTATTTGGAATGGGTACTGGATCTAGATCTAGAATCTATTGAGATTCAGTCTCAATAATAGGATCATGATGTATGTGATCTTCTTCTTATGAATCTGAAACCTATAGCACATCATCATCATCAAAAATAGGAGGAGAAATGGTTATACCTTCCTATGTTGTTGGAAGAGTATCATGCAGCTGATCTTCTTCGAATTGGACACTTCTTTCAATGAAGCATCTTATGGTAGCAACCTCCATCAATTTGTAATATTTTGCATCATCTGCATATCCCAGTAGAATGCATTCACTACTTTGGGCTTGGAAGGCCTTTCTCTTGTCAAGTGGTATCCTAGACCAAGCTTCGAAACCAAAAAATTTCAGATGAAACACATTGGGATTATACCCATGCAGTGCTTCGAATGGAGTCACCCCAACCACTAACTTGTGGGGCACCCTATTCTGCAAATACGAAGCATAGTTTAGTGCTTCATCCCAAAGAGAAGGAGGTAGATGCTTTCCATGGAGGTAGATGTTTCCATATCTTTCAATGATCTGTTCCTCCTCTTAGCCACACCATTTTGTTGTGGTGTGTATGGAACTGAGTGTTCCATTTGAATCCCCTCTAATTCATAGAAATTCTGGAAATATCTTTTGACATATTCTCATCCTCCATTGGATATTATCGACTTGATATTCTTATTGAATATGTTCTCAACCATAGATTTAAAACTTTTAAAAGTCTCAAAAACTTCGGATTATAGCTTCATGAAGTAGATCTAGCAGTACCTAGAACAATCATCAATAAAGGTAAAAAAAACCTGCAACCATTAATTGAATTTGTGGGCATAGGTCCAACTACATCACTGTATATCAAATCAAGTGTAGAAACAACTCTATGAGCCTTCCCATTATCATACTTCTTTTCTAGATGCTTACCTTCTAAGAACCCAACACATACTCCATTGGAAGTTTGGATGGAGGGAAAACCTTCAACCATGTTATCATTGTGGAGCTGCTTCAGATATTTGAAATTGAGGTGGCCAAATATCTCATGCCAAATATTGCTGGTGTTGTTAGCATGAGACAATAAAGTTGTAGGAGGAGAAACATGCAAGAAATGTGAAAAGTCATAAGCTTTGGTAGAGTGATTTGCAATACCTTTCGCTACAATATTTCCAGTGGCTTTGTTTGTAATCTCAACTGATTCTAAATCGAATGTGACCCTCTTGGGAGAGCCTGTATGTGTCATCTGGTAAATAGATAATAGGTTGGCAGCAAGGGAGGGCACGTATAAGACATTTTTTAACTCACCATGCTTCACTATGATTGAGCCCATTCCTTCTACTAGAATTTGGTAATCATCTCCCATGTGAATATTAGGACCCTTTGATAGTGAAGGAGTAGAGAAGGAGTTTGGAGGAAACCATGTGGTTGGAGGCTCCAGAATCTATAATGTATGTTGAGGATGGAGAGAGAGTTTCTTTCAAAGCATGACACCTTTGAGCATCTTCTATCAATGCTTCTTCATCAGGATTCTTTTCTCTTGGAGGAGCAATGTTGTGCTTCTTGAGAAGAGCATACATCTCATCAAGTTGCTTCCTCATACAATCTTCTTCAAGATGGTATCCCTTTTCACAATACTAACATAACTTCTTTTCAAATGTTTTCTTCTTAGTCGGAGGCCCCTTCAGAAGATTGCTGATTTTGTTTAGGCTTCGAATCAGATTCCTTGGGATCCTTCTTCTTTGATCTCCCCTTTGATTGCACTTTGGAGGAGTCAGTAACCAATAGAGATTGATCTTTGGAAGTCTAGATGACTCCCATTCAAATCAATTTGTCTTGTTCTTTGATTAAGGGCTCGGAGAATAAGTCTAGAGAAGGTAGTTTCCAATCAGGAAATATTTCCCACTTGGAATGAAACATAGAGACATAGACAGACTACTTAGGACCTAGTTTTCTAAGTATTGAAAGGACATTCTTCTCATCCTTCCACTCTATCCCACACTATCTGCATTGTAGGACTAGAGACTTGAATTTGGAGAAGAATTGTTCAATGGTCTCGAAACTTCTTGGACGTAAAGATACCAACTCATTCTCCAGAATGTGTCCCCGAATCACATCTTGTTTGTTAAAAAAGCTATCAAGCTTCTCCTATGCTTCTCCACAAGTTTTCAATCCTTCCATATGGAAGAGGAGATCTCTGGAAATATAAGTACATAAGTACCTCAATGCTTCATCACAACGGTTTAGGAACTTGTTCCTCTCTACTGACTAATGAGGTTTAGCCTTCCATCCATGTATAATCCTGTGGTAGCCATGCTTACACCAAGACAGCTGCATATCAATCCTCCAATCAAGGTAATTGGAAGTTGTGAGGATCCGTGAGTCAGGAATTTGAGAACTCATAATTTCTCCAGTAGGGAGACATCAAATACTTATTTCAAGCTACGTAGCACCTATCAATTTCACTACAAATAACACTAAAACATAAGAACTATTAGAATCATGCTTTTCCTCCAGACATGAACATGTTTTCAGGGTCCATCACGCCCTCTCTGTTGCTTTGAATAAATCTAGAGATAGCAAATTTTCATAGGGGACTTCTATGGAAACCTAATTGCTTCTGATGTTCGATGAGGAGAAACAAGCATAAAACCTGTGTGAGAAGGGTCTGATACTATCTTAGAATTTGAATGCCATGTGATATTCAAGAAAAAATTTCTTATTATTTTGCAGCAATTAAATGGAGGATCAACATACAAACTAAGAAAAACAAACCACACAGGAAACATACAAGTATTGCTCAGGAATTTACAGTATATTCATCATAATAATATCCGGTGTACAATAGATTACAAATCGATAGAATTTGAATGCATGAGAAGTGACTTTGAATTCTCCAAGTGGATAAGATTGTATCTAACTAAATCTCTAACTCAAGGTCTCCCAATCAATATCGGAGTCCATCAAATCAACTCTATGATGACCAATAAATCCAATAGACAGTAACAACTAGTTAACTCAGTGCAACTGAGTGTGGTAGGTGAAAAAAATTGCTCTTCCACATGCATGCATTAACTATCCATGCAAATCATGCGCTAGCTAATTGATAGTGAGTCAAATGAAGGTAATTGAAGGCTAACTATGGCCAACTAGTGCTAACTCCAACTAACTGAAGTAGGTTGGTGCCAAAACTCCAACTGGCTCCTAAAATGTAGGGATTGGTCTAGGAGACACCCCCACTAATGCATGCACATGCAGTAAGTGGTATTTAACCTCTAGCATTTTCCCCCACACTTCAATGACTGGTACATGTGGCCCCATTGGGCCATGTGGACCAAATTGCACTAGTGGACTCATTTAATTAATTTAAGGTTCCTAAGTTAGGAAATAATTAATCTAATAGACATTTGACGAAGGGAGGATTAATAATCCTAACCTTGTGATATTTTCATCCTCTATAGGATTTTATCTTCAATCTTGTAGCAAAGGTTAAGATCACTCTAGGTGATCTTCAAGATCCTTATGTAACTGTATGTTTTATCCCATGGGTTCCTTTTGAGCTCATAGAAGGCCTTCTTTAATTTGTACACATGAGTCTGCCTATCATGTGTCTCAACTCCCAGTAGTTTCTCTATTTATACTTGACTCGTCACTGGTGCCAATGTCTCTTCGTAGTCTATGTCTTCTTTCTATGAGAAGCCACGTGCTACAAATATTGCCTTGTATCCTACGATGTTGCGATATACTGCATGTTGGATCTTGTAGATCAATATTAAAGACACTACGGAATTCCCTTAGACATCATTCTCTTTGAACTGGTAATCTTTGATCATATTCTCCTTCCCTTTCTTCTTGTCTACTTCAAAGCTAGAAGGATCTGCATCAATGATGTCGCTCATTAGTATCACATAGCTAGAGTGTGTATGAGGCCGCTTGAACTCTCATCATACTATTCTTCATTTATATTCTTCTAAATATTTTTCTTTCTCTATCGAAGCTTCAAGTTCATCTCCATGTATGCTTATTGGAGTGAATATTGAACTGTCGTCACTTTTTCTTCTGAACAATTCTCACCCTTCTTTTCTTGTAGGTGATTGTACATGATATTTCCTACAAGTTAAATGCACCAGTTGTATGGTTAGAAAACTTTCATAAGGCATATTCATAATGGAAAATTATTATGCATAAAGATATAATCATGCAACTATTTTATCCAATACTTCATACATATCTCATATACACAAAAACTTTCCAGATGCCTTCCATCTCTACGATAACATTATTGAGATTGTGCACTAATCCCGATATGTCAGCAAAGAGGTTTCATCCTAGATAAGTAGTAGTGGAGTGTTGTATAGCTCTATAGGCTACTTACCCATAACATGCTTATTAGTAGTATATTGTTCATTAATGCAAAAATTCTATCATGCATAATACATTTCAAAACTAAAAAATGTCATATAAAAAACTAGATATATAGGAAAAGATAATTCAAGTACTTATATTTTTTTTTCATGGGTAGAATCCTTCTTAAGCCTTCAACTTCATCATCTTCTTCATTCATAACATCATCATTTCTTATCCAAATGCTAAGATGGATAAGAGGTTCTTCAAGAATTGATTCCTTCATATTCCTCATCACTAGAGGGATATTCTTTGAATAGTGAGAGCTTGAACTTTAGTTTCTCCATCCTCTCCTCTCTTATTATGAGTCAAGATTATTATTGTGTGCACTCTTCCTAGAGTTTTCTGAAGGTAATCACTCCCTTCTGGCACACATTCCTTGAATGAATTAATCCCATGATCCTAGGAGGCCATTCAAGGTGGTTATAGCAATATCTTATTCTTCTTCGATTGCTTCTTCATATCAACAAACACTTCCTTTTTGTGTCTTCAAGGATGACACATGAGGGATGAGATGATATTTAATAGAATCTGCAATTATTCTCTTGGATCTAGCATTAGCCTCATCTCCCTATGGATCTTAGAAATTATTTACTGAAATGTTGATCTAAGTCAATTTCTTCAAGGATCACAGAGTTCCTATACTTCCATACTTGTCATAAAGCTGGTTTGATTAGTCATTTTCAAATGAGAACCTCAAATGTAAATAGAAAAAAAATAGATCTTACCGATTTGAGGTGTATGTCCTGGTTCTAGAGCTGGCTGATCTAGGGTTTATCAGAGAAACCCTAATTTTCAAAACATGGGATTTCAAACTTCTGATTGGATAGAAATAAGTGCCTCTTTAAGGCAAGCTTTCCAATATACTCCTTTTCTGAAAATAGTGGAGGGAAGCTCGCGGAATAGGAAGCCCTAGTTTTCCAATTTCTTCTACAGAAATGATTGATATTTCTTCTGTTGTATCTCCAAATTTTCATATCCTTAAGGTATGAAACATTTCAGTGTGATATCCTCATAATTAGTCTTTTTAAATCCATAGGTTAGATCATAAATGGATTCTCCAAGTGGGACTTATGTTGGGTTTCCTAAAGTGACTGTTTTGGGGACTGTTTAGCATAACGAACTTGTACAGACTTTCATGTCTCACTGATTCACATTTTGGATATGAAGAAATTATGATATAAACTAAAGTTCGTGCCCTACCTATAATATCTTGTAAAATTATTTTTGGACATTCCTATCCCGAGATATAGAAAATCTCCCTAGGTCACATGTTTATGACTGTATTCTGGAGGAGGATGGAACCCTTATTTGGAGGAACCATATCTCCTGAAGTATAGAGAATATGAGGATGAAATGTTTACAGAGAGTTCCGCATGAATTTTTTCTTTTCCTTGTAAAAAATTTGGCTTCTGATCCTTCTCCAATCTCATGTTATAGTGAACTTTCTAGGATTACTAAATTCAGTCTTCTAGGATTTTCAGGCATGAAACCCTAATTTCCATTAGCTGCCATTACAACTGTATTTAGGATGTATAGTGAAAATTCTCTGATTAAAAAATGGATACCACCAACAAATGCACCCTAGTGAGGTGAGTTAGCCTATACCTCCTTGCTTGATGATCTGTGGAGAAAACACCTTCAACTAGGAAACCCTAGTTCTTGCAGCTACATAGTGCCTTCTTTCAGAGAGGCTCTAATACCATGTTAGATTTTTATCATTTAATCAACATGATCTAGGATCTTATAGGAGAGAATAACATGCACAAAAATAATCACAAGAGACAAGAGACAAATATTTTTCCTCGGGGAAACCTTAAAGGAGAAAACCCCACAACTTCCTCGGAGATAGAATGAGCACCAATAGAAAAAGTAAAACCCAAAGATACAAAGATGATCTCTGACAGTTGTTCTCTCTCACTTGTGTGAGCTACTCCTCTCTCACTCATGTGCTACTATTGATTGAGTGTGTGTCTCAAATAGAGAATCTCACTCTCTATTTATACTTGTTTTCCACTTGACAATTACTCTACAGGGCCGACTTCACTAGGAGAGTCTAATAACCCTAATATGACTCAACTGTGGGGTCTATTTCCATGAATTACAATGAAGGGTTAACCTCAATGTATTTACATGACTTTATTATATTAATGACTTTCCTAATCAGAGTAACAAACATCTCCATCGGGGTATAATTAAATACAATAAGAAATATACAAGTGAATACATTCTAAAGTTACAAATACATCAACATTTTTATATGATTATATGTTGGGAATAGGCCCTATTCAAAAAGGACTATTGTTGTTGGTACTAGGCATAGGCCTCGATGCACTTGATTTATTATTATGTGATTGGGCACAAGCCCTAAGATACGGAGATGGTATTTATGTGATGTGATGTGCAGAATACTAATATAAATGATTTGTTTCTATGATGTGTTGGGAATAAGCCTTGGAGCACCTAAGTTATGAGGCTATGTGTTGAGCGTAATCTCTGGAGCACATAAGTAGCCCCAACAAGTAAAGAATGAAAGTGTTGGGAATCAACCCTGGAGAACTCCAAAATGATGTTGAGCATAATCTCTAGAGCATTGGATCTTTGGCCATTGTATCCCTAGGTGTATTGTACAAATACATCCTAGTACTATTGTTGAGCAAAAGGATTTGGAATTGCACTAGAGAAACACCCATTTTTTAGTGTTGAGCATAAGCTCTGAATATCACTATGAGTTACTGTAATTAAGGGTGTTGAGTTGGAAAGACTCTAAATAGCACCAAACTTAATCATACATATTTTAAGTTGATTAATTGAAATTTCAATATATTTCTCATCGAGGACTACAAGATACTGCGACGAATACAAGGTAATCCAACATGCAAGGAAATCTAGATCTACCTATCCTAGTTGAACGACTAAACCCTACATGAGGCCTTGTTAAAAGAATTAACATAAACTTCGGAAGCATCGATTAAACAATTATGTTATTATGCATGAATAATAATAGATGATTAAATTGAATAAGCAAGTCTCTCTCTCTCTCTCTCTCTCTCTCTCTCTCTCTCTCTCTCTCTCTTGTTGGAGACATTTACCTTCATACTCACTCCTTCAGTCAAATTGGCCTAGTTAAACCACTATCCTAAGTTTAATTGACATCAATGGAGCATTAATTAACATCATCCCAGTCACTCCCACGCCTACCTACAGTCAAGGAGGCTAACTGGAGCACTCCAGGGGTGATCTGTGTGACATTCATGCACCTAATTGCTAACTAGGGGTTACTTTCAGTTCAACCAATCAGTTACAGTCAGTTAAGGTGCCTCCATTCCTTAAATATATTATTTAATGATTATTTTATGATTATTTATTATTATTTTAATGAACTGGAGTGAACAAGGTGCCTTCACCAACTTCTGATGGCCAGTTCAACTTCAGTTAACCTCATCAGGGTTTATTGGAGTCATGCAGTACTAGCACTTGATGATTGGATTGCTATGACATGTGTTTGATCTCCTTCAGTTGAGATTAAGTCATTTATTGCACTCCAACTTTAGTTAGGGTTTGGTGAGTCAATTAGGGTTTTGGTCAAGTGGTTAACTGAGTAAGATTGCATGGCAAAGAGTCACTTAAGCTAGACTCACTCATTGAATTCGAATTGTCCCTTAGGTATTCGAATTATTCATTGAGTTAAGCCATTGATCATTCATGGTATTGTAATCCTTTATTGTTTATAAAATATACAGAGAGGAAACCTATTTTGGTTCCAATTATTTCTAATTCATGTGTATTTGTCAATTATTCTTTGATGATTTTGATTCCTAGTTCCTAGATCATGTGCAAGAATTAATATGGTATCAGAGCCTATGGCGGGATGAAGAACAATCTCTCAAGAACAATCTTTTTGACATATTTCTCCATGGAAAGTGAGCAATAGCTCAAAAATCTAGCACTACACCAGAAGCCAAGGCTTACCACTTAATACCCCAAGTAAAGAACTTGTTGATCAAGCTTGCTTGATTGACTATGCTGGGTGTGATGAAAGCCTAAATGTGTAGGCTGTCCGACCTTATGGTGCCCTTTTTGTTTTGATTTGTAGGTTTTATCAGGTACAACTTCAAATGGACTCATCAATCCCTCCTCTCACCCCATTCACAAGCTATTCGGAATGGAAGCTGAAGATGATTGCATATCTCAAGAGACGAGGTCTCTATGAGGTGTCTATTGGAATTGGAAGAGAGAATTATGAGAATGAGAATGACTGGCTAAATGACACTGGAAAAGATTTTGGATCAATAGCTCTGGCCCTTGATGATAGCTTGTGCTACCTTATTTGTTCTGCTGAATAACCAAAGGAAATCTGGACAATATTGGACAGAACCTTTGGCAAGCACAATGGGGATCATAATAATACTTTGGAGACCACATCCAGCACCACAAGAGTTATTTACTTAAAAGTCTCAGCCTCTAATCTCTCCGATGAAGTTGTTCAAGATGAATATGAAGCAGAATCTTCTACACATTCAATTCGAATTGAAGAAAGTCTCCATGAAGTGACTCCTTCTCCTGATGCTCCGGAAGTTCATGAGATCTCTGATATATCATCTTCTCATATTGCTGAAATAGAAGAAGACATTCGAATCTATGATATTGAAGAAAAATGCTGCTGTACTTCCATGCAAAAATTCACTGATTATAAGAGTGACACATTCGCTCCCCATGATCTAGATCTTCCAGCAAATTTCTGCAGGATTGCATGCACCAAAATTCAGAATTTTAAAGAAGAAGAAAACTGTGCATCTACCATCTCGGTTGACCGTACTTTTGGATATTATATGAACCTTATTGGATCTGATATGATCTTATTTGGATATGATCTGATATTTCTTGGTTAAAAATTTCAGTTTCATAAACCTTCAGTACTGCTTGTAGCTGTTCTCATCAACGGTGTGAAGAAACAAGTACCGCAAGTCTCCTTTGAAACTGCTGCTAGGGATTTGATTTCATTTAATAGTTTTGGATATGTTATGAACTTATTTATATCTGATTTACATTCTGATCTGATATTATTTTGTTCATATTTTAAAAACCAATATCTTTCAGTCATGCTTGTAGCTGCTCTCACCAATTCTGGTGTGAAAAATCAAGTACCGCAATTCTTCTTCAAATTTACTGATGGGGATTTGGTATTAGTTTCCTCTTGTGAGGTTGATGACATTTTATTTTGTGAATCATTAGATATTTCTGAAGCTATATCAGATTATGGATCTCAAGCATTTTCTCTCCACAGTCCCAGGGATTCTCTACCTTTGGTCACAAGCTCATCTCCTCACAGAACTAATAAAGAGGAAGACATTCTGCATCCGCATGGACACTTGCTCCTAATATTTGGGGATGATTTTACCACTCATGGTTTTCTGTTCAAGGCTGGAACATATCAGTTTCTTGAGTGTTACACACATGGTTTGAATCCTCAAAAACCTTTGCTCTCTCTTCAGATGATTTTAGTTGCTCTACATGGGTCCAGTTTTCACCGTGTAGCTGTTTATATTTCTGATCCAGTTGAGTGCATTGTTATTCTTCCAAAGTGGAAGATTCCTCCAGACATCTTCACCAAGAGATTTTTAGAAAATAAGTTCACTTACCTCCGTTCACTATTGGGGGTGAGTTCATTAGGGTGATCCAGACTACTTTGAGTGTTCAGCTTGAGGGGGGGTTTTTTCCCACTGGGTTTTCCCTCTTTTCCTCACTTAGTTTGTTTTGAGCATTGTTTCAGTTTCTTTATTGTACAGGGTGACCTATGGCCTTTGTTTCCAGGGCCCTATCATTTTATGCATCTATGTTTTCTAACTCTTCCTAAGTATAGCTTAAGGGGGGGTGTTGGAGACATTTACCTTCATACTCACTCTTTCGGTCAAATTGGCCTAGTTAAACCACTATCCTAAGTTTAATTGACATCAGTGGAGCATTAATTACCATCATTCCAGTCACTCCTACACCTACCTATAGTCAAGGAGGCTAACTGGAGCACTCCAGGGGTGATGTGTGTGACATTCATGCACCTAATTGCTAACTGGGGGTTACTTTCAGTTCAACCAATCAGTTACAGTCAGTTAAGGTGCCTCCATTCATTAAATATATTATTTAATGATTATTTATTATTATTTTAATGAGCTGGAGTGAACAAGGCGCCTTCACCAACTTCTGATGGTCAGTTCAGCTTCAGTTAACCTCATCAGGGTTTATTGGAGTCATGCAGTACTAGCACTTGATGATTGGATTGCTATGACATGTGTTTGATCTCCTTCAATTGAGATTAAGTCATTTATTGCACTCCAACTTTAGTTAGGGTTTGGTGAGTCAATTAGGGTTTTGTTCAAGTGGTTAACTGAGTGAGATTGCATGGCAAAGAGTTAGTTAAGCTAGACTCACTCATTGAATTCGAATTGTCCCTTAGGTATTCAAATTCTTCATTGATTTAAGCCATTGCTCATGCATGGTATTGTAATCCTTTATTGTTTATAAAAGATACAGAGAGGAAACCTATTTTGGTTCCAATTATTGCTAATTCATGTGTATTTGTCAATTATTCTTTGATGATTTTGATTCCTAGTTCCTATATCATGTGCAAGAATTACTCTCTCTCTCTCTCTCTCTCTCTCTATATATATATATATATATATATATATATATATATATATATATATACCAAGCTATTTTAATAATTAGAGATAGAATATCTAAGTGAAATCTACATACACTTATGAGAATAATATTTATGTGTGTGTGTGTGTGTGTGTAAAGAAATAAATATAAAAAAAGTACTAAGGAAAAGTCTATGTATATATTATTGTATAAAATGAATATAGAAATAAAGTTTATTTTCTAAAGTCAAAGTAGGAACTAGTAGAAAGTTCCCAGTTAAAAAAATTAATATATATTACATACAAATAAAACTAAGAATTATTTTCAAGAAAATAGTAGAGTCTTGATTTAACTGAAGTTAAACGAACTTCCCTTTTTCCACATAATATCTATACAAAAAATCGAAGAGAAGGAGTGGGGATCTTAATATTATTCTTGGATGGGATTGGAGAGCATTTCCAAAACCAGCACTTAGAGAATACAGATCCTTTCTTCCAAGTACTAGCAGCCTCATCCTTAGGAGTTCTAGTATTCTATTGCATGTTGGAGCTAGCTCCAGGCGATCCGATTAAGAACCAGGAACGGTTCCGCGTCAAGGTTGGGAGGAACATGGTAGTTATGAGGTCATCCTGTTACCACTCTTCAGGTCAGAAATATATTATGTCTTATTTAATTATGTCTGTTGAAGTGTGAAAGGTGATAGAGCCCTTACAAACTACTCAACTACAGCTAATATTTTTTTCTCTTTCCCAAATTTTATTTCTACTTTTAATTATGGTTACGGGTTGTGACTACAACTATTAAGAATTATATTGGAAGATGTAAATCATCCTTCATTAACATGAATAAATTATTTTAAATGTTTTATTGTTTGGGATAGAATCTAAGGTTAATTTCTTATAAGGATTGTGATAAAATACTTTCAAAGCTTCTACAAATGTCTTAGGGTTTAGACTAGATTTTAACATTTATCCATTATAAATGTTATGATAAATCATTTCCCAAAACATCGTAAACAACATTGAATCCACACATAGAAATCCTAGATCCTAGAAACAACATCAAATAACTATTTAAGCATTTTAATAGATAGGACAAATTTATTTTCAAGTAAAGTATTCACTCCATCCAAGCAAAGCTCGTGTTGGAGCTCTGTTTACAAATCTAGATTATAAACTCAACACTTGAACAAATCATCACACGGGGTTTAAACCTAGATGAAACACTTAACATTATTACAAAACGTCCATGAAGGGTTATAAATATAGCTAGTATATAAACTAACCTATAATTAAACATCTACATGCCAAACGTTTTCATACTAATGATAAAACAAAGTAATTAAACATAGGTTGAAACCAATTGGAGTTTCCCTATATATGACATCAGCATGTTATAAATTACAAACATGATTCCTAAATCACTACGCACAACACTGGATGGAAGTCACATTTATGCATATAAGAGACATAGATATTTACAAATATAACCAAGAATTAAACTATCTATTAAATCAACATTTTACATACACACTATAAAACAGAGTAATGAACCAGGGATCGAATCCTTTAGAGTCCAAGTCCACATTTATCAATGTTTTCAGAAATACAAATTTAACTCCATATGTTATGAAGAGAGTTGAATGGAATCCTATTTAAAACTTTTAAAATAAGTAAATAAAAATACACATCCATCTAGATAAGTGAACCAAGGTATCAGATTAACCTAAACAAGAATCGAATCCTAGAAGCATTAGATGGAATCATGCTTATGATTTTAAAGGAATAAATGAAAATATATAAACCATTCTAGATAAATAAGCTAGGTTATCACGACAATCAACCCACCATCCAATCCCATGGAGCGAAATTACCAGCAATCATGTAAAAGGAAGGGCCACGCTCAAGCGTTGGAATAAAAATCATGCACCGTATCTTTAAAAATTAAATAAAATAACAGAGTTGGGGTTTTTCCATTTGCTTCTATATAGAAGCGAAACAAACATTTTGAAACAAGAAACGAATTATTTCATAAAACAAACATAGAATAAGCGTAGACACAAAACATTTTACCACCGTGCCATTGCTGAAAATGGAACAGCTAACACTGAACACCTCTATCACAACAGCATATTTCATCATCATCAAATGCTTTCCCAGACAATGAAAGTAACAAAGAATCAAAATATTCTTTCTAACAACAAAATTTATACGATTTCAAGACTCTAATTTTTCATATAACATATAGAATAAGTGTAGGCACAAAATAACTTACCCAACTATCAAACAAATGAAAAGCATCCATAACAATGATACAACCATGAAATTCCATAAATAGGGTTTTATTTGGGTAGCAATTCACCCACAGTCGATAGTACATTACAAATTTAACCAAAGCCTGAACAGGCCCATAATTACATTAAACCCTTGCAAACTCTAACTCAAATCCATTAAAACTACCAACAAGGCATCCCCATATCCTTTCAAAACACAGATGACCAACTAAATGGTAAGTACCCTTGCACATGGGCTTACCAAGTTGTGTCTTGCTGACATTCTTCCCCCATAGTCTCAAGCCTTATCCAGCGCTAACGCTGCCACAAAAACAAAACCAATTAGTATGCTTTAGATGAAATGCAAAAACCTCTAAATAATACGCTACATTGAAGGGATCATACCTGAGAAATGATGGCACATCTACAAACCCTTTTGTCCACACTTTCCAATGAAACCCCCAAGCAGGGATCTCACTCCCCTCACCTGTGCTAACATGAAAAAGAGGTGTTTAGAAACCTTAGCATTTTTTTTTGTGCATAGTCCAACATGGAAGGTGCCATAAGCCATTCACATGGTCTCCTTTAAATCCTCAAACACCTCCCACTAAGGTTTCATTTTTTCAACCTTTCCCTATAGTCATTTAGCCACGTCATTTTAGTAAACTAGACTAAGTTACGTATTTAAAACATCCAATATAAACTAGTATGAAACAATTAAACGAAATAAATATATAAGAAACATTAGTATACAAATAAACGACAACAAATATCACCGTAATAAAATAGAATGCCATGTAGTAACCTACAAGAGAAAATACAGAACATGAATACAAGTATTGTTCCTATTAAGCTTATACAATGTTGAAGATATTTATAGATGTCCCTTAGATCTTAGTAGTGTTATTGACCTTACAAATTTTTTTTACTGATTTTAGGGACAGTACAAATGGCACATTATCTCTTCTCCTTACTTGTTTTCAAATTTTATAATGATTTAGTGTCAGATCTCATTCATTTCCTTTTCAAATGCAATCTTTGAATATTGAATGATGACTCCGTGTTGACATAGATCCATCGACAAGGGTTCACTCTCTATCAACACCTTTAACACAATGATCTCCCTGAGCATTGGCCCAAATGGGTTTTATCCCATCCAGCAACACCTATAGAGCAGATGAGGTCTCACCCGAGATATTCAAGGGACGACTATTAGAACCATGTTTCTGCACTAAGAAGGAGGGTTTTGGGAATCTACAATTCTACTATTGTGACATTACTTCACAGATCAAGCATTGATTCATACATTCATAAATCCATATTATCATTCATCATATTCAACCAACATATTTAGATAGTAGCATAAGAGTGGATGCATAAATAGGCCTACCATCGTAACATTATTCAGGACATGATAGCATCACACCATCAGAAATAGACACCATATTGCAGTATTCATCCACATCGCATTGCAAGAAAATAGGAAAATAGGAAGAAGTAAAAAGACATTTTTTTGCTCAAATATCCATCATGTCATATTAACTTCGCATGAAAACATTGTTTCTCAAAATATTTCCTCAATTCAGATCTCACATCAAAGACAGATCACAAATGCTCAAAAGATCAAAAGTCATACACAATACTGATCTCTGGATCATAGAAAAAACCTCCTCAATAATACAATCCCAGATCTATTTATAGGATTGCACCTTTTAAAATGTGGTCCACTTAAGTCAAATTCCTAACTACTTGGACCAAAATATACAAAATAACAACCAAAATATACAAAATATGACCACAATATACAAAATGTGATCGAAAATCCTTACACTCCATCTTCTTCCTTGCGCAACAACTTTGGTATTGCGCAACTAATTATCTCCAAAACTGCCTTCCAACTGGCCCCCAACACAATCTTGTGCCTCGACCTTGAGCCATGTCAGCTGGAAGTAGTGTACTCAAATGACTTGGTCTTGAAATCCTCTTACTGCTGCATGAATTCTTCTACCTGAATATTCACTTTGTCACTGATGTCTGCACAATCCATCGCATCCTACTTGGACAGATGATCCATGACCTTGATGATGACTTCCTTCCTATTGTCCTACATTGTCTGAAGTGCATCTACTTCCTTAAGAGCCAATTATGCGCCGATATCATGGAATTAATTTAGGTGCATTGTTTGACTCTCTTTTCTTTCCCTTTCCTTATTGGCATGCTGTTGCAAATACTTCAACTCTATCGCTTTAGTTACCTACAACACTGAATTCATTGTTTGAAGCGACACCCTTAGTGCAGTCAACTTCCCTTCAGCTTCCCGTAGTTGCATGTTCAGTTGCTCCAATTTTTCATCCTGGATCATGCTTCCCAAACAATTCTTGGTGGCACCTGTAATGGCCTTAGCTTCTTTCTCTCGGGCCTCAAGATGTGTCAGTGCTTCCTCAATGGTGGTTTTGCGTGCATCAACTACCTTTGCTAGTGTACTGGGGTTCAACACTAACTCCAAGCTTTCTATGTCTTTCTTAAATTCAGAAACAATATGGCCTAGATTCTTCTCTTTGGCTGGCACATCCAGGTCCTCTTCCCTAACTAGGACTTCTTGGTAAGCATTAAAAATTCCTTTCTCCAACTTTTCCCTATCATCTCATAATTACACCTTTTCAACAATGAGGTGATCCTGCTCCTTCTTCAATTCCACGATCCCCTTCTTTGATGATTCCTCCCACTCCTATGACCTCAAGAGGTGATCACTGATGATATGTTCTTGGTCGACCAACTTATGACTCACAACCCTATGCAATTGGACCAATGTTTGACTTGACAGTTCATTGAGATCCAACGAGATTTCCTGAAACTGCTGGAGTGAGGCGTTGACATCCTCACTATTTTTCTTGATCACATGCGGTGGAATCTGAACATTCCTAATCCTCTTCCTAGTGCTGATCTCACCATCCTTTTGCAAAAAACAATTTTCACGCACCCTTTGCAAAATTGAATCAATTAAAGAACTGAGGTGATTGTTTACCTCTCCAAAACCATCAATTGTCTACTTTTTAAACTTCTCTTGAGTCGTAGCAGTCGCTGTTGTGACAGCCGCAAGAATGTGGTCGACCTACGAATATGTCATTGGCACTATGTCGTTGGCTTCCCCTTCTTCATGCATTTTCTTAATCCTGGAACCCTCATATAGGCAATCTGCCTCTGAATTCATTGGGGTCTTGTTGGCCTATTTTTCTGACCTAGGCCAGCAAGGAGATTATGCCCACACAATCAGCTTAAAGTAGCTTCTGGTGTGTTTGGAATAGCAAAATCTCGCAGGTTATGGTCGTGCAACCAATTGAATTTTTCTCTTAGGGAGAAACTAAAATTCAGTAAAAGTCTATCCTAAAGTTATTTCTATCTAAATAAACCCTAAAATTAGTTCTCTATTACCTAAATTATCCTACACTTGCTTTCTTAAGGAAAGTTTTCGATTTTGAAGGGTTTTATATTTAATATTCTAAATTAAAAAAAAAAAGACTATAAAAGTTATTTTAAAATTACACAAATTCTATTTAACAACTGTTAAATCTAAACTATACTATACTAATACTAACTAAACTATCCTAACTATCCTATCCTAGCTGAGAGCACTTTAGATATTATATTAATTATCAATTAATATAAAGATGAACAAAATGATAAATGAGTAAGATCTAAATGAAAATATTTAAACCATACATCCTAAATCATTCTGCTGTAAGTTACTTTGACAGAGAAATTGAAATAAGCAATTACTTCATATTTTCTGAAAAGTTTAAATTAATTAACAACTAATGAACAATATTAAATGTTTGAATAAAATATAATGTTCAAAATGAAATCATTGCAAAAATACAAATGAGATCAAACAGACATAAATATGTATATCATTATATTTCGAATTTTCAATACAAATACTGATTAATTCAACTATAATAACATACTAATTCAAATTAAAATATTATGTTGACAAAGTGTAATATCCCATAATTAATACAAGCATAACCCAGTATACTGCATCAATATTATAAGTAGAAGATTATATACTGAAATATAAAAAGAGTATCCAAAATAATACCGATCAACGATATCAGTTTGAGAATTTCCAGTCACATTCCACTTCCAAAGATAAAACTTCAGTGAGGAACAAAACTTGTACCAACATAATATTTCAGTGATGTTTCTCTTCGGTCACTCCAACCCCCACTTCTCATAAAAATTACCAGTTTATATAATACTACTAGTCTTTAGATTCATTTTTTTTCATAAATGCTGTATGCAATACTATACAAGTCCTATCACTATCGAAGAGCATTTAATCTCTTCAGCAGACACTTTTCACTAGAATATAACAATAATCAAAACGACTAGCTTGAAACATCTGCTGATTTAAAGGAGTTGGCATATTCATGGCTGTGTCGAAATTCCAGTCTTTAAGAAACATCAACGTCTTCCAACTAAAATCCAGAATATCCGAAACGTCCTGAAACTATAGATAATAATAATAACATGCCCACCTATTTAAACAAACAAAAGAATCTCATTAAAACCAATTTTGACAGAAATAACAAAAGAACAATAAATTTATATTCGTGCCTGTAAAAATCTGCGATTTTACAGGCATGCACAAAAAATCTTTTATCACGTGTTGACAGAGAAATAAACCATATAACTGGAAAATAGAAACAATCATCGGGTTCTACTTTGTAAATTAATCATTCTCCTGGCCTCAGAGAGCTTGGCTTTGAGCTTGATGATTACTAGCTTCTGTTGTTCTACTTGTTCGAGCAAATGTTGATTTGTATGTATCATTGATTTTTTGCTTTATTGTATTGGTTTTTCTTGATGTTCATCTCTTTCCACCTATTAATCCAGTTTAATAACTCCGCCTTAAATGTTTTATTCTCCTCGTCTTTCAAGACTGCGCTTGCTCGACACTCCTTTAGTTCATGTTTCAGTTCAGCAATTTTAGTCTCATACACCCTGTCAAGGACCTGTTGGAGAGTTTGTTCCTCCTTGTCATGACATGACTCAGATGCCTGAGAAGAATCAAGATTATCTATGTCTTGATCAGGTGATGGAAAACTCATAAAATATGGCTCGGGACCCGAACCATAGGCGTCCATACACGATGGAGCAACTTCTTCCTTACCCGACTCTGTAATGTCTTTAAACAATTTTTTACTATTATTATCTATAGGAGTAGGTTCATCCATATGATTAGTTTCAGGAACCAATGATGGAGCATCGTCCTCAAGATGGACAATCACTAGCTGAGTACTCTGTTGAGTGGCCATAGGAATAGAGGCTGTAGGTGTATTATTCATGCTTCTAGTAATTCTTCTCGTACGAACAAACACAAGATTTTTTGATTCAAAACCCCCTCTATCGCAGCGCACCTGCGCTAGTTGTTCTAGTTTATGCATGGACTCATCGCCATGTTTTCGAGGAGTATTCAACTCAGAGGGGTTTTTATAATCAACAACATTAACATCTTCATTTTTGGTTAATTTTCCCTCTGCCTTTGCAGGTGTACTACAACATTTGTCAGATGGGGATTGGTTCAAGGTTGTCTAAGCGTAACAGGGAGCTACATTCCCGACCTCATCATCACTGATACAAGTGTTTATAGGTGGATTTGCTTCCTGAAGCTCTTTATCCTTTGATTCAGCCTCATGATCATCACCAATTTCAGATTTCACTTTAGCCTTGCGTTTCCTACGGGTCTTTGGGAGAGGGTTCGGCCAATATTGAGTTGGCCCTAATTGACATTCAATCAAAAACTCATCCCAAGATTTACAATTCAGGGACATTTGATGTTGTATTAAGAGTTTGACTAGACCATGATGGAACAAACTTCTATCACGATCGCCTATGGTAGTTTGAACCGAATGCGACATTTTCTTCATACTTTGAAATAGGTAAAATGGAAGATTAAGTTTACAGCCTTTTAATGATAACAGTAGTCGTAGGTGATAATAATGCAGATGAGAGAATCGTCCATCACATGATACATACCTGACCAAGATCTCATAGAATGCTTACAATTCTGGCTTTATAAACTTAACCGAAACCCCAATCTTCGATTTTGCACTAGCCGGCAAGGGCAACATCAAGGACTGACATTTAGTCTTATTCACTTTCCCATCTTTAAACCATCACTCTCCAGTTTGTAGAATCTTCATAGCCTCTGCAATTTTATCTTCGTCAATGATAAACTTGAAATCCCCAATCTAGGCTATGTTCTCTTTCAAACTCAAAGCAAATTGTTTAGTAACCTCCACGTTATGGCCACTAAAGCACCTGAAGAACTGACCCCATCCAATCTTTTCACATAACAGGGCAGCTTTCTCATCGGCTTCAACAAGCTCCGGTCCTGAAATTTCAAAACGACTAAGTGGAGCCATAGCTTCCTCACTACTACCCTGGTTACGAATTGAAATGAATGGATTCATGAAGAGGGAAGGGATAGGCACCCAGGTGTAAGACATCACGTGAAATGTCAAATCCTCACATGCTTCATACCTGACAGAGATGAGGGCTCCAAGTTTGGCCATTTTAACCGAATTTAGAGATGATGATCACTTCAACCAGTGGTTTTCTATGATAATTGAATGACTAGCCACGACTAACTGTAACTCTTAACCGATTCTTCATATCAGAGATCATTCGATTCATGAAACATAAGTCAAGACATTAATTACACGTAGTTTGGCATGATGAGCTCGTACAACATCATGAAATGGAATGGTTATCAGTCATATACAACATTAAATCCTACTGATACGATTCCATTATTACATTCACAGCTGTCAATTAAAACGAAAGGTGTTAGCCAAATCTTCATACCAACGCAGCGATCCAGATAACAGGTGTTGTTTATGAGCCATATGGGTCATGTATCTTCATAAAATGGTCAACCAATGATTTACTCCAGATTACACGTGAAAGGTGGTCGTGTTTATGAAAAATAGTAAACCCTAATGTTCTTTAAATATAACTAGCTAATGATCCGATTTAACACTTAAACCATGTATATACATAAAGTTTAATTTTGAAATATAGTTTTAAAACTTTATGAAATCCCACCCATTAATGTTCCAAAACCAGATTGGATAGGATATAAAGCTTATAAACTATTATGGTTATATTTACATGACACTTTCAAAATGATATTTATTTATTTGCACTTTCACTAGCTATAAATATACAATTTATACAAAGTAATGATATGATATTAAGCTATATATGAAATGTGAACTTTAGGTCTAATAAAAATTTTAATTAATAAATCACCTTTAGTTCTAGTGATTTCAAGAACTTATAATATCGTATCAATACCAAGCCCCAAACAAATTCAAAATGTGTTTTCTTTAAACACCAATTAGCATACTATCCTTTTAAATTTCTTAAATGAACATATATAATCAGATAAATTAATTAATGGTAGAATTGATCATATATAAAATTTATGCAACTGACAGCTGCTAATTATTAAATTTATGAAAATGTTTTCATAAACTTCTAATATGGCACTTGACTCTTCTATAATTGAGAGTACCTTCAGAATCGAGGATTCTGAAGGCACTCTTTTATAATCTTTAATAGGTAAACCATAAAAGAGAGCTGATCTCCCTTCATCTAAATGAAAAATGAAGGGGTTGTTGTTGACTGCCAGCAGGTCCTCGACGATTCCTCTCGTGATTCCTGGTCACTATCATGCACTGGCATCGGTTCTATAGGCGCATCTACCAAGGGATCCGCGTCGTCATCTGATAGTTGCTATGAACTTACCAACTCTTTCTAGTCTGCAAGACACTCAGCCACTATGGTGTCCAATTCCTCCTTGGTTAACTTGTCTTGCATCACCAACCATTGCTTCTAAGTGTCCCTCCATGCTTGTACATAAATATCATTTAGGCCAATAGCAAATCTAACAACTCAATGATACTTCATTACCACTGCCTCTGTAAGCCACTGAACCTTCACGGATGCCTCCTATTGTTGAAATATTGTAACTTCGAAGAATATTCTATATGTATCTTTTCTGGTCCCCAAGGGTCCTATCGGGAGAACCACTTGTATTACTTTGTATCCTGATGCTTCTAATCGAAAGAACTAATAAGAGTCATGAGGTAGTCCCCTCTATTTGTAAAGGTGGGTCATTAGCACCCTAGTGTGGTTACCTGAGCCTACATGTGTAACTCGAGCCTACATGATTAACTCAAGCCTACATGTCAAATGAGTTAATTAAAGTGAACGGATGAATATAAATAGAGGTGTGGCACTCCTCATTTGGAACACACACTCTCACTTGTGTAGTGCATTAGTGGAGGAGAGAGAAGTAGCTGGAGAAGGAGGAGGATCAGGCTTTGATCTCCTTGTTGGTTTTATCTTTTATCTTTTGGGGCATCTATATTGAGGAAGCTTTTGCTAGGTTTTTCCCTTTAGGGTTTTCCTAGTATAAATTTTTTGTTCCTTTTGTATGGTTTTTCTTGTCTATCTTTCAATGATCTTGTTTATATGCTTTTGTTATGAAATCGAAATGAAATACTAATGATCTAGCTTAGCATATGAAAATTTAACATGGTATTAGAGCCACCCTGAAAGAAGAAATTGTGCAGCTACAAAAGCTAGGGCTTCTTAATTTTTGGTTCTCTCTCCACAATCAATCATCAAAAGAAGGCTAGGATGACTCTCCATTAAGGACGCATCTTTCTGTCCAAGCGGAATTCGATTCTGAGCATTTTCAGTTTTCGGTGCGGGAAATTACGGCTTCTTGCAGAAGAAGATTTTTTGAGTGATCCTGGCATAGGATTTCTATCCTCATCAAAATCAAAGTTTAGAGACCTGGATCAATATTTTTGGTTGGGTGAAACTCTGGGAAAGTCAAACCCTAGTTTGACCCCGAGCTAGAAAAACCCTAAATACTAAAACTACTACGTTTTGGTACATTTGATATATCCTGATATTGGCAAAGGATAAGGAGTGGAAAATTGCAAAGGCTGGAGATAAAATACTGATGTACACTGCATCCAAAATTCAACCACATATTCTCTATATTCTGAGAGATACGATCCCTCCAAGTTAGGGTTCCAGCCTCTTCCAGAATTCATCCCTAAATAGGACACCTGGGAAGAATTGCTATAGGTTGCGATATAGAGGTCCAATTGGAATTCCAAAAGCTATTAGAGAAATGGCATGGACTGTACTTTCTATGGTCCAAATTTCAGACCCCTAAGATGAAACAATGACATGTGGCAGTCCGTACAACTTCGTTGTTCTGAACAGTCCTGTAACAGGTCACATTGGGAAAAGGATCATAAATCCCAATTGATGAAATAAATTATGATGAAACCTATGGTTTTGGATCTGAGACATGTGAGGTTACCTAAGTACAAAATTTTAGACATAGAGGAGTATTAAATTCGGAGATATCAAAGAAACAGTGACATGAATCTCTGGAGAAGAAATTGGAAAACTAGGGCTTTCTGTTCCGAGATCTTCCCTCCACTGTTTTCAGAAAAGGAGTACATTGGACAGCTCCATTTGAAGAGATCTATATTTATATCCAATAATAGATGAAATATTCCAAATTTTTAAAATTAGGGTTTCTCTGACAAACCCTAGATTAGCCAGCTCCAGAAGCAGGACGGACACCTCAAATCGGTAAGATCTAATCTTTTTCTATTTGCATTTGAGGTGCTCATTTCAAAGTTACTTATCACATCAGCTTGATGATAATTTTGATGAAGTTGAAAACATCCAAGCATGGAAGTATTTGATCTCTCTGAAGAAAATGAATTGGACACCTTCATGAGTAGAGAGGTTCTTGTTGATGTATATGTAACTTCGGAATGTATTCTTATATGTATTTTATATATTGTAACCCGATGTTTATTCCGGGATGTTTCTATTATGTATTTGAGTCATATTGTCTTACCCCGATGTTCCGATTTGGAGGATTATTAATGTAAACAAGTCTTGTCAAGTCATTAGGTAAGTCCCCACAGTTTCGGGGCACTTCGGTTATTATACACTAATTAAGGTGTAGGCTCGTGTAAGTAATTGTAAGTTAAGCCTACATGGTTGAGTGCACTTCAATTCAATGGAATAATATAAATAGAGAGTGAGAGTCTCTCTATTTATCACTTGTGAATTACATCACTTGCTCTCTCAAGTGTGGCGCACCTTTGGAGACGGAAATACTTTGGCTTGACAGAAGACAGAAGGCTGCTGTTGTGTTGGGAGGTCATCTTACTGTTTTGGGTTTCACATCTTTTGGTGATACTATCTTAGAGGAAGTTGAGGGGTTTTCTCCATTTATGGTTTCCCCTGTCAAAACTCTTTGTGTCTCTTGTCTCATGTGATGTGCTTATGTTATTGTTGTGCTTGTTATTCTCTCCGTGAAAAGATCCTAACATAATGCTAGCTTAAATGTTGAAAAACTAACATGGTATCAGAGCTAACCTGAGAAGAAGACATTGTGCAGCTACAGGAACTAGGGCTTCCTATTTTGTGGATCTTCCTCCACATATTTTCAGTAAAAGTATGCTAGGATGTCTCTCCATTGAAGGGTGCATTTTTCTGTCGATGCGGAATTCAATTTCAAGCATTTTCAGTTTCGATGTGGAAATTAGGTCTTTCTACAGAAGAGGAATTTTTGAGTGATACCAGCATAGGATTGTTCTCCTCATCAAAACCGAAGTTTATATACCTGGATCAAGAAATTTGGTTGGGTGAAACTCCGGGAAAGTCAAACCCTAGTTTGACCCCAAGCTAGAGAAACCCTAAATGCTAAAACTGCTACGTTTTGGTACAATCGATATATTCTGAGTTTGGCGAAGTCTCAGAAGCTGAAAATTTCAGGGGCCGAAGATAAAATCATGATGAATCTTGTGTCCAAAAATAAGACTCATATTCACTGTATTCCAGGAGATATGATCTCTCCAAGTTAGGGTTCCAGCCTCTTCCAGAAATCATCCATAAATAGGACACCTGGGGAGATCTGCAATATCTTGGGCTACAGAGGTCCAAATGGAATTCCTAAAGATGTTCCAGAAAGGGCACAGAATTTAATTTTTTTGGTCCGAATTTCAGACTCAGAAGATGAACCAGTCACACGTGGCATGCCGTTCAACTTCGTTGTTATGAACAGTCCTGTAACATGTCACCCTGGGAAAAGGATCATAAATCCCAAATGGTGAAACCAATTCTGCTGAAACCTGCAGTGTTGGATCCAGGACATACGAATTTACCTCTTTGAGCAATTTTAGACACAGAGGATCCGTAATTTTATAGATATCATAGAAACAGTAGCAGGCATTTCTGCAGAAGAAATCAGAAAATTAGGGCTTCCTGTTCCGGGAGCTTCCCTCCACTGTTTTCAGAAAAGGAGTACATTGGACAGCTCCATTTGAAGAGATCTATCTGTTTATGCAATCAGATCTGAAAGATTCCAAGTTTTGAAAATTAGGGTTACTGCGACAAACCCTAGATCAGTAAACTCCGGGACAAGGGCGGACACCTCAAATCGGTAAGATCTAATCCTTTGCTATTTCCATTTGAGGTTCTCATTTCAAAGTGATCAGCTTGATGATAAGCTTGGTGAAGTTGACAAATTCCAAGCATAAAAGTATTTTATCTCTCTGTATTGGACACCTACATGAGCATAGAGGTTCCAGTTTCAGAGGGAGATGAGGCCAAAGAAGACATCATGCTCATGTTGCAGAGGATGATGAACCATCCAAAAAGAGATCCAGACATGAAAGTGAAGATTCTTCAAGAGAGGATGAATATGTTCTAATGTCAACTCTCATAGGTAACATTATTCATGGAAGTGATGATTGGCTTATAGATAGTGGGGCTTCCAAACATATGACGGGATTCAAGGAATCTTTTGTGAGACTATCAGAACATGGATGACTAGGAGATGACTACCAATGTCCAATAAAAGGTAGTGGGGAATCTTCATACAAGCTATACTCTGGTAAGTCTCTAACAATGAAAGAAGTATTGTTTGTGCTAGGATTGAAGAAGAACCTTCTATCCATTTCAGCATTGATGCAAAAGGAATGCAGGTTGCATTCATAGATGGTCAAGTCATCATGTGGCCAAAAGGAAAGACTATTGATGATGCGGTAGTGATTGGAGAACAAGAAGGAGGCTTGTACAATTTGAAGGGCCATCTAGAACAAGCCTTGATCCATGAAATAGTAGAGCCAAATGAGCTTTGGCATAGAAGGCTTGCACATGTGCATTACAGAGCACTACCTATTGCAAGCAAAGCTGTTGAAGGTCTTCCAGAATTTCAAACTATTTGAAGGGAAGAACAAAATCAGAATATGACCTAAAGAAACCAGTTGAAGAATGTGAAGACTCAGAATGCAGAGACCATGCAGTCATAAGGGTCTCTCAAATCAAGAACAACTTGAAGTAGAAGT
>LPNX010105972.1:0-33535 GCA_001517045.1 Pseudotsuga menziesii | reverse complement strand
GGCTTTTAGTGGGATTTTCAGGGAAATATGGTAGGTAAATGGACGAATGAGCCATGAAATGGGGTAGATGAGGTAGTTAACCTTTTTTGGGTGTTAACAATTACAACCCTCTTGGGATGCTAAAGAAAAACAACCTCTTCACTTCAGCAAATGTTGCACCAGGAAATTAACTCAACACACAGTTCTAGATATGATATGGGATTCAACGCAATGGAGACCATTGCTCCTACGGAGGGAGGATTGATCCAGATGGAGATCGGTGGACACCCACCTATTCCATTGGCTCAAAACAATTGTCCATTGTAGCAGTTTCCTAGTTATTTTTCTATGATTTTTCGGGTCATAAACTTCTGGAGCCATTTTGAGGCCCTAAACGACGTTTTTTCGCAATTTGAGGACAAGATAGTAGCCACTGACATACATGTAATTGACCAAAAGTTGTAAGGCTTATATATACCTTTCCTGCAAGCTATTGAATGCCCAAATCGGAGATCATATGCAAAAGTTATGACCCCAGGAAGTTGACTGTTCGAATTACCACCTTGGGGCCGCAAAATTTATGACGGTTCATCTTCTAGGGTTATGTTTTGGACTTTTCAGGTTCTCACCCTCATTATTATTATAAATAGGCTCATTTGGCCTCATTTTGTATTTAGCTTGGCACGGATGAGCGTAGCAGCCACATCTCTTCTCAGAGATGGCTACCACCATTTGGGTAATTGTATTACAGTCTATTCTATTTCTGCAATTTAATAGAATATTTGTTTACTCTATCTCTGTTATCTCTACCAAAATGTCTGTTATTATGACTCTATATCTATTCTTTCATTTCGTTCACACATAAATCCGGATCAGTGGTATCAAAGCAATCTACTCTTTGATTGTTTCTCGGCGCATGTCCCCAACGAGGTCCAAGTATAGAGAGTTTGGTCTCGAACTAGTTTCACTTGATCATTCTCGTCATCCCAAATGACCTCCCATGGTGGAAGAAAAGAGAGACGACGTAGTAGGAGATCCTATCAAGTCGCTACTCGAGGATGCCCTTGAGCGACAAAGGAACGAGATGATGGATAGTTTCGCCCAAATCCTTCTGCGAATGTGGACAACGGCAAGTGCATATTCAACGAGCAGTAGGTTCGGGGATGCAGTTCCCTTTAAGGTACAAGTTAACTTTGATATTCCTTTATTTGAAGGCAATATCGATGCATATGCCTTGGCTAATTAGTTGAATGTTCTAGAAGGGTATTTCTCTGTCCACAATTTTTTCGACAAAGAAAAGATCACCTTTGTGCTCCTTAAGGTAGTCCCCCATGTCCAAAATTAGTGGGGTACTTATTGTGAGCAAAACTCATCAGACGAGTCTAGAATTTTTGAAACAAACCCCACTTGGGCCTCTTTCATAGATGTCGTCAGGGAACAGTATTACCCTATGGGAAACTATGATGACTAGTACACAAAATGGACCATTCTGCGTCAAGAAAGGGACCAGACGGTGTCGAAGTACACCAACAAATTTCATACCTTGTGTACAAAGCTGAGTATCAAAGACTCCGAGTGACACCTGTTTCTAAAATATCATAGTGGTCTACATCGGTACATCCGAACCGAGATGTACTTCCTCGACATTTCTTCACTTGGATCTACCTATCTGTATGTTGTCAAAATTGAGGAGAAATTTTGACGAAAGAACAAGCGAGACTTTGGACCTACGCACCCACCACAGAAGCAAGGCAAGGGAAACCCTGGCCTGCAAAACACAGGATAAGGAAAGGACAACCAGTCCCCTCCATAAGCAAAAAAGGGAGATAGAAAGACAAAGAAGGACACCGGTAAGTGGTGTGAATTTCATAAAATCCCTTGGCACAACATTGATGAATGTCGCTCAAAGCAGTCATTAGTGGCCGAGATCAAATCTCAGAATCAGATCTTGATTCTGATTTCAAACCCAATGCCACAATCGCATACAATGGGAGGCAGATCTTTGATGCAGACCCCAATGCCACTGTTGCTACTGCACAGATTCAACTAGAGGATCCTGAAGAGTCAGAGGCAGAGGAGCGCCTATTCCACTCGCACATGTGGGTGAAGTGAATTCCTCTACATTTTGTTGTTGACAACGATAGCCAAAAGAACTTGATCTCAACAGAATTCATCAAGAGATTGGAGATTCTAACAACACCACACCCACAACCTTACAACATCGGTTGGCTAAGCCAAGGACGAGGTATTCACATTACTCAGCAATGCCTCCTACCATATGGCATCAATTCTTTCAAAGATGAGGTATTGTGTGATGTGGCCCCAGTTGAATTCTATGATGTTCTTTTAGGACAACCATATATGTGGAAGCGTCATGTTGTGTATAAGTCACGGCCTTGCAGTGTCATTGTCACTTTGGGAGGACAACTATATTGGATCCTAGAGACAGTTGCACCCGCCACAGTCTTGCTGGGTAGGAATATAAGCTCCCACACTAGGAAATTATTCCTCCTCACAAGTGCGTCTGAAGGAGAACATAAGATCAGAGAGACCTCCACACCCTCTGCATAGGGTGTCTCTGCTCATCAGACACAAGAAGAAAATAGAGCCATCGTTTCCTCAGCTGTCCAAGTACCTCTACAATGTAAGGCCATGCATTCAAGGTGCTCCTCCAAAAAAAAATCATCCAGACAATAGTTATAATCCTTTGGCGATGCCAAAGAAAAGCAGCCTCTTCACTTTAGCAAATGTCGCACCAGGAAATCAACTCAACACATAGTTCGAGATATGATATGGGATTTGACGCAATGGAGACCATTGCTTCCTAAGGAGGGAGAATTGATCCATATGGAGATCGGTGGCCACCCACCTATTCCATTGGCTCAAAACAATTGTCCATTGTTGCAGTTTCCTAGTTATTTTTATACAGTTTTTCGGGTCCTAAACTTCCGAAGCCGTTTTGAGGCCCTAAACAACGTTTTTTAGCAATTCCGGGGCCAAAACGTTGCCATAAACATACATTGAGCCAACCAAAAGTTGTAAAGCTTAGATAGACCTTTTCAACGAGCTATCAAACGCCCAAATCGAAGATCGTATGCAAATGTTATGACCTTAGGAAGTTGACTATTCAACTTACCATCTTGGGGCCACAAACTTTATTACGATTCATCTTCTAGGGTTACATTTTGGACCTTTGGGGTTTTCACCCTCATTATTATTATAAATAGGCCCCTTTGGCCTCATTTTGTATTCATCTTGGCATAGATGAGCATAGCAACCACATCTCTTCTCAGAGATAGCTACCACCATTCGAGCAATTGTATTACACTCTGTTCTATTTCTGCAATTTAATAGAATATTTGTTTACTGTATCTTTGTTATATTTGCAAAATGTCTGTTATTATGACTCTATATCTATTATTTCATTTCGTTCACACATAAATCCAAATCAGTGGTATCAGAGCAGTCTGCTCTTTGATTATTTCTTAGTGCATGTCCCCAACGAGGTCCAAGTATAGAGAGTTTGGTCTTGAACTAGTTTCACTTGATCATTCTCGCTGTCCCAAACGACCTCCCATGGCAAAAGAAAAGAGAGACGACGGAGCAGGAGATCCTATCAAGTCGCTACTCGAGGAATCCCTCGAGCGACAGGGGAACGAGATAATGGATAGTTTCTCCCAAATCCTTCTGCAAATGCCGACAATGGCAAGTGCATCTTCAACGAGCAGTTGGTTCGGGGATGCAACTCCCTTTAAGGTACAAGTTAACTTTGATATTCCTTTATTTGAAGGAAATATCGATGCAGATATCTTGGATAATTGGTTGAATATTCTAGAAGGGTATTTCTCTGTCCATAATTTTTTCGACAGAGAAAAGATCACCTTTGCGCTCCTGAAGGCAGTCCCCCATGTCCAAAATTGGTGGGGTGCTTATTGTGAGCAAAACTCATCAGATGAGTCTGGAATTTTTGAAACAAATCCCACTTCGGCCTCTTTCATAGATGCCGTCAGGGAACACTATTACCCTGTGGGAAACTATGATGACCAGTACACAAAATGGACCATTCTGCGTCAAGAAAGGGACCAGACGGTGTCAGAGTACACCAACAAATTTCATTCCTTGCCACCCTAAATGAAATTTTTTGGCGATTTGGGGGCCAAAAGGTTTCCATCGACATACATTTGTCTGACCAAAAGTTGTAAAGTTTAGATATACGTTTCCAACGAGATATCGAACGCCCAAATAAGAGATCGTATGGAAAAGTTATGACCCCGGGAAGTTGACTGTTCAACTTAGTTCCTTTGGGCCGCAAAATTTATGACGGTTCATCTTCTAGGGTTATATTTTGGACTTTTGGGGTTCTCACCCTCATTATTATTACAAATAGGCCCCTTTGGTCTTATTTTGTATTCAGCTTGGAATGGATGAGCGTAGCAGCCACATCTCTTCTCAGAGATAGACACCACCATTCGAGCAATTGTATTACAGTCTGTTCTATTTCCGCAATTTAATAGAATATTTGTTTACTGTATCTCTGTTATCTTTGCAAAATGTCTGTTATTGTGACTCTATATATGTTCTTTCATTTCGTTCACACATAAATCCGGATCAAATACATATATTATAGTTAACAGAAGTAAAGTAAGTAAATTAACATTATAGACCAATGTGTGCTTTATCTAGGACCAAAGGATTCTTTTACAATCCTTTTTACATTACAAAATTATAAAAATTATTGAAAGTCAAGAATACCCTAGTTTCGAGTAGTCTGCACTAAAACCCTAAGTATTCTCTTAACTAAAAACTAGAAGCAAAAACTGTAAAATTTATGTAGGATTTCTTATTTTACAGAGCTAGTATCAAACTTATAACTGTAAGTCATTTCATCATTCATTATTCTATTTTTAAAAACAGAGTCAAGAATACTATAAGTAAAAAGAAGGATTTCATAAACTGTAGGTTTTATAGTAATTCTTTTTAACCCTTAAAAGCCGAGTTCTAGAAATTAAACAATATCTTTTAAACAGTGCTTCAAAATTTATTATAATATAGAGTATTAATAATTACAATACATATGTAAATCATGAACAAAATAAACTAGTAATTATTAACCAATTACAATATAAATCCTTAATCAAAGGTAGGCTTATAGCCTGTAGAATCGAAGGGTCGAAACCCAAGCCTGATAATAAAACCAAATATACCAAAGTATTTTATATTAAACTGTAACAAGATACATTACTGACAATATAAGTAAAACCCAGCTCACTTTACAACTCGAATGTTCCACAGCCTTCTTTTCTTTAGATTCAAATGTAAAAAGGAAAACTGAAGCAACACGAGACAGAGGTCACTTAGCATCTCTGAGTACATAGGAGGTTCTTTATAAATATTAAAAAACAACATTTACATCACTTAATCCGTAAGGCTAAAACTGCATAACCAAAACCATAAATACATCACGGATTCAAGAGCCTGTGTTACCTAGCAAAGTATCAGAAGGGTTTTCAAATAAAACATAGGTAATAATCAACAAACTAAAAATCATAACCAACAGAGAATCCGAAGCCATGTTCCCAACCATAGGAACCTTCATCCAACCACCCAAACCGCAAGCAGGGAAAACCCACAACAAGACCAGGGATTACCAGTTGGAAGCCCACAAAGTTAACTAATGCACGAGCTTGCTTTCCACTCAAATTCTGGAGTTGATAGCAAGATCTTGCAAGAACATAAATCCAACCCTAACTTGATAAATCATTTGATAAGAGGAATTTGAGAGGGGTAAATGTATACCTGTGAACAAGAAGGAATTTGGAGCCGAGAAGAAACAATCACCCAGCTCGAATGCACTAAACTGAGAAGCAAGAAAACCCTTATGCCAACTCTGTGACAGAGACAACAAAGAGACAGTCTCAAGTTTCACGATGCCAAGGAAAGGAACGAGCAGTCACAAGGGTAAAACCATTTATAGGCTTCGAGCCACTTGAAGAAGCCTTTAACCACTCACACAATGATTTCTTTACTCATGAGAGAAACTGAAACACAAACTACAATACCAAAAACCACTTTGCAAAGTAATGTAGGATACACCGCCAAAGAATAAGGAAGTTGCAGGTCTCTCATGGCTGCAAGGACTCACAGCGCGACCTACAGAAGGAAAAACCCTCGGACCAAAGTGCAAAGGAGTAGGGTTACAATGTTTTAAGTCAACCAACGCATGGACGAGGCTTGTCCATGTGCCCTTCCAAAAACCTCACCAAGTGTGGGTCAAGTTCTAATGTCAGTGCCGCACATTCGATTTTTAAAACATATCATTGCCAATAATAAAAATCATGCTATCAACTATATTATAATAGTTCATATGATTTCCAATAATGAAAATCATGCCATCGATATTATTATACCATGGAAACTAGTATAGTGATGGATTCAAAACTTATAAGGTTTGTTGCTATCAATTCGACTACATTATAGTAGTTGTTAGGTAGATAAAACTACCTTAGGTTATAAATTAGGATGATGGTTATAGCTTAATGTTAATAAATTATAAATCAACATAGTATTCTAATATTGCAATAACAATTGTATCATGGTTATAAACTCAATACTATGTATACAACTTGTCTACTAGCTGTTCTAAGAAGATAACCATAATTGCAAACAAATCAAACAAGTTTGGTATTGTTTCATGACTAGTAAAGGAAAAATAGAGCATAGATATAATGTTATTTATGATTTATTTTATAAATTGGAAAAGCTTTAAACTTCTCCACATAAAAAATCGATGTTGATAAATGAGGGAGTCTTCAAGAGGACTGCGAACTAACTTTATTTAAAGATTTTCTCATAAGAAGCTAATCACTCATTGTAAACTTTACTATCGAAAATCTAAGAATATGTTTATACATAAAGAGCAGTACACTTGAGTATTAAACATAAAAATAGTAGCAAGACCACGAAACAATCAAAGTAATTATGTGCCAAGACCTTGAGCTCTATGATCAATGTGGAAATCTATAAGATAAAAGGTCATTATGGCATAAATATAAATACTTTCATAGATCCAAAACAATGAAAGAAATTTACTTTACATCATCGGAGATTTGCAGCTTAATAATCAATTTATATACTAGCATCTTAACATGCTAGAGAAGTAATTTCTCAACATAATTTAAAATAAACACCTACTTGATCATACGCTTACCTGCTGAACCTGTAAGAACCAGCAGTCCATTTGACTTAGCAGAACGCTAAGTAAGCCCCGATTTCAAACAAGGTTTCTCACCAACTTGACAAAAGTAAATCATCAGTATAGCTAGTAGCAACTAAATGCAAGTCCTCTTTCTATCACATATGAAAATTAAAGTTGTATTAGTTTTTATGTTATTGAAACTAATCCTTAAATTTTGTTAAACCGTTTCATTTTCCGCTAACCACTAGTAGTTACTAAATTGCATTTTAAGACATTTTATGTCACTTTAAAAATTTTAAATTTTTACGAAATTTTGGGTCATTAAAGAGAATGATCACATACTTTAATTAAAAAAATAAATTAAACGGTGTCCCATTTTATTAAGAATATATATTTGGCTTAGCATTATTTGAAAAAAAAAAGAGAATGATTACATATTTTAAGTTTTTTTTAAATATCATTTCAAATGGTATTTTATCTTATCTCGATATGAATACATATTTAGCTTGTCATTATTATGTTTCCAACAAGGGATATATATGATTCGTTTAGGTAGATTAATTCAACATGCAGATTTAATTTTTTTTATTTTCAATGTTTTTATTATAGTTTGGATTAATTTTTAATTTTTGAATTATTTAAATATTCATTTAACTTTGCTCCTATTTGTTTTCTGGAAGTGATGTAGGCTTGGGACTTTGTGCCCCAAGATCTGACTGCATGATGGTGTAAGCAGCCACACTGGCATGTATTGGAAAATGGTTTTCATTTCTTTGAAAAGCAAATTAATCCTTTCCCGAGCAACACAACCCACGACACACTTTAAGTCATGCGCATGTCAACTGCCATGCATCCATTGAAAAGCAATGGCAGGCCATTCTATGCCTGAGTCCGTATACAAGGAGGTGGCACGACGATGAAGTACTTATTATAACCGTCTCTCCTGTTTGTTGCACACAATCTTCATTTTCTTTTTTTGTTCCACTGAATTCATTGTTTGGTTGCTTGCTTTTCACCTACATACTTATAAGGACAAGAAATACTAGTTGCTTGCTTGCTCTTTAACTGTAGAAAAAGAAGAGGGAAGGAAGGATGTTGAGAGAATAAGTCAATCACTTCATTTACTAGCATGATGGAAAAAACCGCCCGGTTCCCGTAGGCAGCTTGACAGGCGTCTGGTTTGGCCTTGCATCATCTAGAGAAATTGTAAGTGGATACACGAAATAGAGAAAAATAATGGGAACTTGGGTTCTTGTTTACTGCAATTCTGAGGAAAATAATATATTTTAACTCAATTAAAACTCATTTTCATTCCAATTCAGTTGGAAACCACCTTTGAAGTTTGAATGTGCATGTATGATAGTATTCAAGTTAAACAAAATATAGCACTTGTTTTACTTTTTTTGGTTGGTAGTACACTTTGAACCAGTTATCAGCCTTAACGAATATCTCATCCTTGGTAATGAGTTTATAATTTTCTTGTTATGAGCAATGAAGAATCTTGACAAAACTTGAGGTGGGGTTTTGTTGGGGTGGGGTCACGGGTGGGATGAAGAGGGTTTAATAAACTTGTTTGAGCAATTACGAACTAAATTGTTTTCCTGGGAAAGTTATCACCCAACCCAAAAGGCTAAATAATTGACATTGTACGAGAAAGGGATCTTAATTTGTTGACATTGTATGGGAAAGGGCTCTTAATTTGTTAATTTGTTGAAAGACAGAAACTAGGCATGATCTAGGGAAAAGAATATTCATTATGCAATAGAATAATAAATGCTGTGGTGGCAACACTGTGGGTCGTTAGATCTCAAACAAGTTGACATCCAATGGCCCACAATACTACCGCCCCAACATTTATTACTCTGCTTCATGAAAAATATTTTTTGCCATGATTCGGGGTCATTTCCCCAATACCCAATGTTCGTACAAAGTGGCCGAACCGTTTATTGTTAATAGGCGTTCAAAAAGTTGTAATTGAACATGTGAGAGTAAGTTAAACTTTGAACTATTTGCACCAAAATTACTCCAAACATTTGTGTAGAAGTATAACTAATTAAAGAGAAAAAGTTGTCGGTGATCTAACCTACAATTCAAGTTAATTATTGAATTAACAGAGTACACATACACTTTGAAAGTGGACTAGAAGAGTGATGTATACAACTTCGGAGTTGTTCTGCTTGAGCTGATTACTAGCAAGAAATCAGTAGGTGAAAGCGATTTTGAAGAGGGCATGAACATCGTAGGGTGGGCAAAGTAGATGACAAACTCAACCAAAGAGGGGGTTACAAAGATTATTGATCCTAAGCTTACAAGCATTCATATGGAGGAGGCCATGCATATTTTTTCTGTGGCCCTGCTCTGTATACAAAAGCAAAATGTCCAAAGACCCACCATGTGCACAGTAGTTCAATTGATCACATACTTGAAGCCAAAGCGATAATTTTCATATTTCTATAAATTCATTCGCCAGGGAATAAGATAATCTATCTTAGGCCGTTCAGGGTTGTTCCTTTTTCCTATGGTATCTTCCCCATGATCGTTTGTAATCATTAAGCAAACTTACATAAATCCTGTATGGAACTATTGAACTGATGGGTAGTTTTTTTTTTTTAACAGAAACGAAAAAAGAGATATATATAAAAGTAGCTGTGCACAGCCATTCAATACAAACAAGGTGAACCAGAGTATCTGTGCTTAACAGAGTAGCAGCACAAAGGGGTTATCCATTGAGTTTCCGTAAACACTTCAAAATGAGTTTGTTCAAAACTTTTAAAGCCGAGGGTTATATAAACCCTTACATACTGATTGCATAAGAAAAGACAAAAAAACATTTAAACAGAGCTAGACAGAATATAGCTAAGGATTGCGGCCTCTTGGCTGTAACACTGATTCTTCCTCCATTGGAAGCACGACATCATCAGAGGCTGCATGGAATCGGCTGCTCTGGTTCATAGAGATGAATTTCTGGAGGTCCTCTTGTATCCTGTCAACCTTTCCCAATAATTCACGAAGAATGCTTTCATTGTCATCAATGCGTGAGTCGTGGTTGTTGATCTGAAGCGAGGTATAACTGACTGTGTCCTCCATCTTTTTAACCACCTGAGCCATCTCTCTGTTGTCCATTACGTTGATGGAAAGTAGTTCATACAAACGCCTTAAATTCTTCTTGATATCCATAAGCCCCGCGTTTTCACCAGGCTGGGCCATTTCACCAGCTTCTGTCAATAAGGAGATACGGGCGAACTGGTTCTGTATAGAATGAACAGGACTTGAAGGGGCGAAAGTGCTATTAAAGCAGGCACGAAGCACAAGAAGATCCTTGAACAACAGAAAAACGTTTCTTCCACAAGCCAAAGTACCCACATCTCCCTCTTTCCACCCTGTACACCTGCAACCGATGACCGAGCTGTTTCCCCAATTGCCGAAGAGAAAGCCTGAACCAGAAGAGACTATCTGCGAAACTGAAAGGGAGTTACACAAGCACGGGAAGAAGGCTGCAAGAGCCACCCTTTCTTTCACGACTGAACGAGTAAAGGGAAGGACCTGCCACGGGAGGCCTTGAATGCTCCCTTCTCCTATGCCTGAGATGATATTCAGAAGAAAACGCAGAGCATCGAATAATCCAGGGCCTGGAGAGAAAAAGGAATGAGGTAACATGATGCTTCCAACAGAAGCCATAGTGAAAGCCGAGGTGAAATCTTGAGCATGCGAGGGGGAAGTGCTTAACTCCCTGAAATGAAGAGCTTTTAATACCAGAGCTTGCGAGAGAAGAGGATGACAGCGAAGGGACCATGCGGCAGTGGAAGAAGGAGGGGGAGGACAAAGAAATAAAGGAGACAAGACGGTGAAGAAGAGGGATGCGAAGGTCGAGAGGGAGAGATAAGGCATGAGAAAAGAAAGAAGAAAGGACGGGGGGAGAAGAATAAGGTGGGGGTAAAACAAGCCCAAGAAGAAGGGGAAAAGAGATGAAAAAAAGGCGAGAAAGGAGGGATAAGGGGAAGCGGACGAGGAAGGGAAGAAGGATGAAGCAAGGAGACTAGGAATGAAATGAGGGGGAGAAAGTCCCTTTTTTCCATGAATTTGGATATTGAAGGGCCAAAAAGGGGACTTCCAGCGCCGCATATTAGGGGATAAATTTGAGAGTGGGGCAATTTCCATCCTGACTATACTATCCTTGTGAGAGAGAGACTCCCCCATTAGCCAGACTATTAGCAGCTGAGTTATTGTGCCGGAGGATATGATATGCTTCATAGCTGCTGGACATAAGAAGCTTGGCTTTTTCATAAAGACGCCGACATTTGACAGCTCCTGTATTGTATCCATTGATTAATTTATAGATGACATGCCTAGAATCCCCAATAATCAAGGCCTTACGAATTTTCTTAACTTTGAGAATATGGAGGCTTTGGATAAGAGCCATCGACTCAGCTTCATTGTTGGTTCTGATGCCGAGCCCCCACGCAAATGTATGTTCCACATGTCCTCCGGGATTCAGGAGAATCCCCCCCGCACTTGCCTCCCCAGGATTGCCTTTCGAGGCACCATCAAAGAAAAAAGAAAAAGAGTTTTTCTCCCGGAGCCAGGACTTAAAGTCAAGAGAGGATAAACGAAGCTCCCAAGAGGAGGACTGAGAATGAGCCCTACCAGGAATGGACTGAAGGGAGCTGCTTTCTTTCAGGAAGTTTTTACTCCAAGAGGAATAGGGCTCGGGGATGGACTCCTGAGAGGGGAAGTAGATATTGTCTAAGGCAAACTTTTCAACTATCATCCCTATGGTTTTGGCTGCTATATAGGTGGGGATGGATTTTTTTTCGTTGAATATGGCACGGTTCCTTGCTAGCCAGAGCTGCCAACAGAGGTTCTTTGGAATAGAAGCCCAGAGGCGGCTTAGTATTGGTTTATTTATTAGAGAACCGGGAAACTGTTTGGAACAATCTTTAAATAGCTGAATTGCATTGTCTGGAAGGTCTTGACCATAGTCCGGAGGGAGAACGATTCTCCAAATTGAGAGAGAGACTTTGCATTAAAGAAAAATGTGGCTGGATGTCTCTTCAGCTGAATTACACATGGCACATCGAGAAGGGCCCAGAATGCCCCTTTTCCTTAGATTTTCTGCTGATAGCAGCTTGTTATGCAGAAGAAGCCAGATGAAACTGTTTACTTTAGGGATACTATTAGGGTGCCAAACCTGCTTCTAGATCCTCTCCACCGAATTTGATTCCATGCTTATCCTTTTATAACCTTCTTTAACATTATATTGCCCAGATTTGCCCCAGCCAAGCCGATCTGATCTTGAGAGGCTCGTTGGGGATAAACCGTGGAGGGATGAGAAGAGAGCTGCTGATGCATTTGCCAAATGCGATGGGGGAGAGAGATGATTCCAGCCAGTCCAGCGTCCTTGAGAATCCCATCGGGAAAGATCAAAAAGAGTGTTGATGCCTTGGTCACTCGCCCAATCAGACAGAGGGGGCAGATCTGGAAGGGAGGAGCGAGGCAGCTGTCCTAAAATGCTGCTTGTCCAAACGTTGAATTTCTTTCCATTCCCTGGGATCCAATAGCAGTTCTCAAGAATAATGTTGTAGGATGCTTTACATAGCTGCCAGAGAGTGGTTCCTTTACCTGTCCAAGCTCTGTCCAGCAATTTTGATTTGGGCCTTTTGATATATTTCTTTTTGATGACTTCCTTCCAGCATTATTTTTTTCCCGTGGCCAATCTCCAAACCAATTTGGCTCCCAATGCTTTACACACAAGCTCAGGATCTTTGATGCCTAACCCGCCTTGAAACTTAGGCCGCTTGATCGTTTCCCACTTTACCAAATGAAACTTCTTAGACTGAACTTTTCCTCCCTGCCATAAGAATTTTCGAATTTCTTTGCAAATGCTGATGATGACATTCCTGGGAGCAAGGACCATCGAACTTATATAGATAGGATAGGAGGAAAGAATGGACTTTATTAGAACAGTATTCCCTGCTAAATTCATCCATTTCAATCCTAAGGAATGAATTTTATCTTTGATTTTTTGAACAACCGGATTCCACATTGAGGAATTCAAGGATTTCTTGACTACAGGGATGCCCAAATAAGTGAAGTGAGTCCAGTTGGGATTGAATTTAATTTGAAGGATTTGAGAGATGCTGCGGAGGGTTGTTGGAGGACAGTTCCATCCATATATTTGGCACTTGCTCAGATTTACTGCACTACCAGAGGATTGGAGAAAGATGTCCAGGGGCCTGAGAAAGTTCCTAGCAATTTGAGAGGAGGCTATGCCAAGAAAGATGGTGTCATCCGCAAAAAGAGCATGATTGATGGGAGGGACAGTACCACGATAGAAGAGGCCTAGGAGAGAGCCTTCAACTTGGAGTCTATTCAATCTTCTGCTTAGGGAGTCAGCCACCAATATATAAAGAAAGGGGGATAGAGGGCATCCTTGCCTCACTCCTCTAGAAGCTTTAAAAAACTCTGAGGGTCGACCATTGATAAGGGGAGCTATCCAGGGAGAGGTTATGCAGGCTTGAACTTGGGTAATAAAGACAGAGGGAAATCCAAAACTCTTCAAAACCATAATGATAAAGGAGTGCCTCAACCTATCAAAAGCATTAGCAAGGTCCAAATTTATGGCCATCCCAGGCTCACCCCTTTTAGTGCTGGAATGAATAGCTTCTTGAACCAAAAGGATGTTGTCACTAATTTGTCTACCAGACAAAAAGCCGCCTTGATTTGGAGAGATAAGGGAGGGGATGATTTTCTTAAGCCTCAGAGACAACACTTTGGAGAAGATCTTGTAGGAAGCGTTGCATAACGAGATTGGTCGGAATTTTTTAATGGAGGACGGGTTGGGCTCTTTGGGGATCAGGGCCAGAAAGGTGGAATTGGTGGCTCCCCCCATGTTTCCATTTGCCATCCAAGAGATAAGGCGCATCAGATCCTTCTTGATGAGTGACCAAAAATATATGAAAAACCATATGGGGAATCCGTCCGGACTTGGGGCCTTATCCGGGTGGAGACTCCAGATGGATTTCTTAACCTCATCTTCTAAAATGGGGGATTCAAGCCTGATTTTATCCTCAGGGCTAATCAGGGCAGGGATATCTGAGACCATTTATTCCAGAAGATGTTGAGAAACAGGCTCTTCATCATTGTATAAATGCTCAAAAAAATATCTTACCTCTGTGTTGATGGCCGCTTGCCCTTGAATGACTGAGCCGTCTTCCTTCTTGAGTTCTCGAATTGTATTCCACCACTGCCTATCCTTGCGTTGGTTTTGAAAGAACTTCATATTCTAGTCTCCTCCTTTAAGCCAGAAAATGCGCGAGCGTAATCTCCAGTCCTCTTCCTCGGCCCTAAGAATTTTCTGGAGTTTTGATTCCAGTTCAATTTCCTTGAAGAGGTGTTCTGTAGTGACCATGCTTACTTCCATTTCGGCTTGTAGGAGCTCCAAATCCTTTAATATGGTTTTCTTTTGCTCCGATGGCTCTTGATATTGTTTTTTTTCCCAAGATTTAAGAGCATCCTTCACCCGTTTTAACTTTTGTTCCTATGAGTAGGCAGGGGTGCCAGGGATGAAACACCTCCAAGATTCAGAGATGATATCCTTGACCTCTGCCAATTCCAACCATAATCTATTGAATCTGAATGGGAGGGGCCCCAAATTTTCCGCCAGCGGAAAAAAGAGACAAACGGGTTTGTGGTCCGACACTGCAGAGCACAAGATCTTGACTTCTGGCTGCTGATCAAGAAGATGGGTACTAGCTAGAAAGCGATCTAAACGAGATGCAATATGTCTAGGTCCAATTCTCCTATTGCTCCATGTAAAGGTGCCATTTTTGGGTTTGACATCAGAGAGGGCCCATTGGGAAATGAGATCCTCCAATCTTTCCCCAAAGGGGTCCCTTACCTTGGTCCCGCCTTTACGCTCAGCTGCCAATATAGTGACATTGAAGTCTCCTGCTATGAAGCAAGGATCCAGCTTCTTATCTTCACATTGCTATGCTAGCGATGTCCAAAAATTATCCTTTTGCGAATTCATGGTTGGGCCGTATACATTCCCAATCCAATTTTTTTTAGTTTCCCTATTTTCTAACTTTAATAAAATCCAATTCCTATTTTCTATAGCAGAGCTCATCTCAAACTTATCTGAGTTCCACCAACAAAGAAGCCCTCCTGAAGCGCCATTGGCACTAACGGCAAGGCCCTTCCCGTTTGACCAGATGCTTTTGAGAAGTGCAATGCTTTCTTCAACAGATTTTTTAGTCTCCTGGAGGAGAAGGATTGAGGTAGATTCCATTGTCTTGAACCTTTGGATAACTTCTAGCTTCCGCGAACTGCCCAAACCTTTGCAATTCCAGGAGAATACTTTCATTATTTCCGTTGTTGTTTAAGGGCCTTCTCTTTCTCCTTTTTCTCCTCTTCCGCACTAAGGAGGTATTTGTTTGCATGCGAGGTTTTGACTAGAAAATCTAGATTGGCCTGCTTTCCCGCCGCCTTTTCCCTTGCTGCCTCCTGTTCTCTGATGGTTTTGTTAGATTTCCTTCCCTTTCTGGAGAGGGGTTCTTGCTCTTCAAGGGAAGTGTCTGTATTTTCCTCAGTGCTTGTTCTTGCCCTTGATCGTGTGATAGATCCTTCGGAGGTCATTGCTTTATCTTTCCTTTCCCCAGATATTCCAGGACCCTCTTCCCGGGTTTCCTTTCCCTGATTCAACGGAACTTCAAGACCGTCTTCCCGGCCTTCCTGCTCCTGATGCGATGGGACAACGACCTGAGGCTCTGAGCTCTGCTGGTGTTCCATTTCAGGGTTTACATCCTGATTTTTTGCTTCTTGCGTCTCTGTTTCCAAAACCTCAAATCTATTTCCGGGGGGGGCTCTTTGATGTGGGGATCTGTTGCTTTGAAGGCTTGGCAGCCTTCTTCCCATTTGTAACGTTCCATCCTTCGCTGGGAGGGCTATCCGAGATGGGTTTCTCAGGTTTCTTCGGGCATGATTTAGCAAAGTGGCCGTATTCATGGCAGAATTTACACTTAAACGGGATTTGCTCATAATCAACTGTTTGCAGATGATTCCACCCATCAATGGAAAGCATGATTGACTCTGGGAGACCTTTCTCAAGATCGAATTCAACGCAGATTCGAGCGCAAGAAAACATAGGGGCTTTTGGCTCAGATTTATCCACATATTTTCCTAGGGTATTCCCTATTGTTCGAAAATCCTCATCATTCTAGTAGTGGAGGGGAAGATGTGGAAGCTTGACCCACACAGGGACTGCTTTTGGGATATCTTTTTCAGGGTTAAAAGACAGATCCCATTTGTTCAGATACATACCTCTCGGTCCCATGAAATAAGGCCCATTCCTGAAGATTAGGTCGCGATCCTCCTTCTTTTCAAAGATGAAAGAAAAATATCCTTTTCCACAAAAGATTTGCTGAACTTCCCCCTGGATTAGGGTTCTCCAGTTCTTGTTCAGCCAAACTTCTGCAGAGCGAGGCGAGGGACAAAGGCTGGTGAACAAGCCAATGAGACCTTTCTCAGAGAGAGCGACTGCTTTTCTCTTCGACGCAGTGGAGCTAAGCTTCACTTCTGGGATCTCCGAACGCTTGACAAATTTTGAAGAGGGGGCCGTGGCAGCAGGAACAGGAGGGAGGGCAGCCACGATTGACTGGAACCTGTCCTCCACGGATGAGGGATCCGGCGGATCCATGGCAGGGCGCGAAGGCCCTCACGGGCTAGGGCTCGATCATTGGACGGGATACCTCAGCGCAGCGATTCCAAGCGAGAACCTAAAGAACTCAAAATCATACTGATGGGTAGTTTTGTTATGAAACCTTGACCAAATTTATAGAGCACTTGAAATTCCACAAGGAATCTGTTTTTGGAGCAGGATTTCTGAGTATGGTCGAAAAGTCATTAGATAACAAAGATTCATTATTGAGATTTGGTATTAATTTCTCAATGTAAAATAATAATGAAATGATACATAAATTTAAGGTTTTATGGATTCCAAATTTTGATCAAATTTTAAATGATCTAAAACTATTCAAATAATGCTCGCTCTTGATGAGGGATTGATATCCATGAACATAAAGGATTATCTAAGAAAACATATATTGTTGATTTAGTTTCATTTACAAAAATCTATTGCTTTTTAAATCGAATCGAATTACATCATAAACTTATGGCTATATGAAATATGAATCAAAGGTTAGCACTTCCTAAACCTATTATTACATAAAAGGTTTTAATTTTTCTTAATCAACACACTAATTATAATGAGATGGTTAAAAATTATCTCTCACTTACTCCCTTGGTATTGATATCAAAATTTCCATTTGAGTGTAAAAATATGTGATGAATTTTTATTATTTTTAAATACAGAATTATAAATATTTTGTAATAATTTATAATAAAAAATTTTAATTTTTAGATATTAATAATTTATTTTAAATTAATTAATATTTAAAAAAAAATAAAAAATAACTAATTTCTAATATGTTTTGACATAAAAATACATAGTTAATTTCTTAATGTCATCTTCATCTTCTACGTTGTTGCAAAAGGACCAGCCTTGTTGCATCACTAATGTGAATGATGGTGACGCCATCGTCCCATATAGTTTAGCCTACAGTGCATTTTTTTTTCGTTTTTTTGTTCCTGGTATTATGTTCTAATTTTAAAATAAAATGTTTATGGTTATTAATTGAGAAAAGTTAAAAGGACATGGGAGGTTTACTTAATTGGAAGTCATGTTTTAAAATATAAAGTTGTAGATAGTTTTGTTACAAATAGTTAAGATAACAATATGAGTTTTTTTTATAAAAGCAGTGAATTCCAATAGCTGGTATTAAGTTATAATTTGGTTCGTGAATTTCAATAGACTATTATGTCATTTAAAGGGGTCTGTTGTTGAAATTGTAATTGCAATTGAATTTATGGTTTTATTTGTACGACGCATTGATGCATAGCTGAAACCAAAAATCCCAATGATAGTGGCAAACCATTGCCAACTTCCCAAACAAGTCCTTCGATTAACACTTCCAGTACAGAGAGCATTCCAACTACTCCCAGGCGAGAGGAGCAATTAAGAATATCATCGCAATTGTTGAATTTCACATTTAATGAGCTGAAATCTGCCACCAGGAACTTTAGGCCAGAGAGTGTTCTCGGTGGAGGTGGGTTCGGCTATGTTTTCAAATGCTGGATAGAAAAGAATGGTACTGCTACTGTCAACCCTGGCACCGGCCTCACTGTTGCTGTCAAGACACTCAATCCGGATGGGTTACAGGGTCACAAGGAATGGAGGGTAAGCATAGATTGATAGTTGCTATAAATTCTCCGTCGAAGGAAATGAAGTAGGCATGTTTTTGTTTTGATTTTGTGTTGCTTTTGTTTTGATTTTGTGTTGCTTTTGTGCTGCAATATTATGTCTCTCCAAATTTGAAGTACCTCCATTTGTGCACGCTGGGTTGTTGAATATGACCCAAGGCTATTATTTGATATGGCCTTAGGTTGTAGAGTAGTAAATAGTGAACACTAGCTTGGACCCATCTAAACATGGCTGTGAGAAGCACCTCGAGGTTCCATATCTCAAATTCCAATATGTGATTTGTCGGCCATTTGTGTGAACTATTGCGAGGCTCATAAGCTCGAGGTGCATATCAAACCTAGGTTTAGATGTGTATGGGTTATTTTCCACATTGATTTCACCGAATGCACTGCCTATATTCAATGCACATTTAAACTGGCACACAAAGAGTTTATGGATCATCCCCACTCCCACCTTGGCTACAGACTACACCTCGCTTTTGCAGTGTCATTCTGTGGTTGAATTTTGAAAGCATGTCAAATAGCTTTAAAGTGATATTCACTTTACTGCTCAATCAAATTGGATATCTTATTTGAGATGTGTGTTGTATTGGGTAGATGGATTAAGATTGAAGGAACCTGAAAGATTATTTTTCTTATGATTTTGTAGGCAGAAGTCAACTTCCTTGATCAGCTTCATCATGCAAATCTGGTCAAACTCATTGGATATTGCATCGAAGATGATCAGAGGATGCTTGTGTATGAATATATGCCAAGAGGCAGTTTGGAAAATCACCTTTTCAGAAGTGGGTAACATAATTTGAATGCAAACATGATAAAAAATGTATTAAATCCTTTTTTCAAGCTTCGTTGCTCCACATTATAATAATAATTTGAAAGCAAACATGATCAAAGATGTATTAAATCATTTTTTCAAGCTCCGTTGCTCTACATTATAATAATATTCTTTAGTGAAGGAGCTATTATTCTCTTGCAAATAACCCGTTAATAAGAGCCTAATAAGCTAATATAGTATATTATAGTAAGTATGCATAACCATATGTAATGTATGGTTTATATAGTATTAATTAGTATAATAACTAGTTAATAGAGGGATAATAATATATATACTTATATTATAATAATTAGTTAATTACTTAATGTATTATAAACTACACATTATCTCCTATTATTATAAAATAGGAGATAATCATATTAATTAATATTATTAATTATATCATATATTCTAGCATTTATGATTAATTAATTAATATATGTTAATAGTAATTAGGTCTACTATCCTTAATATATTAATATAATCATATTAGATAATAACTATGATTATAGTGTTTTTTTCTATTATATGTGCCTTTATAATATGTTTAAATGCTATTTAATATTGTTTCTATTAAGACTGCATAGTGAGAAAAAACAACTTTTTATATCAAAATATAAAATTAAATAATATTAATTTTTTAATATGAAAATATGCAACTGTAATATTTAAATTTTGTAATATCAAATTTATGTAAATGTAATTTGTACTAGATAGTTTTATTTATTTAATAGAATAAAATTGCTTTATAAATGCAATTTCCTACATTTCAAGTTTGATTCATTTTCTACTATGTGCAGCTTACTATGTTTAAATAAATAAAAAAATAGTGTTGGTTTTGTGATATCAAAATATATGATTTATTATTCCAAGTGCTAAACTTTTTGATAGTTTTAATTTTTGTCTTTAACATTTACAATTGAACCACCAAATTTCCTTTCCTCTTATAGACTATTCAAGCCTTGAGCTTTGCATAGCCAACTTAAATGTCCTCGTACCTACTACTTCACTTCAACAATATTTTATTGGTCTTTTGCAATTGCAAACAAGCAACAACTGTAGGTGCAATGTAGTGGACATTACCACCTCATAGCTCTTGTTTAAAAAATAAAATAATTACATATTTTAATTTAAAAAATTCAAATAATGTCTTATCTTAATGGGAATATATATTTGATTTGGCATTATGTCAAAAAGAGATCACATATTTTAATTAAAAATAAATAAATGCTATTATATCCTATTTTAATAGGAATATATATTTAACTTTGCATTATGTAAAAAGAGAGATTACATATTTTAATTTAAAAATATATATTTTAAATGCTATTTATCCTTTTTTAATTGGAATATATTTTTGAAGTTTGATTAGAATAGAATCATCTTATCCATTTAAAAAAAAGGAAAATAAAAGCATTATACTTCTTTAGGTTTAAGTTAAAATTAGGTTATACTAAATTTTTTTAATTTTCTGTTTTTGTTTAATATTAAATGTTGGATGACAAAATTTAATTCACTATGTTTAAAACATTCCAAGGTAAGATGGATTCGCGTTAATTTAAAATTTTAAAGTCATTTTTAATCCAATGTTAGAGGCATCTATACCAATTTAGATAATGTTTTTGGACATTAAATATGAGAGTGCAAAATTTTATCCACATAAATCTTTCTTATCTAAGTTATAATCTCTCCCACCTCCTAGTGAGTTCCTCGGTTCTAAGAGCAATCTTCTTTTCTAGGTACATGAACGTTTTTTATGCTTAGGCTATAAAAATAGTAGTTAACTTTGCTTTATAGAGATGCTAAGTGTAAATATTCCTCATTGTTGAAGTATATTGTGTAGATGTTTTTTTGTGAATGTAATAGATGGGAGGCACTAGTGTATTCAAAGGAAAATATATATCAATAGATAAAGTAATAGATAAGGAGAAAAGGGAAAATCGCGTGGAGTGTAAATAAAGGGAAAAGAGCTCTTGTAAGCACCTTGTAAGGGAGACTTTGGAGAGGAAAGTGTCATTGAACAACATATAAAGGAGGAAAACATTTAGGAAAACAATGACATAGACAATATGCAGTATGCAAGGAAATGATAATGATCCAAACACACAATTGACACAAAAATCCATGGAAAATCACTAGGACTGATTTAAGAATGTAGAAACTAAATAAATCCAGTTAGTGAACTTTCCCTTTTAGTGGCGGTAGATAAATTTAAAAATTTAATTCATTGATTTTGTATTTTGCTTGCTTGAAGCACGCTTGAAAATCCATCTAAAAAACTTCTTCCATTGGTCATGGTCATAATTTCATTATGATATACATTATTATACTTCTACCAACTAGGTTCCCTCATATGTTCCATCTCCCATAGTTTTAGCTTCATGTGTAGTTAGTAGATCTGGAAATATACTTGTTGGACGTTTATCCATGTCCATGGATGTCATAGGGAGACTTGGAGCCTTATATTCTCTTAAGTACGAGAATATCTTGTTTGGAAACTAAACTATATGAATAAGTTAACTAGTAATGTCTAACTTGTTATGATGATCTTGTAATTTTCTGTATGCTTGCAATAAGCAATTATTTTATGAGCCCGGCTGGCTTTACTATGACCAAAATTATCTATTTCCCCGCAATCCTAGAGTAGTTACCATGGACGTGGTGCCCTACTTGTTTGCTAGTATGTTGGATACTTTGTAAATTTTCCCTCCTAAAAATTCATGAAACTCTCATATTGCAAATCTTGTTTCATTTTTACTGTATAATGGAAATTATATTGACATGCACAATTTTTTAGTAGCATTTAGAATATATTTAGAATATTTGATTCCATTTTTTACTTTCCCTTTAAAGAGTGTAATTTTGTTTAATAAGTTGTGTATTGTGTTATATTTATGTAGCATATTTAACTCCATTCTACTTTTTCTTTAGTGACCATACTTGAGTATGATTACTAGGGTGTGGAAAATGTATAATGTCTTAATATCTCAAACCAACTGTAACAGATGGTGAATATCGCCCAACAATTGCACCTCAACTTTGTCATTTCAAATGGAGACAAATTTTATTAATAAAGATGGATTAAATGCAATAGATGATCCAAACTTTGTGAAGTCCTCCTTTGTCATCAATAGGACTAGTATCCTACAGATTCCATGGCATCTGGGCAATTATCATCATTATTTACTCCTTTTCATTGTATATACGTTGTTTTGAAGAACCGCGTACAACTGCTAGTACTAAACCCTACAAATTATCAAACAAGCTATGTAGGGTACTGTCTAATTGCTTACCATAATTAAGCTTGCATTTTATTGTTTCAACATTGAGAGCATACGCATGAGATTGCTTTTGGGTTAGCTTGGTTTTTGAATATGATTTTTTTTGGAAGTACTGGGAAACCACATTATAGGGTTGATATATTTTGACACTTGGACCCTACTTTGAAACACCATGATTCTCAATGGAATTGTTATAAATACAAATAAAGAGTTACTTCAGTGTTTCCTCTAGTAACTAAGAAGACACAACTTGAAGTATTTGTAAATGAATCTCTACTTAATACCTATAACTATAGTTATTGGTTGAGTATTATGGTCTTATAATACATACATATGTTATTATGATCTCCACACCTTGGAAATTGTCAAAATCAATGCATAGCATTGGTATGGAAAAGGGACACTCAAACCACCATCCGCCTCTCCTGTGAACTTTTGGATTGAATCTAGCAAATAACATGACATAAATCATAGTTTCACAGTACTATGAGTTCCATCAATGAACTTTTATTTTGGATTTTTGGTCCTCTCTAAGTGGAAACTTAAAAATATGAAAAAATTAAGGATTCGATTGAACTTTTCCAATAATGTTTGACGAGATTTTGACATAGCTCATCAAAACATCCCCTTATCAAGCTCACATTAGAGTTTTGTAAAAACAAAAATTGATTTTTTGTGGAAAATATATCTTTGTAATCTTTGTAATGTTGTCACGGTGTTTCTACACTAAGAAACATGTACTATGTTGTTTTTGCACTAAGTAGTATATTTTATGCACATACGAGTTATCATTGAGATATAATATTTGGTATCTATATTATTAATTATGTATTGTGTTGTTTTGGTGTCTCTGCACTATTTTATTTCTACACTAAGAGACATACTATCTCACTTTTACATCAAGAGCTACTTTTGATAACTACTTGTTATGATGTAATTATACAAGAGAGTGATAAATAAGTTGAATCTTGAATTATCAATAATCCAACCAACAATTGGCATGTTGTCAAAGTTCGACAAATTCTAGCACTTTGACTATGACCACTTCGACTGATTCGAAAGGTTTAACATCGGCTTCGACAAGTTTGAACCTAGACACAACCTACTTCGACAACCTCGACATGTTTCGCATTCGACATACAACATCTCAGCATGTAGTGTCAATACTGACAACTGGTGAACATCGACAAATTGTCTCTTTGCCTTCCAGTCATCTACAACGTTTTAACATTTGAACGGTTATAACTTATTTTGTAACTGAACGTAATAGGTAGTCACCCAAGGGTCTCAACATTCTATATAAACATGTACACTATTGCAGTATACAACAATGAATGATACCGATCATTCTTCATAGATAAGAAAACAATAATAGAAGTTGGTTCGAATTCTTGCATATTGTTTGTGCGCATAATTTTTGTCGATATAGTGTATTTCCTATTTTACTTGTTCTTTTTTTATGCTTCTTCCATAATAGTGCTCGACTCATTCAGTTGACTATTGTCACCAACATGCACCTGGGAACGACTTGGATCGTTGGTATCAAAGCTTGTTCATATCTTAAGTTACATAAGCACTTCCATCGAAGTTATTTGAATTATGCATGTTCAAACATGCTCGCAAACTCAACAAAGCAAGCATAAACTTCCTTCGAATTCAAAAAATATGGTCGAAGAAGAAGACAATAGACATGCAATTGACAAGACAAAGCAACTCATAGAAAAAAAACTAGCTCACCAGCGAATCGAAATGTTCACCCAGTTCAACGAGATTCTCATGCAATTCGCTTTGAACTCTAGGGAATCCTTGACGTGACCTCACTCCGATAAAATCAGCCCCTTAAAAGTGAAAACGAATCTAGACATACCGAATATTGAAGAAAATATCGACACAAAATTCGTCGAAAATTGGGTACAACAATTGGAATCTTACTGAGTCTGTGAATCAACTCTTCAAAGCGGAAAATATTACCATTGCATCCTTAAAGATGTCAACCTCTGTACATTGTTGGTGGGAGAATTTATTGACGAAGTTGGAAAAAGAAGGAGACCCCATAAACACATGGGTAAAATTTGTTGAATATGTCCAAGAGGCGTTCTACCCACCAAAGTATCTTGAACAACAATATAAGAAGTGGCAGCAACTATGGAAATGGAAAGAAAAGTATGTGCAAAGTTACACCAATGAGTTCTATCGACTCATGGCTAGAATTGGCATCTAAGAAGAAGAGAAATTGCTTGTCGTGAAGTACATCATCAATTTATCCCTGTACATTCAACAAGAAATGGAATTTCTGACTATTAGTATGCTTGTGGATGCATTTCATTACACCAGCAAGCTTGAATCTAAACAAAAAGGAAAAACACATTTCACGACCAAGCCTGATCCAGGTCATGCATAGGTTCAAGTTGGGGACAACATTCGACTGAATGAGTTGAGCACTGTTATGGTAGAAGCATAGAAAAAGAAAAAGTAGAGCAAGAAATACATTGTGTCGACAGAAAGTATGTGCACATACAATATGCAAGAATTCGAACCAATTTCTATTATTGCTTCTTCTCTATGAAGGTTGGTTGTTTGTTACAATCATGTACATGTTTATATAGACTGTTGATATGCTTGGGTGACTACCTGTTACATTCATTTACAAGAATTTATAACGGTTTGAAATTTCAACCATTGCAAACAGTTGGAAGAAAGAGACATTCTATCGATGTTTGACAGGTTTCGACAAGGCATGTCAAGATGTTGTATGTCGAGCACGAAACGTTTCAAGGTTTGTCGAGGTCGATTGCATTGAGGTTCGAACTTGTTGACGTCAATGTTGAACATGTCAAAGCAGTCGAAGTAGTCGAAGTGATAGACTTTGTAGAAGTTCAAAAACATGCCAATTGTTGGTTGGATCATTCCTCCTTCCTTAATAAACAATGGTTTCCATTGTGTATTCATTCAGGTGAGAAAAATTGTTGGCTACTTCAATAGCGTAGTACCATTTTCCTTGCATGGGGATCTATCTAGATTTAGCCACTTGAAATAAGGGAATGCATTCGTTCTTGTATGGCATATGCATTGTCCCATAATGGTGTCGCAAAGAAGAAGTTCTTGAACATCTGGATGGATGTATTCAGGTTCTGTTGTCTGCAAGTCGTTATGTTCCAACAATGGTGCATGGTATGGTCGAATTATATCTACATTGAATACTAGATGTAGGCCAAGGAAAGTAGGAATGTCGAGCTGAAAAGAATTTTCTCCAATCTTCTTAAGGATACTATATGGACCATATCGGAAAGGTTTCAGCTTTCTGTGTGGGCCAGTGAAGCGCTCCTTCTTTAGATGTAACCAGACCTGATCCCAAATCTGGAATGAAGGAAGAATACGATGCTTGTTGTGATGGGCCTTATATTTTTCATTAGCTTGTTCCAACATTTCCTATGCTTACGTATGGATGTTGCAGATTCGATCTTTGAATTTTCATGCTTTCTCCACTTCTCATCCTTCGAAGTCGGTCTCATTTTATTGTGTCGAGGAACCGATCAATTCGATAGGCACCGAGGGTTGAAATCCATAACATATTTGAAATGTACTCTTTCCCATAGAACTATGTTGATCATGATTCTAGATGTGATGTATGTATGGAAGGTTGTCATCCCATGTTCGACGATGCTTGTGGTTGTACATGTGAAGCAGTTGTACTACCAAGCGATTTACAACTTTTGATTGTCTATCTATTTGCAGATGGAAAGATGTTGACAAAGAAAGTCTCATGTCGATCCCTTGCCAGAGATTTTGGTAAAAGGTGTTCACAAATCTAGCATCTCTGTCAGAAATAATGGTTGTTGGGAGGCCATAATGTTTCCACACATGTTCAAAGAAGAGATGAGCATCCTATTGTGTTGTTGCAATCTTCTTGCATGGTATAAGTATAGCAATATTGGAAAATATGTCGACTACTACTAATATTGTGTCATGATGATTTTTTGTAGTAGGATATCCCGTCAAGTAGTCCATAGAAATAGATTCCCATGGTCAACTAGGAACTGAAAGGGGTGTGTACAATCCTTGTCGTCGATTCAACAGTTTATAAATGGCACAAATCACACACGATCAAATGTACTTGTTGACATCAGATTTAAGTGAAGGGTAGTAAAATTAATTTTGGAGGATTACAAGTGTTTTTGCGACTCGAAAATATCCTGCAGTATTTCTGTAGTGTGCATCCTACATGAGATTCTGTCGGTGCTCACCGATCGGTACACAAAGATTTCCAAGTTTGTATATCAAGGTGTCCTTCAAGAAGTAGTTAATAGTAGACAACGTGTCATTCTGAAGCTGTCAATAAATTACAGAGAAGTCGTAGTCTATCGAATACAATTGTGTCCAAGTAGTGGTGTCATAACCATGGATACTCATCACTGTAGACAATAGGGTAATGGGTGGTCAACTGAGACAATCAGCTGTGACATTAGTTTTTCCTTTTTGATACTTAATTATGAACTGAAATTGTTGCAAGTAATTAATCCACTTGTGTTGTCGAGTTGTTTGTAGTTTCGACTTGCACTGGACGAACTGTAGAGGATTATGGTAAGTGAGGATGCTCGTTTCCTTTCCAATAATGTAGTGTCTCCATTGTTTAAGAGTTTTCACAATGGCGTACAATTATTTTTCATACGTCGAATACCTTCTAACAGTGTCGTTGAAAGTTTTGAAATGAACATGACTGGGTGACCTGACTGAGTGATCACTGCGCCAAGAGCATCGTTCGATGTGTCCATATCAATCTCAAAGGGATGATGCAAATCAGGTAACACAAGTACTGGTGCAATACAAATATTATTTTTGAGTTGTTCAAAAGCTTGTTGTTGTGTCAATGTCCATTTAAAGTTATTCAAGGCTTCTCTTGACCTTAAATGTCTTCTTTAAATCTGCCACTGTCTTGCTTAAATGTCTTGTTCAAGGATCCTCTTGACCTATTCTTACTTCAAAGGGATATGCTTTGTTTTTCTCTTTAGTTCTAGGATTTCCAAGTCTGCTATTGCTCTTCAAAGGTCCAATACTTTCTTTGAGTCTTAACACTTGTGCCAAAACAATTTACAACTCAGCTCATCATGTCTTCCCAAATTATTGAGCAAATATGATTTTTTTGTAGCCTTTATGACAGTCGAATGTACTCTTCAAAACACGTCTTTAACTGTTTAAAATAGTTAATCAAAATTGCAAACTACTAGGCACTTCCTTGCATTTTGCAGATCCCACCCAGTGTAAACTCATTAGTGTTTATTATGGTGCTTCACCTAATATAGACATCTAGTGAAGCACACAATAGAGGAAGCCATCCCAGGGGATCCACCTCCTACATGAGCTTTGAGCTAGCTTTCCAAAGTCCTTGACTACAAGATGCTCTTCTGTCAGACTTTCTGGTGGTTTTGTTTTCAATGTACATCTTAATTTAGTTGATATGAAAATTTGAACTAAATCTACCTAATTATCAATTCTGCATTTAGATGTTGTCTTTTGTAAATTGGTGCTTCTGAAAATATTGATTGGATTGCGCTAACATAATGTGGCATATAGGCTATTTCAGGCATTTTCTCTTGGAAATTATTTTTCTGGTTACAAGTTACATATAAATATTGAACCATGCCAATAGAATGTAAAAGCCATTTTATATATTTTAACATACTTGTAAGTTTTTAAATTCTATTAATTCAAAAGGCAGAAATTTGGTTCTAAAATGTAGTAATTTTTTTGATAAAGTTGATTTCTGATGTTCCTAGTCCTTAGTAGGACTCCCTTGATGATTCTATGTTTCCTATTTATCATTTTCCAATTAAATGACTACTTTTCTTTCTTGTAAAACCTGTATTTGTAGTTTTGTCACGTTAGTTTAAAGTTAAAGCTAGATTCTTTCAAATTGAGCTTCATATTTCACCAATTGAATTTTGAAGTCATTACAATATGTTGATTTACTGTTTTGTTTTTCAATTTAATATTTGTTCTTCTGATTTGACAACTGCTTGGTTGTCATCTCTCTATAGTTCTAGTTGTTGATTGTGTACCTGCTTGAATTTGCTATAAATTCCATTTGTAGAAGCAAATATGATATAAGCCGCGGCTTAAGCTTTTTAATTTCATTCCAGGTTTCTTCAAATGTGATATAATATTTTTAATTTCAATCCAGGTTTCTAAGTCTTAATATTGTCAGAATTGATACAATTGTTTTACATTGATGACCACCTATACGGATTGTCGTAGTTGTTATTGTGTCTTGTACTTTTTGTAACTAATAACCTTCACATGACAAAAGCAATAAAACCATGGAATGGTCAAAGTAGGTAGTTTTCGTAACTAATAACCTTCATATGACATAAGTAGTAAAAATGTGGAATGGTCAAATGGCTAACCATTTTATTTCAACATGTTAACTAACTAAGTGATGTAGTTGGATTTTACAGTTTGTTGCGGCATGCAAGAAGCCTCCTGTATTTTGTATCATCACTGAATATTTTCTTGGAGGTTCATTGAGAACATACCTTCATAAGAAGGAGCCACAATCACTTCCTTTGAAACTTATTTTGAATATGGCCCTAGATATTGCTCGAGGAATGAAATATCTTCATTTTCAAGGTATAATGCATAGGGATCTAAAGTCAGAGAATCTTCTCTTGGGTGATTACATGTATGTGAAAGTGGTTGATTTTGGCGTGTCATGTTTGGAGTCCCAATGTGACACAATGAGAGGATTTATGGGTACTTACCATGGGATAGCACCATAGACGATCAAATAAAATCCATATACAAGAAAAGTTGATGTGTACATCTTTGGAATTGTTCTTTAGGTGATCTTGACAGCGCTCATCCCATTTAAAGAGATGACCCTAGTACAAGCTACTTTTGCAGTATCACAGAAGGTATGGGATTGATCAAAATAATCATTCAAACCCTCATGAAAATTAACTATTGGAAATTGCATAAGTTACTCTTTGGTCAAGATGGGAAATAGTGGATTGCTAGCTTTGTAACCCATGGAAGATGTTGAACCAACAAAGTAATAAATCTTTAGTGAATATACCAGTGAGCATATGACATGTATGCCATCTCTACAAAAACATTGATAATTGTGACTTAACTTGTACCTACAAGATTGAAATCCTATGGCGTCGACCTTTGAAAAATATTCCTACAATATTCCCACATGACCATAAACAGGAAATGAGAAATGAAATTCAAAATGGGAACTGAACAAGAAATGGGGCTGGTGGGTTTTAAGGATGAGTAATGTGAATCCATTCCCCATCCCATATTATATTATGTATATAAAACTGATTAGTAATATACTAAATATATTGTCAAGAATCAAAATAGTCCCTTAAGTGATGGTATAGTGGTTCATCCTCTTAGCATATTCTATGCAGTCCCAAGCTCGGTCTTATCAACAATACTTGTACAGTCAATGATTTCCTATTAAAAGTCCTCAAGCATCCCTTAAGATTAGTTTTTAACATGTCCATTTTACCTCTTCAAAATGATCTTGTAATAAATTATTGCTCAGTGCTTTGATATTCTCAATCCTTTAAGCAGTTCACAACTAGTCCAAGACTTGTGAAAAAACATTTCTCAAACAAGTCCAACTCTGATCCTAAAACCCAGTATGAATATGGTTTATCAAAATATTACAAAAAATACCAAAAATGTACTTACACAGGACTGGTATGGCTCCTTGATCATCCTTGATCTGTAGCCTTCATTTCGTGCCCTCAATTCTCCTTTTTTCTTCCTCATGTCTATGCTACTAGGTTGCATGCCTCAGAATTGTCCTCTTCACTTTACTAGCCCTTAGTCTAGCTTGTATTTATACACTTTTTGGATGACTTATGGGGATGACACGTGAATCTAATTAGGGCAAACATATACTTGTTTGAGCCAAATTTTGGAGCTGACTTGTGTGCTTCTTCAAATGATTTAAAGTGTATTAATAGGTGTGTCTCTTCCACACATTTTGTAGATGGCCAACATGTGGATCTTCAAACCGATTCATGATTCTTGATGAATGAGTTATATTTTTGACTATGTGGTCATTGACATATTGTTTACAACAAACATTGATTTCCATATAAACAACAAATTATGTATTTTATCTTGTCCTTCTAACACAAATATACTTACTGAGCGACCACTCAAAACAATTTATACCATTCTTATGATTTTCTATTATGATTTTCAGCTTATACCGTGCTTATTTGATTTGCTTTAACTTTTATTTTATTTTATTTATATATATCAATCTGAACATGGTTTCTTGCCTTGATTGCAAGTTATGGTTGTTTAAGTCACCTTTGAATAAAATGATCACATAAGTATTCAAACTTATTGTGAGAAATCAAACTTGAAGGTATTGTTGCTGGGTGATTCCATGAAGATGGGTAACACTTTTTGGCCAAATGTGGCGATGAAAACCTGATTTTTTACTCATGTGCTAGATAGAAGCCCTCAAAACGCATATATGCCATGTGAATTTTGAATTGCAGTAAAAAAACAAATTGTAGAATATTATGTTGGCTTCATGGTTATATTTTTTTAAAAATATTTCGATGTCATTTAATGTGTGAATTTTTGCATTTAATGAACTGTGTGACCTTAAAAATTTGAAGAAGCTAATAAGTGGCTCGTGTCCACGTAGAGTAATTTAATCTTGCATTAATAATTTTAAAAAACTATTTATATGAGCATGATCTACATAAAATGCAGTGTGATGTGCATATTTTTTTGTTAATTTTTTTCGCATTATACAATTATTTATTATTTTTCGAAAGTGACCACATTCGATTTCAGCATCGTTTTAAACACATATTTGTCCACGTAAAGAAATTTTTTCTATTTTTTCAAAAATTGAAAAACCAAAGATACCCTTTTGAAGAGGACACGTCGATATGTGATGTGTGCATTTTAAAAAAAAAATTGGCTATGTATTTTTAACTCTGCGGATTTTTCTTTGAGCTGCTTCGAAGTTGCAGTGTGGTTTTCTAAGTATAAGTTTTAGAAGTAATTAAAAAACAAATATCATATGAATACCAAAATGCGTGTATGATACGTCAATGGATAGAAGATTCGTTGGTGAATATATTGGTGTCAACTCCGCTCAGTTATGTGCTAGGAATGGTAGGGTTTACACCTCTTCAAGGCACAGGAAATTTTCCATTTGTTTGAATGAGGGCTAAGTCTGTTTTTTTAAGCCCTCGACCGAGGTATAAACCTCGACCGAGGTATTTAAATACCTCGGTCGAGGTATTAATAAGACCTCGACCGAGGGTTTGTAAAGCCCTCGACCGAGGGTTTACAAACCCTTGGTCGAGGTCCTATTAATACCTCGACTGAGGTATTAGCTCGGTCGAGGTCCTTTAAAGCCAAAGCCCGCGAGTGAATTCAAACATTAATCACACTCCAACAACAAAATTAAATGTTTTTCCCACCAAATTTTTTATAAAAATCTATATAAACATATGTAATTCATACTATTGCCTTAGAATTTTATTGAAAAAACTTTGTTGTGTCATACAAAGTTAGCATAGCATTGTAGATTGTGTTATAAGTATCAATTTGGATTGTAGATTGTGTTATAGATATTAGTTTGGATTGTAGATTGTGTTATAGATATCGGTTTGGATTGTTGATCAATCACAATGGGAAGCAGCCAACGTCGAAGAAGAAAAAATGAGAGAAATCAAAACGAAATTGAAGAGAAAAGAGAGAAAGATAAAGAAAGGAAGAGGAGAAGAAGAACAATCTTGAGAGAAGAAGAAATTCCAAATGAAGCTATGATGGAGGAAGAAAATCCCATTGATATAGGTATAATTTCAAAGTTATGCAATTTGATTTTCATTTTCATAGTTTACAATTTGATAGATTTCATAGTTTACAATTTCATATTTTACTATTTGATAGTTGATAAATTTCATAGTTTACAATTTCATCAATTTACAATTTACAATTTACCATGGTCGACACTAATATTTGAAATCGGTTGGTTAGGTTCACATATCATAGACTATGGTTAAGTGTATTTGTCTATGATAATTTCATATTGCAACCTCCATCAAATTGAGAGTCTTGCATGTATGCCAATTTTTTAAAGTTTTGCTTATGTTGAAGTACAATGTTCAAGGATGATTATTTGCAATTATTCCATTATTCATGAATTTACAATTTCATAGTTTACAAAATTTCATAAATTTATAATTTACAATTTACAATTTACAATTTACAATTTACAATTTACAATTTCATAAATTTACAATTTCATACTTTACAATTTCATAAATTTCATATTCATGAATTTACAATTTCATAGTTTACAATTTCATAAATTTACAATTTCATAGTTTACAATTTCATATATTTACAATTTACAATTTCATAGTTTACAATTTCATAAATTTACAATTTCATAGTTTACAATTTCATAGTTTACAATTTCATATATTTACAATTTCATAGTTTACAATTTCATAAATTTCATATTCATAAATTTACAATTTCATAAATTTACAATTTCATAGTTTACAATTTCATAAATTTCATATTCATGAATTTACAATTTCATATTCATATTCATGAATCTCTTATTCGGTTAGAGAACTAAACAATTTATCTAAATTCAATCAACTTATGTAGGGATAGATCCTGGCCAGCCATCACAGGATCACGCACCCTCCGATTTCTCAAGAGTAATTGGGAGCTTCAATGACGTTGAAATGTCTGCAAATTGTTTAAGCAGGTTAGATGATGCCACACAAGAAGAGTTCGGGAACCCGACCCCTGATCGGACAATCAGAGAGCATGTTAGTAACATAATAAAGTTGCACTTTGAACAACAATTAGTAATTACACAAGCTCAAATCCTACATGGATTGATAAAACACAAAAAAATTAAGCGTGCCACAAAGTTGTTGGGTT
>LPNX010105971.1:1034647-1053320 GCA_001517045.1 Pseudotsuga menziesii | reverse complement strand
ACACATTAATTAAGTAGTCATATGTGTATCACAAATTTTACACTTCATGAGTAACAATATAACATTAACTATTTTATTGTAATTATTTTCAAGTTGGAGTACACTTCATTATATCAAAAAAACTACTTAGACTATGCCGTAACCATATTGGGGTATCCACGTGCAATTCAAGCTTGAGAGATGTAAGAATTATGATAAGAATTGGGCACCTAAGAAAAAATAATACACAACTCAGAAAACATTAAAAAAAAATTCTACAAAATTATATCAAGCAATTAGACGTAATTAGTTATAAATTAGCTAGCATAACCGGGCTTGGGAACGTCAAAACTGTTTTCCATGCTAATGTAGTCCACTATCCTTATCTTTATTGTCTTTATACCAAAAGGAATGATAATCAGGAAGAAGACCTAAAATTATGGACTTCACCTTCAAAGAATGCCTTGCAATTACATTGGTTATTAATCATAATTAATTAATTAGGAGTGATTATAATAAGAAGATCACAAGAATAAAAAATGACCAAATAAATGACCAATTGTCATGTGGTTATTTTTAGTCTAGATATCCCGTGACCAAATTTGGTCATTTATCTTGGTCATTTTCAGTTGGTTTTAATCCAGTGACCAAAATTGGTCATTTATCTTGGTCTTTTTTAGTTAGCTCACTTAAATTTATCAATTTTGGTCATTTATCCCTTGAAAAAAATTGTGATGACCAAAATTTTTGGTCTCCTGGTCACTAATCTCTCATTTTCCACTAGTGTAAAAAATTTCTTAAAGAACCATGGTTTCTCTTTTGAAACATAGGGCATGGTCATGAAAACACTCTTCAATATTCATACTTAGGATCAAGAATCACTATAACAATCGTTCTGCCCTTGACAAGTCCACTCTGTAACCGAAAAGGTTATTTCTGCACTGAACATGTCCTTTCCGCACTTCGCCTTCTACATTCCCCTTTCTGCCCTCCACTGTGGAATCGAGAATTGGAAACATAGCGTGCAATAGATTCATTCAAATCATGTTCCACCTTCCGCATTATGCCCTTCCGCCTTCTACCTTCGGAACTAAAAAATCCGAGAACTAGCAAACAACAGAATCGTATATCCAGATTTCATCTTTATGCATTCTGCCTTTGAGCCCTCCAGTGCAGAACTCGAGAATCAAAAAACTAACAAACAACGAAATCCTTTATCCATGGTTTTGCCTTCCACATTCTACCATTCCACCCTCCAGTGTAGAACTCGAGAATCAGAAAACTAACTTTTTACCTAAATATTTTTCCCATTTTTCGCCTCCCATATGTTGATGTATTCACTTGTATATCTTATATTGTATTTCATTGTACCCTGATGTTCCTATTGGGAGAATCATTTATATAATAAATCCATGTAAAGTCATAGAGGTTAACCCTCCGTTGTAAGTCGGGGAAATAGTCCCCACAGTTGAGGGGTACTAGGGTTATTAGACTCTCCTATTGAAGTTGGCCCTCGCAAGTAATTGTTAAGTGGAAAACTAGTATAAATAGAGAGTGAATCTCTCTATTTGAAACACATACTCAGTCAATGTAGCGCATGAGTGAGAGAAGAGAAGCTCGCACAAGTGAGAGAGAGAAAAACTGTCGGAGATCATCTTTCTGTCTTTGAGTTTTACTTTTTCCATTGGCGCTCATTCTATCTCTAAAGAAGTTGCGAGGTTTTCTATTTTATGGTTTCCCCAATGAAAACTCTTTGTGTCTCTTGTCTCTTGTGATTATTGGTGTGCATGTTATTCTCTTAGATAAGATCCTATACCATATTGATTAAATGATTAAAATATAACATGGTATAAGAGCTAACTAGAGAACAAGACAGTATGTAGCTGCAGAATCTAGGCGTCTTACTTTTTGGGTCTCTCTCCACATATCATCAGCAAAAGGAGGCTAGGCTAACTCTCCATTGAAGGGCACATCTTTATGTCAAAGCGGAATTTGATTACAGGCATTTTTCAGTTTTTGACCTGTCACTACTGTGAGAAATTAGGGATTTTCACAAAAGAGGAATTTTTGATTGAGCCCAACATAGTATTTCTCTCCTCCTCAAAATAGAAATTTATAGACCAAGATCAAAATTTTTGGTTGGGTAAAACTCCGGGAAAGTTAAACCCTAATTTGACCCTCGACCAAAAAACCCTAAAAGACTAAAACTAGTCATTTTGGTGGATTCGCTATATCTTGAGATTGGAGAAGGATCAGGAGCTGAACCTTTTACAGGATGAAGATAAATTTCTCATGTACCCTTTGTAAAAGTTTCAGTCTCATATTCACTATATTCTGGGAGATATGATTCCTCCAAATCAAGGTTCTAGCCTCTCCCTGGATTGATCCCTAAACATGATGCCCAGGGAAAATTTCTATATATCAAGCTACGAAGGTCCAAATGAAATTTTATAAGATGTTCCAGATAGGGCATGGACTGTAATTTATGTGGTAAAAATTTCAGACCCAGAAGGTGAAAAAGTGACACGTGGAAGTCTGTACAAGTTCTCTATTTTGAATAGTCCTTAAACAAGTCACCTTGGGAAAACTCTCATAAGTCCCAATTGGTGAAACCCATTCTAATAAAACCTATGGTGTTGGAAAGAGGAAAAATGAGGATACCTTATGATGAAATTTTAGACACAGGGGAGAAGCACTTTTGGAGATAACATAGAAACAATATCAGACATTTTTGCAGAAGAAATTGGAAAAATAGGGCTTCCTGTTCCAGAAGTTTCCCTCCATTGTTTTCAGAAAAGGAGTAAATTGGATAGCTCACCTTGAAGAGGACCATTTTTCTATCCAATCAAAAGTTTGAAATTCCAAGTTTTGAAAATTAAGGTTTCTCTAACAAACCCTAGATCAACGAACTCCGGAACCAAGATGGACACCTCAAATCGATAAGATCTAAAATTTTGCAATTTACATTTGAGGCTCTCATTTCAAAATGACTAATCACACCAGCTTGATGACAAGCCTGATGAAGCTGACAAATTCCAAGCATGGAAGTATGGAATCTCACTGGTTCTTGAAGAAAATGAATTGGACACCTACATAAGTGGACTGGTGCCAGTTCCAGAGGGAGATGAGGCTAAAGCCTTACACAAAAAGAACTTGGTCTAGGCCAAGAGGATTATTGCTAATTCTATCAAGGATCACCTTATACCACAAGTGTCTTCCCTAAAGACACCAAAAGGAATTGTTCGATGCTATGATGAAGCAATCGAAAAAGAATAAGATATTGTTATAACCACCTTGAATGGCCTCCCAGGATCATGGAATTCACTCATTCGAGGAATGTGTGCCAGAAGGAAGTGATTACCTTCAGTAGACTCTAGGAAGAGTGCACCCAAGAAGAATCTCGACTCATAATAAGAGAAGATAAAATGGGAGCAACTGAATATTAAGCTCTAACGATCCAAAGAAGATCCCTCAAGTGATGAGGAATACGAAGGACTCAACTCTTGAAGAACCTCTTATCCATCTTAGCATTTGGATAAGAAATGATGTTGTTATGAATGAAGAATATGATGAAGCTGAAGGCTCAAGAAGGAGTCTACCCATGAAACAAATAAAGATAAGTATTCAATTGTCATTTCATGATATTATTTTGTTATGCATTTGTTTATATTCAGTTGATGTGTTATGCTCAATAGAATTTTTGCATTAATGAAAGTATACTACCAATATGCATGTGATGGGTAAGTATCCCATGGTGCTATACAACTCTCCATTTCTACTTATCTAGAATGAAACCTCTTTGCTGACATACTGGATTAGTGCACAATCTCAATGATATCATGGTAGAGATGGAAGGCATCTAGAAAGTTTCCATGAGATATGGATGAATGTTGTATTGGCTAAAATAGTTGCATGATTATATCTTTATGCATAAGAATTTTACATTATGAATATGCCTTATGAAATGTTTCTAACCATACAACTAATGCATTTGACTTGTAGGAAAGATCGTGTACGATTTCCTACAAGAAAAGAAGGATGAGACTTGCTTTGAAGAACAAGTGATGACAATTCGAGAAATAATCCAAAACAAAGAATGATTACTAGAATGCGATGTTGAAGACCTGAAGGGAAGTCCCTATTATCTTCCATATGGATCTACAAGATCTATCATGCAATAGACAACAACATTGTGGGATACAATGCAAGATTTGTAGCATGAGTCTTCTCACAAAAAAAATGCATAGACTACAAAGAGACATTTGTAGCCACTGGAAGTCGAGACACATGACAGTCAGACTCATGTGTGCAAAGAAAGAAAGAAGGCCTTGTATGAGCTCGGAAGGAACCCATGGGATAACACATACATGAGGAGCTTGAAGATCACATAGAGTGATGAAGATATTAACCTTTGCTACAAGGTTGAAGATGAAATCCTATACAAGATGACAAGCTCACAGATGGGTGCAAGAATAAATTTTGAAAAGGTTCAAGATAGAGGATCTTGGTATCTAGTGACCCTATATGGATACATAGAATATTAGTAGCAGAGGAAGCTACGTGTCACTCTAGTACAGAATGTTTCAATGCATAGAGTATGAAAGGAAGAGGGAGAATGATGCTCCACTTCAAAGGGAGTGACTACAGAAGATCCTGAGGTTCAACATGATATGATAGGATGGACAGATTACTGATGGCTCTAGGTGTTACTGAGAGTAAAGTAGATTCCAACCTTTACTTCAAGGTTGAAGGCAGAAGAGCAGTGATGCTCTTGCTATATGTCGATGACTTGTTCGTGACAAAAAAAAGGAACTCATTAAATTTGCAAGAAGAAGAGTTGCTACCGAGTTCGAGATGAAGGACTTGGGTATGATGCATTACTTTCTAGGCATGGAGGTGTGGTAGAATACAGATGGAATTTCCCTTGGACAAGGGAAGTATGCAATAGATATCTTCAAGAGGTTATGGATGATGGACTGCAAGACCATGACCACACCTATGGAATCGAACCTAAAGCTACTGATTGATGCTTCATCATAGTCAGTTGATGCTAGGATGTATCATCAGATGATTGGGTCCTTGATGTACCTGACGAATACGAGACCATATATTTGCTTTGCTGTGAACACATTGAGCGAGTTCATAACGGATTTGAGACATGTTCACCTGATTGTTGTAAAGAATATTCTGAGGTACCTGAAGGGTATAGTTGATTATGGGCTCAAGTATGAAGCGAATCAAAAGATTAACCTGGAAGGTTATGTGGATTCAGATTGGGCAGGAAGTGCCATTGATAGGAAGAGAACTTCGGGGTGTTGCTTCAATATGGGATCAGGTGTGATCTCTTGGTTTAGCAAAAAACAATCTTGTGTGGCACTAAGTACAGTCAAAGCAGATTATGTTGCAGCTTGTTCAGCTATTTGTGAGGTAGTGTGGCTGAGGAAGCTACTATCTGATTTATTTGATCTCTAGTTGGATGCTACTTGTATACATTGCGACAACTAGAGTTGTGTGAATTTGTCATAGAACTTGGTGTTCCATGACAAGTCAAAGCATATCGAGATCAAATATCACTATATCATGGATATGGTGCATAGAGGAGCAGTGAAGCTCTAGTATGTTGCGACGGATGAGCAAATAGCTAATGCGTTGACCAAGCCATTAGCTAGAGTGAAGTTTGAATACTTCAGGGAGAAGCTTGGTGTTCTCCATATCGAGATTCCTTCCAAGGGGAAGTGATGAGTCTGTGTGCCCTTCTGACATGGTTGCGGGATGTGTTCCCCACATGGTCAGATGTAAGTGCAGACCCTTCTGACATGGTTGTGGGATGTGTTCCCCACATGGTCAGATGTAAGTGCAGAGCCCTTCTGACATGGTTACGAGATGTGTTCCCCACATGGTCAGATGTAAGTGCGGAGCCCTTCTGACATGGTTGTGGGATGTGTTCCCCACATGGTCATATGTAAGTGCGGAGCCCTTCTGACATGGTTGCGGGATGTGTTTCCCACATGGTCATATTTAAGTGTGGAGCCCTTCTGACATGGTTGCGAGATGTGTTTCCCACATGGTCAAATGTAAGTGCAGAGCCCTTCTGATATGGTTGTGGGATGTGTTCCCCACATGGTTAGATGTAAGTGAAGATCCCTTCTGACATAGTTGCAGGATGTTTTCCCCACATGGTCAGATGTAAGTACAAAGACCTTCTGACATGGTTGCGGGATGTGTTCCCCACATGGTCAGATGTAAGTGCAAATCCCTTCTGACATGGTTGTGGGATGTGTTCCCCACATAATTAGATGTAAGTGCAAATCCCTTCTGACATGGTTGCGGGATGTGTTCTCCACATGGTCATATGTAAGTGCAGAGCCTTTCTGACATGGTTGCAGGATGTGTTCCTCCCATGGTCAGATATAATTGCTGTATAAGATTAAGAACTACATGAAGGTTAGGCCTACAACCAACATGAAAAAGGGATGGCTCTGTAGAACTTCGTATGATGAATAGAATTGAGAGATAACACCATTTGCTTGAGATAGCGGGAGCAGTGATGATGATGATGATCCAGCCTAATGATAATCCATCTTGATGATGATCCAGTTTTGATTATGATCCAGAGATGAAGACTTGTGCTGATGAACTGTGTCAATAGAATACCTTCCTAGTTAAGAGGGAGTGTTGATGTATTTGTAACTTCAGAATGTATTCAATTGTATATCTTATATTGTATTTCATTGTAACTTGATGTTCCTATCAGGAGAATCATTAATATAATAAAATCATGTAAAGTCATAGAGGTTAACCCTCCATTCTAATTTGAGGCAATAGTCCCCACAGTTGAGGGGTACTAGGGTTATTAGACTCTCCTAGTGAAGTCGGCCCTGGTAAGTAATTGTCAAGTAGAAAAGTAGTATAAATAGAGAGTGAGCCTCTCTATTTGAAACACACACTCACTCAATTGTAGCACATGAGTGAGAGAAGAGAAGCTTGCACAAGTGAGAGAGAGAACATCTATCGGAGATCATCTTTCTATCTTTGGGTTTTAATTTTTCCATTGGTGCTCATTCTATCTCTGAGGAATTTGAAGGGTTTTCTCCTTTATGGTTTCCCCGAGGAAAAATATTTGTGTCTCTTGTCTCTTGTGATTATTGTTGTGCATGTTATTCTCTCAGATACAATCCTAGATCATATTTATTAAATGATAAAAATATAACACCACCTTCCTCCTTTCGCAGGAGGATTTTGGGGTGCGGAAAACACACTTTTTCCTTGGAATTTCTGACTCTTTTTCTACTTCTGAATTCCGCCTTTCATAGGCAGATTATGGGGTGTGAAAAACCATCATTCTGCCTTGTATTTTTTCTTGTTTTCCACCTTCCACCTTTCACCTACCGCAGGAGAATCCCGAAGTGTGGAAAACCAACATTCTGCTCTATTTCAATTTCTCTCTTCCGCCTCCCACCTTCCACCTTTCGCAGGAATATTCCAGGGTATAGAAATGTTTAAGTCAGATGCCTTCTAACTCTGTAACCTGTGCTCTAGCCTTCATGATCATAAGCAGGATGAATTGAACATACAAGGCATATACATATGCAAATGCAAGAACATTTAACAACACTAAACTCTGTTGAAATCATTAGCAAGCATTCATCATATTCAATTCATTCATTATAAAATACAGTGCATAAATAATAATAGCATAGAATATTGATCTTGAAGATGAATATGTCCCACAAATAGCTATGTCGTTGCAACATTCCCCCCAACCATAGGCCAGTTGTGTTCATTAAAATCTGAACAAAACTGCCACCCCTGATTTGGGCATGAATTCCACAAGGAACTAATATCACACATAGTCAAGCCAACACACAATTGGGTTTATCAAACTGTCCAGGAAACCCAACAAATAATTGGGTTTGTCAGGCTGCAGGAAAACAAGCCAAACAGATGGGTTTCATAGGCTACTCATCCAAGCCATCTCACTACTAGGTTTCACATGCTATTCAACCAATCCATCATAATAGTTTGGTTTATCATACTAAACACAGTCAATCCAACATTCACAATAAGGACCAGTCAATCCAACAAATGGGTTTATCAGGAACTCAACCAAGCCATCTCATTGTTGGGTTTCACAGGATATTTAGCCAAGCTAGGTAATAGTTTGGTTTCACAGGATGTCCAACCAAGGGCCACACATGGCTAAAAGCACAACAAGCCACATGGAAGCCAATATCCGATTGGGTTTCACAAGATTCCCAACCAAGCCTATATACACTTGGGTTTCACAGGCTTCCAGCCAAGACAATCTCCTTGGGGTTTATTGGGATGCTAAGGCAATGGAAAGGTAGAATGGATAAGCTAGTGGCTCATTCAAGAGCTAGGGACACCTCCACAAGATCTATCTGGTCTGGAATCCATAATACCTACACACCCAACACAAGGAATAATTCCCTTCTCTGCTCCACAGTCCCTAAGGCTATTCCTTCCCTTCCAGTTCTCTTCAGGGTGTGCATAGAAGATTCACGAGCCACTCTTATCTTTTCTTGAGGTTCCTCTCTACACTAGGTTCATTAAGCACATTCATTGTCTCTTCCACTCCTAATTCTTGCATATAGTTCAGACCCAAACTAGGGTGCACATCACAACAAACCATAGGGAGACACAGCAACGCAGGGCTTCACTCTGTAACACGGAGAAACATGGTTTCATACCACTCTGCAGTTCAGAATAACACTGTAACACAACAACCATGGTTCGACAAAGGAAAATACTTGCAGAAACACTCTACTAAACCAAAACACTTTGTGACTCCAGACAGTCAACAACCATGAATGAATGATCGTGTTGTATTACCTTCTCCCATGTCCCAATATGACTTAGGTCAACAGATTGGATCACTGCAATGAAGAAGAGCCCAAATTGTTGCCATTCTATTTTGAGCTTTGGTGTTCTCTTCCAATCTAAACTGCAAAAACTCCTCACATATTTCCTCAAGTATGCATATACATCCACTGCTTCCCCTTGATGCTAGGCTATTTGGAGTTCTACAGATCTCTACTCAACTACTAGGATGTAGAGTAGTGATGAAGGAATGAAGAAACACCCTATATAAGCCTGATATATCCCACCTCTGCTACAATAACCCATCTCATCACCCATAAATTCAATCCGCTTCCCAGGAAAAAATACATCAGGGAGAATTTAAACTCCATTTCGTGTGGCATGGTGAACTTTGCAACTTGTCCTACAATTCGAGGTGCATGCAATTCCTAATTTTTATATTGTCAATATTCTTGGGTGCAAATCAGTGATAAGATCCACATATTGTTCCAGAAATCCTTGATTCTATAGCATACCCTTATTTTCCATTGAATCCGTGTCCTTATTTAATGATCAACCTCATTAGAGGATTTGATAGTATTCCCCAAGTCAAAATACTTGCAATTCTTTGAATTCTATGTCTAAAGATCATTCTTGCAAGACATTATAGTGCAGAGGGATTCAAGTCTCTAATTTTGCAAATGATAATTGTTGAGTCTCCTTTAGCAATAAGTTTCTGAATCTTCCTGGCTCTTAGAATTTTTATCACTTGATTTAAAGCTAATGCTTCTGTGTTATTATAGGTGGTCACTATTAACCAACAAGCATAAGTCAATTCCCACCATCCCTTATGATTGTAAACAAACACCCCCCTCCCTCTCTGCTATAGGCTGAAACCTAAGGCCATATATTTGATTTTTCATGTACTGTTGGTATTTTTTTGAAAGCAATCACACTCGACGTCTCACCTATCATTTTTGTTTCCCTTTTGACAGTGTTCAAGTTAATGAAATGAATGTAAGTACACAATTTAATTAGATTTTGGATCTCATTAATAAATATTGGTTTTCCATTGTATTTTGACCTCTTGGTAGATATACCTATAGTTTAACGTCGAAACATAAATAGCATAGTTTTATATCATTGATAGCAAGGGGCCACAGACATGGTATGCTATTATGACATGAAAGATGACTAGTTGTATTGGAAATTTGTTTAAATTAGGTGGCAAGCTTCTATTCAGATGGGATAGTGGTAAATTGATCTTTGTATCACCTTTATTTATTTATCATATTTTACAGTAGAAGTCAAAGAGTATTCTTCTTATAATCAAGGGAATTTTTTTGTAACTACAAGATTTTTGTCTTTCTATTATAGTGTCTTGAATTCCATTCTATTATTGGATTCTTAGCTTATGAATTGAGTAACTGGAAAAGTGAAGGGCACCCATGACATGTGACCGTTGTAAAATATAGTTTGATGAGAAAGGATGAAGCCAAATTGCAGCTCTGGTGGGTAGGTTGGTCCTGGAAGGAGTCAAATATTGACAAAGTCCATGACTAAAGGAGTTGAGCCAAAGAAAGGCTCTCGTTAAGAAATTGTCAAAGTATGTGTGCGCAGTTTTGGTTTTTGTATGAGAGTTGCAAATTCAAACATAATCATGAATGTAGGATGCACATTGTAAGGATTAAGTTTAGCACCAATCAAAGTGGCGACTTAGATATGTATTGCAGATGTTTTAATATTTTACTTGCATAGTTGCAGTGTAGTGACATGGGTGCATTTTTCCAATATTCGGTTGTGCTAAGTTGCTAACATACTGTCATGCTCCCTTGGCATGTGGAATTTCATTGTGAACACACAACATAGCGTAATGTGGATGAGATATCATGGATGGATAGGTTAACAATTCATCGCATGGAGGAGTCCAATGGTGACAGTGGATTGTATTCCTTTTTTCTTCATCTTCTCGAACTTTGGTACACATGTAATCTATGATTATGAAAACAATGTCTATAATCTAAATCTTCTTTTTATTTGTCTTCTTCAAAAAAAATTGATTGGAGTGCCAGCTTCTAGCCATCTACATTTTCAGTTACTACTTTGTTATTCAACTTATCTGTTACATGGTTGGCTGATTTTCTTATATGTTGAAGTTTGTTTGTTTTCATGTTCCCATTGCCTGCTTAAACCATGATATTTTCCTGTCTAATTATAATTAGGGGTACTTGTTCCTATTTTTTAAAATTTCTTTTAGAGGTTTTGAGTCCCTTCTAGTTTCTCGTCGCCTCACCTAACTCCCGTCCTCAGGTTTAATTTAATTCCTGATATTAAGGCCTCCATCTCAGCCTGTTTTTTTTTACTTGATGTTTTTTTTTTATAGAAGAGTGCTAGAATTATTCCTTCCTACTTTGTAATGAATCCTCTTTCTCCAACCAAACCTATTTTCCCTTAGCTACCCCATCTAAGTTGAAATTATCCATCCTCCTTCCAGGGATATTCATGACTTCTAGGGACCAATTTTAGCCACTATTGATGTCCATTGGGGCTAAAATATGGCAGGTCTTGAAAGGAAGACATGGGTGTGCAGTTTGGGTCTGTAATATGGTTAAAGGGACCCTGATCTATAGGAGTGTATAGATTCTGTATAGCACCTGACCTTGGAGGTGGTACCTTTGCTTGATTCTACTTGCATTTGACTTGTTTAATAATTTGCATAATTGGTCGAAGTCTGCTCTTAGGTATTCAATGCAAAAGTATTGGAATTCAGTTGCTTGTACTTCACGGAATGTCAGAGTGATAACCCATGAAAGAGTTAGAAAATCAGCTACTCTATTTTTTGGGCCTTTCTTGTACTTGATTACTTAGCGGATTTACTACAAGTAGCTAACGTTGTGAGGGTTAAATTTCTTGTCCTTTGATTTTGAAAATGCTGCAATGGCTTGGGCTCAGTATGCACAATTGTCTTTTTACAGATAAGATAATGGCTCAGATTAAACAATTCAACTCTCTACTGTCTTTTTACAGAGTAGCTAAAGCCTCAGATTAAATAATTCAATACCCAACTAAATTTGTTTTACGTGGAGTTAATATGAACTTTTATGATGGTTATGTTATGTTGTTTAAAATGAAGAGCTGCAATTGTGAGACACGTAATGGAAAGTAAAATTCATGTATCATAAACATACTCCCGAGGAAAATATCATTTTTGAAGCATTTATAAATACGATTTTCCTGGTTTTTTTCTATAAAAAGGATGCATTGATGAGTTAAACTTATTATATGTTTTCTTTATTTCTGATACATCCCTGTTCAAATGGATTTATCAATGTTAGGAAAGTTTTTAATTATAGTTTATATCCACTAAAAATGGAAATTCATGGTATGAGTTGTGTATTTTTAATAGAAGGAATGTGAAGATGAGGAGATTTCAGTTACTCTAGAATTTGGTCTTTATGGAAGGAATACTTTCTTGTTGCATCGGCTAACCTTTTCAGTAGACTAGGTCAGGTTCGATATACTCAAACATAACTTGTCTTTTGACGAGGGTCATACTTTTCAGTGGAGCTTATCTGACACAGAATACTTAAAAATATTCTGGCTTTCCCAAGTGAGTAAAATAATGGTCATTTTGTTGTCTTTAGGTACCAATTATTGGCATCTTCATATCTTGTGCTTTTGTATGTTCGTTGATATAAAGTTCCTTGGAAAAATAAGTATATGTTTGAAATTTGAATGCCTCAAATTGGAATGGGATTTTCTTTTGCTAATATTTAATTCTACTTTAAAAATTTTACCAATTTACAGACTTACAGTCCATTAGTCTCTCAGACAAGAAATCCAGTTGCTTGTTGTAATACTCAGTGTTAATTACGAAATATAAGTCACTGGGGCACCTGATATAAGGTTTTCCATTTTTCAGTTTTGCTCATTTTTTATTGCTAAGTCTTTTTGAGGATAGATAACATAGGATATTATCAATATTCCTACATTGCATAATACTATATGTCATTTTGCAAATGAACGTTTCAGCAGGACATCTTATGAATGTTTTTAACTTGTCTTTCAATGAGGGTCATACTTTTCAGTGGAGCTTATCTGACATAGAATACTTAAAGATATTCTAGCTTTCCCAAGTGAGTACAATTCTGGTCATTTTGTTGTCTTTAGGTACCAATTATTGGCATCTTCATATCTTGTGCTTTTGTGTGTTCATTGATAAGAAGTTCCTTAGAAAAATAAGTATATGTTTGAAATTTGGATTCCTTGACTTAGAATGGGATTTTCTTTTGCTGATATTTAATTTTGCTTTAAACAGCTTACCAATTTACAGACTTACAATCCATCAGCCTCTCAGATAAGCAAGCTAGTTGCTTGTTGTAATACTTTGTGTGAATTACAAAATATACATCACCGAGGCACCAGATATAAGGTTTTTCATCTGTCTGTTTTGCTCATTTTGTCTTGCTAAGTCTTTTTGAGGATATATAGCATAGGATATTGTCAATATTCTTGCACATATACTATATGTCATTTTTCAAATGAATGTTTCAACATGACATCTTATGAATCTTTTAAGACTCACTGTGGTGCATCATGGCCACTATCCCTATTTTGCAAAATATAGGATCTAAGTGGTTTATTATATCAACGAATTCCCCCCATTCAATTTTGATCAGTGTTCTCTTGTCTTGAAAGGAAAAAAATGTAGAACTATGTGATTCTTGATGGTGAAAACTAGCATTTGATCAAGTTCTAACTTTTCTGTAAACATATGGAAGGAATTGGGTAATTGTTTATAAGGCAGAATTCAAAGCAAAAAATTTAGGTCTTACATACAATATTGAAAAGATAACTATATATATATATATATATATATATATATATATATATATTTTCCTTGTTTACAAACAACAATGCTATCATCACTGGAATTAGAAGGAAGTGGGAAAATAGATGTAGCCAAAGATGGGGAATTTCTTGCTAAAGCTGATGATGAGATGAGTATTTTTGCTGTAGTTGCAGACTTGCTTCATAAAAATAATGCACAGATGTAATATTCTCAATCACATATTTATGCATTGGATCAATTTGCAAGTCTGTTCAATTGGATGCTGTTAGATTTATCCTTTTGGATATGTACTATTTGTAGAAGATATTCAATGTTGCCAACATATCTTCTTTTGATGTACAATGGTCAAGCAATCCAAGCTGAAGGAGAAAGAATGAAATGAATCGAAGAGTGAGATGGAACAAAAACGGTTGGAGTGGGAGCTAAAAAGGGAGAAGGTTCAACAGGTTAGTTGGAATGTTATGGAATAATGCAAGTTTTAAAAGCCAGGGTTTGGATTTTTTACTAACATTTTTATTACCTTTGTAAGAAAAGGAACAAGCTTGTGCTTAGAAGGAAGCCATCATTCAAGTAAGATTCCAAGTCTACATCACTTTGTTTGATTGCTCATTGAAACACATTTGCATGATTTATTAATCCAGTTATTGATGCAACTGTGAAAGTGAGAAGTTGGCAATATCAATTTTCTTTGTTATATTATTACAACTATGAGGACATGATATCCTATATTGAGTTTATCATGTTTTCTATTTATTCCATTTCATCAAGTTATTTATCAAAATTTTTCATCTTCTACTTCTGTAGTATATGTGGAATATACTTGTCTTAACATTACAGTTAAACTTTCAAATTCAAGCAGGAAACCTCTTTTTCCAATTTAAGATTTATATCATTCCAATAGTGAAACACTTATACTATGTGTTCCATAATGGCACCATATATAGTTGCTAACATATTTAGTTGCCTTGAACCAGGAGAAGGAAAAGAAATGGTAGCAAGAGGAGGCAGAACAAGAACAGAAGCGGCGTGAAAAGGAAGAAGCTGAGATGAAAAACCAACTTGCAATACAAAAACATGCTACACTGATGGAACGATTTCTTAAAAAATACACACCTAACGCTCAAATAGTGCCCACTATATTGAATGAAATAATTTATAATTCTTTGCAGGAAAATGCATAGATTTGCAGTGGTGTTATGTTGTCAATGGATAACGTATTACTAAAAGAAGCAGAGATAGAGATATGGGATCTTCTAAGGTTGATGTTCTAGATTTTTATAAATGTCTAAATGTGGCATGAATATGTTGTGTTCTTTCTAGAGTCTAAGTACTTTGAGTTGAATCGATTTGATTGTGCGATGTACTTAGGTCACACCTGGTATCTTGGCGCCATCTTAATTAGTGTACTTTTGAGAAAATACATCTAAGTTGGGGTATTTGGCGTAAACCCAAAGTTGTATTTTTCAATTAACTTTGGTTGCAGGGGGCATCTGCTGAAGCTGTAGCACTGCCAAAATTGCAATCCTCTACAAACAAAAAAAAGATGTATAGTGAGGTTGAAGATCACGAGTTCATGTCAAAGAGCCTTGTAAATGACTGGCAATAAGTTTTGAGAGATGGTTTGCCTTGCAATAATGCGAATACCATTGTAGATAGAGAAACTAGGCTTCACAACAAGAGAAGAAATCTTTTGCAGTTTGATCATAGCCATAGACCTGCTTATTAAGGGAACCTTGTCAAAGAAAATGTGAATATACTTTGCGTAATTTTAAGTTTATTAACTATCAAAGAAACATGTTGTGTTTTAATTTTGATATCCCATGATGAGGAACATATGAAACACCTTGAAGCTCATGGATTCTTAATATTGCAGTAGATAAGAGGGAAATTTTTGTTTCTAACTTTTTGTTTTCGATGGAGTGATGGCATTGGGCCTCAAAATCCTTTCAGGAAGGACTCTTCTTTGGACTATGAGAATGATAGTGATGAAGAATGGGAAGACGTACTCATCACTAAATCTCTTTTTTAAGAGTATTTGTAGTATTTTTATTAACTTTCTTACTTTGTTAAAAATTTTAGGAAGATCCTAGGGAAATCCTTTCTGACTGTGACAAGGATGATGAGGAAGAAAAGAATGAGGTTGACATAGATAAGTTTAAATCTAAGGAAGATGATAACAGTGATGGGTTTTTTGCACCTAATGGATATCTTTTTGAAGATGAGGTAAATTCTATAGAAAAAGGATGTTTGATGGGGTTCTTTATTCTTGAGTACATAAAAATCCTTTGCTGTTGTTTTAGTGTTTCCTGTTGCAATGTCCAAGTTTTATTTGGGGTAATTGAAGGTTCATCCCCTTGTTTTAGTGTTTCTTGTTGCAATGTCCTAGTTTTATTGGGAGTAATTGAGGGTTCATTCCCTTGTATTGTTGTTGGAATTTACCTCAAAAGCAGGGTTATTATAGAAGTATATAAGTTGAAAGAAATCATTTAATTACTTAGGGAATGGTGCTTCATTATTGAAGCCTTGCAATTATGACAATGCAAAGCATGGAGAAACAACTCAGGCTATGAAGGTGTATATAGATACTGCCAGGCTCTATGAGTAAGTCTCATAATCTCTTAGAGTTTGACTTGAAAGTTTTATCCATTTTTTTCATTAGTCAATATGGATGTGGGCACACTGTATTAGCTTTACTTTTGGAATTTTCTCATGCAATTTTGAAATATAGTCATGCTAATTCAAATATTGATAGGTTAGCTTCTCTATTACCTTTACAGGTTTTGTACCTTAACATATGAGAGAAAAAAAGAAATGGAAGCTACTCCCTTGGCGTATAAATGCATGGGGTAGTGCACATGAGGGTTGTGCTGTCTAAAACTTCATGTTTAGATAGCAACATTCGAGTTTGAGAGAATAAGAAACAAGCATGAGAGATATGATGGAAATGTTGTTCAAAATACTTTGAAGGCCATCAAGAAGATTGAGGAAGTTCATGTTAGTAGGGAGGCTAAATTACGGGAAAACAAGTTTGTCTCATTCTCTTCAACTTTCCTTGTAAAAGAGTCAAGGGATAATAACTGAAAACTAGCTAATTGTTTAGATTCTAATTGTTGTTGCTTATAGCACCTGTGTGTCCAAATATAGTAGAACCAGCATACAACATTTGTTTATTTTCAAATATTACCTTCATTGTGGTGATTTTTTTCCCGTCTTTATTACTTTTCCTTTGGTGCACTCACTAGTACAAAATGAGGAATTAGCTATTAGGTGACTGAAAATTCTAGTCACCACAGGTTTTTCATGTGATTTACTACTAAATATGAGCAATTTTGATCGACCCAACTATAAACGACTAAAATTAACGACTAATTTAGTCACCATTTAATGAATATGGCTAGATAATAAGTGATAGAGTTAAAAATGACTAACATAAATGACTAATTTAGTCACGGAATAAAAAATGACTAGCTAGAAGAATATGAATTAGTCATTTATGTTAGTCATTTTTAATTGTGTCATGGAAAATTGTAAATTTGAAAATGAAGTGTAAATTTTGTAAATTGTCTACCTTCTATTAGTAAAATTGGTGTCATGCACTTCGATCTTCAGAGATCCAACAAAGCATTTGCATGAATTTTCTCTTGACCATCTTTATCCCTATTGCACCATTCAATTAGCAAACCCGGTTAAGCACGTACCAATGGAGTATTAGGTTCCTACATCAATTACGAATTAGGCACTAGAATCAGTACCATATCGATACCTAGATAGAAGCATCATATCCCTACATCCCCTCAAGAACCGGTCATTCGAATGCGCCTCCTCCACGCAGACTTACCAAATGCATCCAATGCATGGCCAAAAAAACATGTTAACTTCGGATCTGTGGGATAAAGGTATTGTTCGACCCCTACTCCATTGTTTTTGCACTCAATACCCTATTTTTGCAGATGATAGGTTGGTTCAGGATCTCGTAGTGGCTATTCAGAGTGCTTCAGAGGTATGGTTCTTGCTGCTTTGAATGTGTTCATCACTCCAATCAATAACCAATTGTTATAAATTTTTATAGGTTTCAATGCTACCATAGTTACTACTTCCACTTTACATTCACAATTATCACCATATCCAGGCTATGTTGTCATAACCATATGCATTTTGAGCTTTCCGCCTAGGAAAAGCATGAGCACCCTCCTGCAATGCCACTATTTGAAAAGGTCACTAGTTTTTGCACATCAACATTCCTCACACACTACAAAGGAAAAATGAAGAAGACATTAGAAGAAGTTATTAAACTTTGCAAGAAGGTTTACTTTTTGCAGATGTCATTGTAGAGCAGGGGTTGAACGATACCTTCAGCCCACAGATCCGAAGTTGACGTGTTTTTTTGGCCATGCATTGGATGCATTTTGTAAGTATATGTGCAGGAGGTGCATTCGAATGGCCAGTTCTCGAGGGGACGTAGGGCCCTCATTTGTGGTTGTCATTGGTCGCTATCCTGAAGAGTATTGATTGGATTTTGGTACCGATCGGAGTCGATGATTTGGACGAGAAGTGGCAACGATGACTGACTTTCGGGTCAAATTGCAAACTTCGTAAAATACCCCATTTATAAAACTAAACAACTTATATGATAATTATTAAAAAAATATAATATATAACCAATTAACATAATTTATATAATAAAATAATAAAAATAAAACAAAAAGTATTAAAAAAAATGAAAAAAATATAAATGTTGTCGATCCCAAGAGTTGATACACTTGATGTTTGTACTTCATGTAGTCGATGCCAGGTGGTGATGCTATTAATCAATCCAAGTATGCGTAAAGTGTTGATGTCAGTACTCATTATGCTACTCCATGCAGTCAATCCCAGAGTTGACACAAGAGTCGATGCCTTCTTATGCAAGGAAATATTTGCTAGAATATTTTTATTGAGGGCAATTCTCTCAAACCTTGGTGCCAGCAGTTTCATATCTGGGTGCCTGTTTCAGATGGGGATAATAAAAATAAAACAGAAAAT
>LPNX010105971.1:839954-1034126 GCA_001517045.1 Pseudotsuga menziesii | reverse complement strand
ACATTCATGGCCGATGGTCGATTTTCCTGAACCATCATCCTTCAATTCCGTCAATTACTGCTCAACTTGCTAGTTCGTGCCAAATAGCCTATCTATTGGTGCCAAACATAGAAGGGTTTGGTGGGTTATGGATATGGATATTGGTAATACCCGTTGAGGATATTTGTATGGATATTAACCACTGTTGAGAGTTTACAATTTCATTATTTAATTGCCATAGCTGTCATAGATAATAATAAAAAATTGGAGAGAACTTGGAGGCTCTTGAAAAGGTGGGCCATAAATTCTGCACCTCTGGCATCAACATCACCTTCTTTGCTTACAAAATACCTGGTAAGTGTATTGATTTACTATGAATTGATAATTTTTTAGTGAATTCTGGATAACAACCCATGTGTTGTGCGGTCGATAAATGCGCCAATGATTTTCCATGTTGCTGCTTATGCCTTTTTGCACCAGCCCTCTTGTGGATTATGTCTGCAGCCTGTCTATATTGAATGATACCCTGCAGGGTTCCCATTATATGTAATAACTATAGCTCAAAAGCATTTTCTACATGCCAGTTCTGCTAGCGTTTTCTATGTCGAATACTCTTTGCATGTGGATTGTCTTTTATTATCAGAACTTTTCTAGATAATTTATGATGTAGTAGCCTCTCCTTCGATGTATCCACCCATGTGAAAGTTCCTTCTTGCACCCTCTTGTTGTATTGCAATTTCATTGGTTTGGTGGTGCATTTTTCTTTATTCCCTAGCATTAAATACTGAAGCGTAGGTAGCTCACTGGTAAGTTTCATTTTTTATTGTGAATTTATATATTTTTCCCAAGTGTCTATGGAACCCTAAAGTCACAGGGAAATAAATTGACTGCTCTGATTACAAATATCTTATCTCTAAGCGATATGGTAGGTTAGTATCATAGATAAGTAGGTTAATATCCAAGTCGGATTTCATCCTTTGCGATGTGGCCTATTTGTGCAAATTGTGTTTTGTTCTCTAGAATCTGTTCTTCATATACTAGATATCTAATTTAAATATATTTAATCTAAATGTTAAGTCCACTAGTGACCAAAAACAACCAGTGGGACTACAGAAGGAATGCGAGTGTGAAGGAATCTCTGTAAGAACTGTAAAAGATATAGAAGAAGAGAAGGAGAATTTTGAAATAGGCAATAGTGAGCTCTAATAACTTGAAAAGAACAACATGGGTGAATGTTTGACTGATGGGATCTAAGTAGGAAGCACAAAATAGCAATGTAGTCAACCATTATCTCTTTTAAAATCCAAGGACAAGAAGAAGTTCGTGATGAGATTCTTATTGTTCACAAGTTGTGTGATTTGAAGCCTACATTGATTGACAGATCTAGTATTGGAATATCATTGAAGATTGTTTTAATGATTGGAGTCCTTAGGATATTAGAAGTAAGAGGTGATGGGCCTTTAGTTAGTGATGCATAGAGATTTGTCCCTGAGAGTTTTTTCTTATATGTGAACCATTTTACAAAGTAACAATGCAAGACATCTTGATCTTTTGATCTCATTTTCCTTGAAAATTGTCAAGGAACACTAAGATTTTCTCAATAAGAAAAATGACCACATATTTCATATTAGATAGTGCATCTAAATACAAAATGGTCTTTTGATTTAGTTTCTTAGATACACAATTTACATGTGTGATGCTCTCTTTGGATGTGATGTTTTGTCTCTATGCATAGCTAATGGGAAAAGTCAGTAGGGAAGTCAAATTACCTCTCAAATGACACTAAAATTTCAGTAATTTATCCTTTGGAATAGAAGGTATATCTTTTGGTTCATAAAAAATCATGAACTCATCCTCCATTTCCACAAAACACAGAAGCTATTATGCACAATAGCCATAAGTCACCACCTAGCCTTTTTTTATTTCTTTCAAGACCACACTTCAAGAAAATTGATGTTTCTTTGTCTAACATAGTCTTGGTCACATCAGACTACTTATTAAAGTGGGTTATTTTCTCAATTCACTTACTAGAAGAAAATTACCAGTTTGTATAGCTTTAAATGTATACAAATTCCACATTCAACCCTTTTTTAGATATTTGAAAAGTGCTAGTATTCTGCCATGCAACTTTATTCACATAAATGCAACATTAGATGCATCTTGGAGGACATGAACCAACATTATTCACATAAATGCAACAGTAAATGTATCTTGGAGGACACATGAACCAACATTCTAGAAGAAACAATTAGTTTTGAGAATCACGTAGAGATGGGATCCATATCTGACCATTTTGTTGAATGCAAACACCATTCCCAACTTTTGTAGATCCCCTAAACAACTTGTACAAGAAAAATTAAAATTTTAGACTCTGTTTGTAGGAAGAACCATAAAATACTGACTGACAAGATTATAGCCCTTTATAAGAAAAAAAAATATAACTTATGAAGGGCTATTTTCATGCGACCAAACTCAGCAAAGTATTTTGAGAATGGTCTTGATTCAATAATTTCTTACAAAGTAGAGCCATCTTGATTCCTTCCTGCAAGAGTGGTCTCTTGGGAAAAATAATAAATTTGACTATTTTGAAATTCTCATAATCTAATACCTGGTGTTGGATATCTTTGGTTTATTTCATCTAAACACTTGGGTTCCTCATAAACCCTTGGAGAAAATTTGTTTTATGAAAGACCATATGTCAAAAAGTCAATTACACAGTCTCTCCTAATTATTTTGTTTAGTAATTGTAATGATTTTCCCACTTCATCATCCTGAAATGGAGAAGACATTACTTCAGAGTATACTCTAACATGTATAGTAAATATACATTCTATAATTTCCTGGTGAAATTTTGATGCCTCAACTTTTTTCCCAACTTTCCAAGATGATGCACGACATAGATAAAACTTCTGGAACTTGGAACATGCGTTCCCTAAGTATTTTGTTCAATATCTGGGTAGCAACTTCAACTTTCTTTGATTTGTAGAAATATTTGATGAGTGAAGAATACATAGCATATGTGGGTCAGGCCCTTCATAATAATTTTCTCTTGTTGATTTATACCCTCATCCACCATACCCAACCATGCAGAGACCCGAAATGAATGTGACACAGAAACTATATAAGGTCTTTTCATCTCCACTAGATACTTTCTTGCATGCTCCACTCTACACCCCTTGCACACAACATTGATCAAAGCATTCAAATTTGCAGCCACTAGAGGAAAGCCATCTTTAGTAATTTCATTTGCAATCTCACAGGCTAGTTCTATATTATTAGTCCTCAACATCCCATCAATCAAATGGAAGAAATTGTATTGCTTGGTCGATGTCCTTGGTCTAACAGTTCCTTGCGAAGTATGTGAGCTTTCTCAACTTGACCAGCCTTACATAGGCCACCATTAAGAGTGTTATAAATAGTAGAGGCAATATGGTAACCCCTTATAGCAACATAATGAAGGATATGGATAGCATCCTTGATTTTTTTATATCTTTCATAATCCCACAATTAGAGTGTCGGTAGTCCTCATAATGACATATAATATAAGATAAGATGAATTTATGAATGTCCAATGAATTCTCATTGAAGTAGGTCAAAGGGACCATTGGGTACAAAAAGATGAAACCGACATAAATCATCTTAATATAGATTTTAAAGGCCTTCTCTATATCATTGACATTACATAGTTCATTTACAAGGTCACCAAAGAAAGGCTTCATCAACATAATACACTTCATCAACCATATGTGTCAACAATTCTTCAGCCTCTAAGTTTCCTTGTCTTCAGGTACCCATAAATTGAAGTTTTGAAAGAAATAAATTATGACGACATCCTTCTTGGACCATTTTATTATACAAAGCATGAACTTGATCCATGAATCTCACTTTGGAGAAAGCATCAATCAATGTTGTATATGTCACCACATTAGGAGAATGACCCTCGTGCTTCATCTCCTTTAACAAATCCATTGCACATTTTGTATGTTTGGCCTTACACAAAAATCCAACCATTTAATTCTAGCCTTAGGTTACCAAGTTAGGATTCAAACCTTGCTCCATAGTGATTTTGATTACAAACAAAAATTTGGAGAGAATTCTTTCTAATAACATAACCTACATTTTCCAAGTAAAAAAATATAGACTGTTCCATCTCCAAAAACTTCTTCTCCCTTGAGCTCTGGTGCTCCCTACAATGAAAAATAATCAATGTATTGCAAGAAATACAATCTGCAGTAAACCCCACATGTTTGATACAAGATTAAATATCATAAGATTTATGCAATCTTCAACTGTGTCCAATTATTTTCCATTTTGGAGGTCATGACAATTTCTATTGTCATAAGAATTGTGAGAGGGTTCTTGAATTATGTGGGCATCACTACATGAAGAGATGCAGTTTTGGAAAATCATATGAATGTTATCCAACCATTTAATTGTAGCCTTAGGTTACCAAGCTAGGATTCAAACCTTGCTCCTTAGTGATTTTGATTAAAAACAAAAATTTAGAGAGAATGCTTTCTAATAACATAACCTACATTTTACAAGTCAAAAAATATAGACTCTTCCATCTCCAAAAACTTCTTCTCCCTTGAGCTCTAGTGCTCCTTACAAAGAAAAATAATCAATGTATTGCAAGCAACACAATCTGTAGTAAACCTCACATGTTTGATACAGGAGTAAATATCATAAGCTTTCTGCAATCTACACCTGTGTCCAATTATTTTCCATTTTGGAGGTCATGACAATTTCTATTGTCATAAGAATTGTGGGAGAATTATTGAATTATGTGGGCATCGCTGCATGAAGAGATGCAGTGTTGGAAAATCATAAGAATGTTATCCAACCATTTAATTGTAGCCTTAGGTTACCAAGCTAGGATTCAAACCTTGCTCCATAGTGATTTTGATTACAAACAAAAATTTGGAGAGAATGCTTTCTAATAACATAACCTACATTTTCCGAGTAAAAAAATATAGACTCTGCCATCTCCAAAAACTTTTTCCTTTACATATGCTAGTTTAACTTGTTCGTTAATTTATTACTATTGTTGTTATTGATTGTCCTTAGATGCTTCAACTTTAACACAGGGACCTTTGGGAGTGTTAAGTTGAAATAAATGACCTTCCTTATAAGATGATGATAAAACTTAGAATTATTGTATAAAACACATATGGACTATAGCTTGAGAAAGAAGATAAAAATTTTACCCTTCATATTGTGGGTAAAATGGTTGTTTCCCCACCTTGATTGTACACATTGATCTTGTGGGTCTTGTCTATCAAACAAGATTTCTTATCCCTTGAATTTAGGCATGTCTACAGGGAGCACAATATGAGTGCAGACCGCTTATCCAAGGAAGCACTTACTATGAATTAGGCTGGTCTTCTCTCCTTCTCAAAATTCTGGGAAGGAAAAATTATTGAGGAAGACTTGATACAACTCTTTTAAGATTTTTTTTTCCAGTATTTGTGGCATACTCATGTTTTTCACTTTTTGAGTATGGCACTCTTTATCATGTCCTCTTGTATTAGCTGGGGATATATTCTTGTTTTGATTCCCTTGGGGTGTGTTTGTTCCACCCAAGAGGCCTCCTGGATACGTTGTATGTGATCATTCTATTCTCCCTGTGGTAATTCTTTTTCTATCTTTATTTGAGATTTTGATATAAAATCAACTGAATGGATATTTAGTTTTGACATTGAGGAATCATGCACACTGTTTCCCATGTTTCCCATAAGGTGTTCACTTAATTTTTCATGAGGTTTTATGGGTTTCTTTCTGAGTTTTCTGGCAAGTCTAAAGTATGATGTTGTCTTTTTCTTAGTTGTAAAATCAAGTTTGGGAGATCCATGCCACATGTGGACAATGAAAGGAAATGAACAGCCCCTATACCTCATATCTGGGCAATTTTGGGTCGTATAACAGTAAGTTACAACAATAATTAAGCCAATATGGGTATTGTTTTGAACATTATTGGGTGTGTTTCACCTTCTAGCAGCCTTGACATTTAGTTAGGGCCATTTTTGTGGATGTGAGGCAGTTATGGGCACAAGTTAGGACTATCCATTATGTCCTCCTAGAGTAGAAAATGACAATATCTGAGGTATGGAAAAGCTAAGAGACAAAATCCTGGCTACACTGAGTGGAGTTTGGACCTCAAGTCCCAAGCCCTGAGGCAATAAATGTAGCTGTTAAAAATTTAGTCCAGATAGGTGCAGTGGTTGGTGGCTAGAAAGGCCTAAAAAAATTAACTGAATCTGGTTTGAATCTCGTCAAGCTGGGTGTAGAACCTCGATTAGGGATTTTGAGTCTTGTGGGTGGAGAGCTGTTGGGTCATCTGCTGCTACAAATGCAAATATTTTTTTTTGTTTGTTTTTATATATTTTTTGAGGTTGACAGTATTGATCTGTGACCTTGTGGCATGTATTTGTCTCACTCTTCCCTACAGCTACCTATCTATCTCTCTCTCAAGTATGTCCATTTTTTCGTTAGTGACTTGTCTCACAAGAGACAAAGCGTGATCATAATATATATCTGAGTATAGAAATTAAGGAAGTTCTAAACCACATTGTTTTCTTCTATTTGTCCATTTATAATTTTTTTGCATGTGCTTGACTAATTATGTTCATACATACCCTAGGTAAATGTAATTGATGGATGTACATAGTGCTGATATGTAGTAATCCTGGCTTGGTTTCGAAAAATATGGTTCATAGCATCAAATGAATGGATATTTAGTTTTGACATTAAGGAATCATGCACATTGTTTCCCATGTTTCCCATAATGTGTTCACTTAATTTTTCACGAGGTTTTATGGGTTGGTTTCTGATTTTTGTGGGAAAGTCTAAAGTATGATGTTGTCTTTTTCTTAGTTGTAAAATGAATTCTGGGAAATCCATTCCACCCGTGGACAATGAAAGGAAATGAACATCACCTGCACCTCATATCTGGGCTGTTTTGGGACATATAACAATAAGTTACAACAATAATTAAGCCAATATGGGTATTGTTTTGAACATTATTGGGTGTGTTTCACCTTCTAGTAGCCTCGACATTCAAATTGGGCCATTTTTGTGGATGTGAGGCAGTTATGGGAACACGTTAGGACTGTCCATGATGTCCTCCTAGAGAAGATAATGAGAATAACTGAGGTATGGAAAATCTAAGAGAATAAATCATGGCTGTGTTGAGTGGAGTTTGGACCTCAAGCCACAAGAATTGAGGAGTGTAATGTCCCTGACCCTCCGAATGACGAAGAGGACGCTACCAAACCATCAAACATTCGGGAAACTAGCCCCATGAACATGAACATACATAAAATCAAAATGCTTGAACCTAAAACATGATAAGATGCATAATCATTTACATACAAAGCGGAAGCAACATACATGCATTCATGCATTCAACATGTTCATCATAATCCATTAAACATCAAGTATAATTACAGAGATGAAATGGTTAAGAATACTCATCTTTTAAAGAAGTCGTCCCGCATCTAGCTACGTCGTTGCAACGTTCCACCCAACCATAGGATAGCGTGATCCTTAATCTCTCAGGAACACTGCCACCCTCGAGCTGGGCATGATTCCCCAAGGAATAAGGAACAAACAGGCTTACACATAGCCAAGGATACACTAATCAGCCAAGCCAACACAGTAGGGTTTATCAGGCTATCAAGGAGTTGGGAAAAGCTGAATGCTAAGCTGGTGGTCTTGTTGGAGAGCTAAGAACACCTACACCAGAGCTAGCCTGAATTCTAAGACACCCACACACCCAACACTAGGAATCAGCCCCTTCTCTGCTTCACAGTCCCTCAGGCCCTGACTTCCCTTTCTAATGCTACTTCAGGGTTGTGGAGAAGAAAGCTAGCCATCTAACTCTATCTGTGTATCTCCCAAACACTAGGATTCTCAAGCATACCCAGCCTTCAATCCCACTCCACATAGTTTAAAGACCAACCACTGCATACCCGCAGTAAAACAAGCTATTAAAAGTTGGGACATGGGAGAACAATTCCTGAGTCGTTCTTGACCCTATCGTGGCCAAAATGACTCAATAATAGCCACATCAAGCCAAAACGTGACTGAAACCACAACAAATGAACAACATGGGGAAACAATAACCTTGGTCTCAACAAGGAGGCAATGTGACAATTGCACAGCCGAAAATCGAAGAGGAAAGTCAGGTTCTTAGCTGGGCAGGGAAAACACATATGCCAAACCCCAAATCAGTATGGAAACACACATGCACACCACCTCCCAAGCGTGAATGGCTCATCTACCTGAGGATGAACAAGCTTGGGAGAGTGGGAGAGTGGGAGCATTCCATGCAGTTGTGGAGAGAATGGGAAAATTGCATGCTAAGATGGAGTAGTGGTTTTGCCTGCCAATGTGAAGGTCAAGCTATTGGTTGAGCCTGTGTGTGGGAAAGGTTTGACAGTCCTGCCACAGTCCACTCCCTAGCAATAACTGCCCCAACTAACAGCAGAACCTTTAATGTGGTAGTTGACACATGGATTTTCCCCTTAGGTTCAAGGTTTAACAATTCCCCCCACCTTATACTTGGGAAAATCATGCCCTTTTCATTAATGTTGCACCATCGTAGCTGGTTGTAGGTTTTTGATTAATTTTGCATGTTTACATGATGCCAGAACTATAATGTGCCGGATAACACGATATACCATCAGCAACGATCCCAATCGCCAAAAGCTAACACACCCAAATCGATGGTGGGGATTTTTCCTTTAGCTCCACACCACGATTAATTACAATATATACATCATGTATCTTTTAATGGAAATGGGGTCAAAACCGGGGTGTTACATTCCCCTCCCCCTTGGAATAACACCATCCTCAATGTTCCAATACTGAGGAATACATATACAATTTACACATCCAAAATTCCAAAATTTTGCAGATATGTCCTACGTTCAATTATTTACTTTGAACCTTTAGGACCAAGCCCTTTGGCTTCCACAAGATTCTCCTACAAGTTCTCAGCTTTCAACTCATTCCCAAGTCTAGGAACTTTGTGGCTGCTACCCTCTTCATGTTCCCTCGTTGGGCAGTCCCAGCGGTAATGATGTCCTCAGCATTTCCAACATCTTGCGGGATGCTTCATCTTTACCTACTCAATTTCCTTTGAGTCTTCATGCCTGGAATGTTTCTTAATAGACCGATTGGACGAATGCCCCATCATTGATCCATTTTTCTTTCCTTTACAGATTTCTCCCAGAAGGCTTTCTACCTCCTTTTGTAAACAAATAGAGTCTTGCAAAATATGTTGGTTCATCTCATTCTTCCTTTTCTGTATCTTGAGCATTTCTCCAAGATTTTCTTGGGTCTTGGTAATTGTTTGAAGGATACTTCTAGCCAAGTCCAACAGCTTTTGGTCTGCTACCATGATCAATGTGCACGGCTGGATTTCACTTTTCTCACCTATGAAATGCACCATTGTAATTCTGTTAGACCAAGCATAAGATAGGCATTAAAATCAGTCAATTAATTGCCCAATTGGCATGGCCATCCAAGTCTTCTCAAGGATACTTTCATACTTTTCATGCCTTCCCAATAGGCACATGAGCTCATTCATGTCCATTCTTGGGTAGGTAATTAACTATTCTAGCATTCACAATTTATTTTAAGCAAATAAACACATTCTATTTTCAATCATACATGCATTCAACAATCTTTTGTTTTCACAATGCATAAGTATATATATATATATATATATATAATAAAAAAAGGAAAGAGAGAGCAGCAAGAGTTTTTCCCCTCTTTTTCTTGTTCCATTTTGGAACTCACACCACCACTGTGGTTTTCATGCTCTTAGACTATTTCACTTCACCGTGAATGTTGGACGAATCCTTCTTGGCCATGACACTTAGTGTCTCCGGTCTATTCTAGACCTCTCAACCATGGGGCCTCCTCACGTGGTTTGTCTACAACTCTTGGCTGCTAGGACATTAACAGTCCCACTAGCACCTTTGTCATTATTGCTCACTTTGAGCTCTTCAGGATAGTCACATGTCCACATGCACCTCTAGGATGCCCTCATAGTCCTTGCTCCCAGCGATACCTATATTCAAACATTGAATAGATTCACATGTTTAGTTTATTCTCATTAGTTTTTATCTCTTAAAAAAGAGCTTGGAATATCATAACCAAATCATATACACATGTATATTCATAAGCAAGAAGTTGCAAAATAATCCAATACTTATCTGTATTGTGCATTTCCTCGTTGGTCCATGGGGTCCCGCTTTGCTTTGCAATCCTTGGAATTGACCATGGACTTGGATGTTAGGTCAGCATGCAGGCTGCTCCTCAACATCAACTAATTAATGTCCAGCTAGTACACCTTCATGCTGACTGGGAAGGAACAAATCAGCCAAGCCACCATAGTTGGGTTTATCAGGCCATTAACAAATCACATGCACTTATATCAACAACGCACTTATATCAACAACCAATTAGCCAAGCCAACACAGTTGGGTTTATCAGACCATCAACAATAACACATGCACTTATATCAATAATAAACGACCATTTCCAGGTCCAGGATCTACTATGGATCCCTAGGCATATAACAACCCTATTTCAGTGACATGTTCACCACATCCTTTTATACACATCAAGCACAGTCAAGCCAACCTACAGTTGGGTTTATCAGACTGTCCAGGAAAGCCAATACACAATTGGGTTTATCAGGATGTAGGAAACCAATCCAATACACTACTGGGTTTATCAGGCTACTCAGCCAAGCCAGCTAACAGTTGGGTTTATCAGACTGCAGATAGTTAAGCCAACACTGTAACATCCTTTTCCCTTTAGTGTACAACACTAAACTACATCTGTTTATCCTGGAAACACAAGCAATATAAGCAAACTCATCAGCATTATTGCTCTAAAATTGTAATCATGTTTCATATCATTCACTATCAAGTATTGAGACACCGGCAGTGCATCCACTCCCTAGGGTGTAGTCAATATTGAAAACCCTTTCATGACTCGACATCGGAAAAAGTGTGCACCCCTTTTCGATGTGAGTTATGTAGGCCCTATTCATACTCAAGCAATCTGTCATAATGGAAATAAAATCAAAACATGATCTGCATATGGAATTTAACAATTTGACATGCATATTCTTAGCTAGGGTCACAAAACACTTATCCATTTGCTGATGCAGTATTCCTTCATTAAGGAGGAATGGGGGCTCCCTTCTCTGAGTTAACAGTCCCTCCATTTTCCATCCCAACTCCTTTTACATTCCATATCCCACACATGTCTTTCCGACATAATATATACCATCTCACTCATGTTGCTTACCAAACATGTAGTGCAGATGGGACATTTCCAAAATGTCCAATGGAGTTTCACCCGAAACCCATTTCCAAGATAGGGGAAACCTCCCCATGAAGTTTGGCTCCTACAGGTCATCACACATGGTATTCCTACATCGTGTACCCCTAGCACATTCATCATGTAGCCAAACAGTCAACCATTGTCGAACAATGCAATCCAAATTTGATTGTTCCATAACCAAGCAATGGCATTAGTAATTAAATTCAATGTGAATTTGCAACTCTATCTACTACAGAAATTGATTTGCTTGGCAATGAGGTGATCCTCATTTGTTGGTCTCTTGTAAGCAACACCACTATGCACATTATGATTTTATGCTTACTAGCATAACATGAGAACCCACTTACAATGCGTCCTCCTGACACAATTCTATGCAAGTCAACAATGATTAGTAGTTATCAGCAATTTCTCAAATCTGAAATTTACAAGTCCAAATTGACAAATCTTTCTGCATATAAACTATTTTCACAATCATGAGACTCTTCTCATGAGGTTTGGCTCTTTCACATGGTATATTTCAGCCTTTGTCATGGTCTTACCCATATAGCCATGCCCCAACCAATCTACCTGAATCCTGAACTTCAATCAGCCAAACACTTGGTAAGTCTTGATGCATATAACTTTTTCATTGCTGCAACAATCACTAAAGCATTTTCAGAATTATAGAATTCAAATACTTCCAACTGTTAATCACATCAATATTACCAAAACTCATTTACTTTACGCGAATCATTATCATACTAAAATTGCAAGGTATAGTCACATCATTTATGCAATTTAAATGAAATGTTTAGATACTCCTTACTTCATAGGCATATCATTTGTACCACCTTGCCCTTCCATGGAGCATTCTGGTATCCAATTGATCATGACTACCCTCTTCATGCACTTACTATCCTGCATTCATAACATCTCTTGAAATGATTCTAGAATTATCATCAATTCATAATTTCAGCCATTGGTTAGTCATAATAACACAAGCACTATCTCGATGCATTCATGCAATGCATCACAACATTTTCACCCATACTTATGTATGCATATTTACAACATTTACTCAACCTTTCATATGCATCCATTCAATGCATAACCACTCCATGCAATTGTCATAATTAACCATTACCTGCATGGATCCTACTTACACCCTTGACATTACCAGTTTGGTTGGTCTCTTGCAGGAGATTGCAGAATTCACTCACCAACTTTTGATCCTGGATTTGTTGCCTTATCCCTTTATCCAGAGGGTTTCTGGTCACATTTATCAATATCGGCAACATATTCAGCCATGCTCATGTTGTCATTGGTTTTGGCACTAATGCCAACACCAATGCAATATTTACCATTAGTGGTTCATTATAAATGTATAATTCTCACTATTTTTACCAATATGTAATATCCTATGCATGCAAACATATCCCCATGAATTTTCAGCATCCCCATGCCATAATTTCTATGTACACAAGCTTATAAAATATAAAATAGTTAGCAAGACAGGGTTTAAGGGATTTTCCTTTTCAAAGCCCTCATCTTTACTTGGAATTCCTCTTCCACATAATAGCTGGTTCGACTTCATGGTCTTTGCTATCTCTAGGCATGCAATCCTCGGATTGTCCATATTGACAGCAACACAATTCTTTTCAGCAACCGCTAGTACTTTTCTGCTCGTCATTCAATTTTTGGTGATTCTCCCTTGTTCCCTGTTGGATAAGCTTTCCAACGCTTATCCCCATGCTCCATTTTGACTTTGGATGTGAAAACCACACCACTTCTAGAATGATGTTTTTCACCAAAAATTATACACTTGTACATACAACTGTATTCTGGTCCGAATTGCCAACTTCAGCCACGTAGAATTTTCTTCCTTTTCAGCCCTGAAATTGCTGAAAAATTCACTGGAAAGACAGTTGAAAATCGCTGAGAAGATCCCACTCGAAGACCCAAAACTTCCCCTGTCAAATCAGGTCTCATCCCGTCTAAAATTCCGATACTTCGATGGTCAAAACAACTAGCTTTCTCTGATGCCCATCGACAGTTTGATCGTCTATTTTCCTCTGATGTGTTGGATCTGTAGTTGTCTAAGATTCTGAATTTTATCAACGATGACAAGGACTATTATCAGTGATGACAGTATAGCGGTGATCGAAATCATTAACCATTGCGGCATCGGTGATCGAAAGCACTATGCTTTGGGTGGATAGTTCCTTAGGCATCCGCAAAAGCGAGCAACAAACCATCTATGGGTTATGCGGACCATACAACCTGTCGGTGATCGAAACTGCTTAACACTATGTGTCAGCGATACAAACAACTAACTTCTTCCTATGCATCGACGGTCCAAACCACTAACCTTCTCTCGATGCATCGACAGACTAATCCACTAACCTTCTCCGATGTATTGGTGGTTAGAAGAACTATGCATCGGGTGGATAGTTCCTTAGGCATCCACAACAGCGGATTCATGGATAAAAAAATTATTTCAACATTCATTGGTGGTCCGTTCAACTAAATTTATCTGATGTCGTTCATCAGCGACCTCATCACTAAATTTTTTTGATGCTTTTAACACTTTGGCAAAATTTTCTTTCCTTGTCCGCTGCCACGTCGGCTCCTTCATCATCTATTTTTCTCCAGTGTGTTGGCTGCTCCATTGTCTAATTTTCACCAACGTTTCGGCGGTTCGATCTCCTAACTTTTTTCAATGTATCAATGGACTCATCAACTAAATTTCATCGATGACCATCGACGATCCCATCAACTAAATTTTGCCGACGGCTGTGACATTTCGGCAACTCCATATTCTAATTTTCGTCGATCCAATCAACTATTTTTTGTCGATTGTCTATGGTCTCAACACTTAGAAAGAATTTTTGAAAATTTTCTCTTTATCTTCTTCTTGTCGCCGCCGTGTCGACGACTCAACCAACTAACTTCCTCTCTTTTTTGCCAATGTATTGACACTTTCAACATCTAATTTTCGATGATCTTTAACTTAAATGGAACCGACGTTTAGGCGTTTTCCTCGTATAATTTCTGTCGATGTATTCATTGGAGGTTCCATCAACTAAACTTCGCCGATGTGTTGGCGATCCAAACAACTAATATTTCATGATGTATCGGCTGTTCGAACAACTAACTTTCGTCAATGTTTCGGCGGTCTTCTAGTGATCTCCGCCGACACTGCGGCTCCTCGATCTACTAAAATTTTTCCCCGATTTCAACACTTAAGGGGATTTTCATTTTCTTTTATCCTCTGCGTCGGCACCCTTATCATCTATATTCTGCCGATGTATCGACACTTTCATCAGCTATTTTCCACCGACGCCAGGTCTATATCAGACGATCCTTCAACTAACTGAGCCACCGTTTCAGCGATTGCATCCACTAGATTTCTCCGTCGTTTCGGTGATCTTCAGTTAAGCTGAGCTGACGTATCGGATCAGACTTCATCTAATTTTCGATGTTGTCGGGTCTGTATCGGAGGTCTATCCATCTAAGCCTTCTGATGAGCCGGCGGTCTAACACTTAAAAGAATTTTTCATGAAATTATTTCCACCTGTTTTCCCCCCGACGAGTGGCATTCCGACTAAATTGTCTACTATATTAGAGGAGCTTCCCTCTTAGTCCTCCGATGATCCAACGAGCTTGACACTTAGAAAATTTTTCAACAAAATTTTCTGAAGATTTTTTTGTCATTCATATTTCTTCTGGGAAAAGGGAAACTTGCCTCTGCTAAATGGTTTCTCATGGTCCTCTAAGGTCTAATGCTACAACAATGGCTCTGTCACTGCATCTTCATGGCCCATTTAGGCCCATGCTGCAATGTAAGATCTGATACGATTCTGTAACGTCCCCAACCCTCCAAACGACGAAGAGGACACTACCAAACCATTAAACATCCGAGCAACTAGCCCCATGAACATGAACATACATAAAATCAAAATTATTGAACCTAAAACATGCTAAGATGCTTAATCATTTACATACACAGTGGAAGCAACATACATGCATTCAAGAATTCAACATGTTTATCATAATTCATTAAACATCAAGTATAATTGCAAAGACGAAATGGTCAAGAATACTCATCTTATAAAGAAATCGTCCCGCAACCATCTATATCACTGCAACATTCCACCCAACCATAGGCCAGCGTGCTGCTTAATCTCTCAGCAATGTTTCCACCCTTGAGATGGGCATGATTCCCCAAGGAATAAGGAACAAACAGGCTTACACATAGCCAAGGATACACTAATCAGCCAAGCCAACACAGTAGGGTTTATCAGGCTATCAAGGAGCTGGGAAAAGCTGAATGCTAAGCTGGTAGTCTCATTGGAGAGATAAGAACGCCTACACCAGAGTTAGCCTGAATTCTAAGACACCCACACACACCCAACACTAGGAATCGGTCCCTTCTCTGCTTCATAGTCCCTCAGGCCCTAACTTCCCTTTCCAGTGCTACTCCGGGTTGTGGAGAATAAATCCAGCCATCTAACTCTATCTATGTATCTCCCAAACACTAGGTTTCTCAAGCATACCCAGCCTTCAATCCCACTCCACGTAGTCTGAAGACCAACCACTGCATACCCGTAGTAAAACAAGCTATTCATAGTTGGGACAGGGGAGAACAATTCCTGAGTCGTTCTTGGCCCTATCGTGGCCAAAACGACTCAATAATAGCCACAACAAGCAAAAACGTGACTGAACCCACAAAAAATGAGCAATGTGGGGAAACCCCAACCTCGGTCTCAATAAGGAGGCAACGAGACAATTGCACAGCCCGAAAATGGAAGAGGAAAGTCAGGTTCTCAACTGGGCAGGAAAAACACATACGTTGAACCCCAAATTAGTATGGAAACACACATACACACCACCTCCCGAGCATGAATGGAATGTCTGTGTGAGGATGAACAAGCTTGGGAGAGTGGGAGAGTGGAAGCATCCCATGCAATCATGGAGAGAATGGGAAAATCGCATGTCAAGATGGGTTAGTTCTTTTTCCTGCCAATTTGAGGGTCAACTTGCTGGTGGAGTGTGTGTGTGGGCAAGGATTGACAGTCCTACCACACTCCACTCCCCAGCAATAACTGCCCCAACTAACAACAGAACCTTAAATCTGGTAGTTGACACATGGATTTTCACCTTAGGCTCAAGGTTTAACAATTCCCCCCCCTTATCCTTAGGAAAATCATGCCCTTTTCATTAACGTTGCACCGTCATAGCTGGTTGTAGGTTTTTGATTAATTTTGCATGTTTACATGATGCCAGAACTATAATGTGTCGGATAGCATGATATACCATCGGCAATGATCCCAATCGTCGAAACATAACACACCCAAATCAATGGTGGGGCTTTTGCCTTTAGGTCCACACCACGATTAATCACATTATATACATCATGTATCTTTTAATGCAAATGGGGTCAAAACCAGGGCGTTACAAGGAAATAAGTGTAGTTGTTAAAAATTTAGTCCAGTTAGGTGCAGTGGTTTGTGGCCAGAAGGGCCTAAAAAACTTAAATTAATCTGGTTTGAATCTTGTCAAGCTAGGTGTTGAACCTTGATTAGGGATTTTGAGTTTTGTGGGTGGAGAGTTGTTGGGTCGATAGTTGTTGCAAATGCAAATAGATTTTTTTGTTTTTTATATATTTTTTGAGGTTGACAGTATTGATCCATGACCTTATGGTTTGTATTTGTCTCACTCTTCCCTATAACAACCTATCTATCTCTATCTCAGGTATGTCCATTGTTTCATTAGTGACTTGTCTCCTAAGAGACAAAGTGTGATCATAATATATATTTGAGTATAGAAATTAAGGAAGGTCTAAACCACATTGTTTTCTTCTATTTGTTCATTTATAATTTTTTTGCATGTGCTTGACTAATTCAGTTCATACATATCCTAGGTAACTATAATTGATGGATGTACATAGCATTGATATGTAGTAATCCTGGATTGGTTTGGAGAAAAATGGGTCATAGCATCAACTGAATGGATATTTAGTTTTGACATTGAGGAATCATGCACATTGTTTCCCATGTTTCCCATAAGGTGTTCACTTAATTTTTCATGAGGGTTTATGGGTTGGTTTCTGATTTTTCTAGGCAAGTCTAAAGTATGATGTTGTCTTTTTCTTAGTTGTAAAATGAATTCTAGGAAATCCATGCCACCTGTGGAAAATATTGAAAGGAAATGAACAGCCCTGGTACCTCATATCTGGGCAGTTTTGGGCCCTATAATGGCAAGTTACAACAATAATTAAGCCAATATGGGTATTGTTTTGAACATTATTGGGTGCATTTCACCTTATAGTAGCCTCGGCATTCAATTTGGGCCATTTTTGTGGATGTGAGGCAGTTACGGGCACAAGTTAGGACTATCCATGATGTCCTCCTACAGAATACACCGACAATAACTGAGGTATGGAAAAGCTAAGAGAATAAATCCTAGCTGTGTTGAGCGGATTTTAGACCTCAAGCCCCAAGCCATGAGGCAATAAGTGTAGCTGTTAAAAATTTAGTCAAGTTAGTTGTAGTGGTTTGTGGCCAGAAAGGCCTAAAAAATTAACTGAATCTGGTTTGAATCTCATCAAGATGGGTGTAGAACCTCGATTAGGAAAGATTATTCTAGATAGCTTATCTCAGCATTTGGGTAGGGAAGGCCTTGTAGTTGCAGCTTTGATGGCAAATGCAAGAAGTATATTTTTTAGGTTTGGTACAGAGGCAGAAAAATCAAATTTTGATTGTTTAAAACTTTGTTTCTTTCATTTAGATGGAGACCTTTTTTACTCTTCTTTCAGTTTACAAGGAGTGGGAGCATAAACAAAAATTTGGTAGGAACAAATGGTGTTGGGAAAATAGCATCAATGCCAAATCCATGGTGAGATGTAAATATGCTATAATAGAAATGGAACTGTGTCTCAAGCGTGAGCTTAGTATACATGTCCTAACTTGTTGGAGTTGGTCTCCATTTAGTTCTAGCACATGTGGTGTAGCTTTGAGAAAAATTATTTTGTCCTGTATGGATGAAAACCTGGCCATGTTTTTTGGATATCATCGACTAGGATATGATGCAGATGCTACAGAAAAACAAGCATATTTGCATCCATCATTCTCATTTTTAGCTTTAGGTAAAAATCCCAAATGGGTTGCTTTTGGGGATCTTTTATGCACCACAAGGCAGTTTTTGATTTGTGTGACAACAATAGAGGAGGATTGGGTCTCTGCAATTCAACCTTGTCCTTCATATGACATCCATCTGTTGAAAGAAATGCAATACAAAAGAAAGTGATTTTTGGAGATGGAAATTTCCTTTTGAAGAGGTTATGTGGGAAGAATAATAACAATCTACATTCTCTTGTTGATCACATTCAAAAAAATTGCAACAGCCATCAGCTTGGTATAGAGGTTGACCTTGATAAAAGAGAAATACAACTCTTTTCTGTTCTAGATAAAATTCACTAGACATATGGCATGCTGAAAGATGTCTTAATGGAGTCTGAAATAAGGTGGATATATAATGAACTTTGAAGCATAGAAAAGTCTTTATTCTATGCCTCCCGGGGAAAGCAGTCTCCAGTGGCACTTTTAGTTGCTGGTGCAGAAATTAAACATCTCGTACAATATGGAAAAGTTTTAAGCATTGAAGTTTGTCATCCAAATGCACAAATTCTTGATGATAGAGAGCTCTTGTTAATGTTTTAAAATTGTGCTGGTAGCTTCACTTCTTGGTTGGAATCTAAAATGCAGGGAGCTTTCTTTGAGGATGCTGCTAGAATTGCATCCATAATCCTGGTAATTCCTTTTCCCATTTCACTTAAAAAAATTTGCACTTCCTCTTGCATCTTTACCTTTAGTTTCTATCAAAAGGTCAAGCCTTGTTATTATGATGACTTTCAGCTAGTCACTGAAATAGATTGAAACAAAACCTCTTAAAATGTAATCATTTATTCATATTTAGGCATAACTAAAAAAAAATATGTGCACATAATTTTTTAAAACATCACTTTCCTCACAAGACTCTAAGACCCATAAAATATCCCTTCTTTTACAATTTATTGCTTAGGAAAAATTGCAGAACCCACAAGGTATGCAGACATTTTACACTAGAATTCCATTATCAAAAAAGCAAAAAATAAAATCAACAAGGATAATGAACAGAACCTCTTAAAATGTAATCATCTATTCATCTTTAGGCATAAGTAAAAAAAAAAATGTTCACATATTTTCAAAACACCATTTTACTCACAGACTTAGTGACTCATCTTGCTCATCTTGGATGAATCCACAGAGCTTGATAATGCTTTTCTAGGCCTTTGTTTATTATCTGATGGAACAACTTCCATTGGTGATAAAAAACATGGTAAGGTAATTGACAAAAAGAGCATGAAATTAGAGAATCTCAAAATTACTGAATTGTGCCTTAACACTGTGCAAATGTTCGTATTTATGGAAGAAATATATTTTTTATAACTTAAAAAATTATGTGATGAAAACAAAGTTTGGAAATGTCCAAGGGATGCATGGGCCTTTTCATAGAAAAGTATTGCAATTAAAATTTGAGAACTATATGTAAGTTTTTTACGGTGAGAATCTTCAAGTATTTAAATATTGAACTTGATAATGGCTCGATGGTGGAAGTTGTCCTTTCTAGAACTAGCCATTCCAGCATTAAGACAATAGAAAAATTTGATACAAGGAAAATGAAACAAGACACAAAACTTTCTACAGTCTCCTAGATAGGAGAAAAGATAATTAATGTGGCCCCATTAAGGGTATCTTGAACTAACTGGCCTTGACTCCTTTGTTATACCAATTTAACTCTCAAGGAAACATTCATTCTAACATAATACATCCATGAGGGATGCACATTATATTGTAATTGTCTAGTGAACAATGAGTCTTTTGTCTCTGGAAAGAGGGTCATGGCAATCAAACAAAGCATCACTGGAGAGTTTAAAGAAACAGTTGTTGTCGACGACACATCGCATAACTAGGTGGTCTTCTGGAAAAGCAACAAGCACTGCGATTTGTTACCTAAGAGACCTAGTAGATGGGAGTTTACCCATATGCAGTATATTTCGTACTTTTTGGTTGTGATTCTCCTTTGCAAAAGCCTAGAATTGTAAAAGTATTGAGACTTGTGTTACAAGATAAATAAGTTGAAAATGTCATTTTCCTGTTAATGGGGGTGTTAGAACTTAGAATATAATACAAAAATGTAAGTGTAATATTCTCATTGTATTAGTGACAAGTGACAAATGAAATATTATAATGTTGAGTTTAGGAGTTGGATGGTTGAACCACCTTAACCAACTTAGGGTTCCATATAATGTGATAGGACTTAATCAATTTGAGAGTGGTATATGTAATTGTGGGTATCCTTGATCTCACAGATGTACTTGTTGTAGAATCATTAATATAGGTGACATATTTTAATCGCTAGAACTATGTAGCATCACCCCCTTGCCTGCACCCATATGAAATCCTAAAAAAGATCAATATTTATGGTCATTTGTTGGAAATTTATAAAATTGTCTTATCTTATTTGATTTGATCTAGTATATGTCCTTGTGGTATCACATATGATATGGCTTTCCCCTTCTTTAGGACTAGTAAAGTAAATTGGTAGGAGGTTAGCTGTTTTGCATAGATTCTAGGAAAATGTTTCATTAGTTTCCGGAATGGGGGAACAAGTGTCCATTTCAATACACCAAGGTCCAATTCATTGTTTAAAGCTTGTTGGAAATTACAATTGAAACGTTCAAACTTTACAGTTCACATTTCAGCCACCTATTTGCAAAGGGAAATCAAACCAATTCCAAGCAAGTAGAGTGAAGGTCAATTCCATCGAAATTTGGTGAAGGTGGTTATTTTGAAGGTCGATTCTAATTCCAAGCAACTACACACGCCAAGTGAAGGAAGCTACAACAGTTTGAGTGAGAAAGTAAGCAGATTCCAAGAAAATAAGACATCGACAACTACAAAAATGCCATTGTAAATGACTCAAAAGGGTAACATCACCTGCAAAAAGTAGGACTGACAAGCATAGTTGTATATTAGAATAATCAAAAGACCTCCTGTCATATATGAGGAACAAGCCATCTTTGTGGACTCTGGTGCTGAATAATTCATATTATAGTGAGCATGGGTTGTCATTGTCTATGCATTTAGTTTTTTTAGAATTCTCCTATGAAAAAATTGTACAATTACACAAAAGAAATCTTAAACCTGTTGTGCTTCTCCAAGTTAATTGGACTTGTCTTCAACAAGATTATGTACTAACATTGCATTGTTTCCTAGTCCATGTTAGTTATTTGATTCTTACTTAATACAACAAACTCTTAACTTAAGCTTTAAATCCAACCTTCAAAGTATGAAATCTCAAGTTTCTCTATTTGTTGAACTTGTTTACAACAAGAGCAGAGGTGCAAGAATCCGAGGATGGTACAGCTACAACATACTTAACACAGTTCAAGCATGTAATTTTTCCCATTATTGATAGAAACCCATACCTTACGGATGGTACAAGATAGGTTGTCAACTTTTGTTTTTATCACATAATTTTTATAACTTCAAGAATTATGTGATGAGAACAAAAGTTTGGAAATGTCCAAGGGATGCATGGGCCTTTTCAGAAAAAAGTATGGGAGTTAAAATTTGAGAACTATATGTAAGTTTTTTAGGGTGAGAATATTCAGGTATTGAAATATTGAACTTGATAATGTCTCGATGGTGGCAGTTGTCCTTTCCGGAACTAGCCATTCCAACATTAAGATAATAGAAAATTTTGATACAAGGAAAAGGAAACCAGACAAAAATTTCTGCAGTCTCCTGGATAGGAGAAAAGATAGTTGATGTGGCCCCATTAAGGGTATGTTGAAGTAACTGGCCTTTATTCCTTTGTTAGACCAATTTAACACTTAAGCAAGCATTCAGTGTAACAGAATACTTCCATGAGGGATGCACATTATATTGTAATTGTCTAATGAACAGCGAGTCTTCTGTCTCTGGCAAGAGGGTGATGGCAATCAAACAAAGCATCAATGGAGAATTTAAATAAACAGTTGTTGTCGACGATACATCACATGACTAGTTGGTCTTTTGGAAAATCACCAAGCACCATGATTTGTTACCCAAGAGACCCAGTGGATGGGAGTTTACCCATATACAGTATATTTCATACGTTTTAGTTGTGATTCTCCTTTGCAAAATCCTAGAATTGTAAAAGTCTTGAGACTTGTGTTACAAGATAAATAAGTTGAAAATGTCATTTTCTTGTTAATGGGGGGTGTTAGAACTTAGAATATAATAAAAAAATGTAAGTGTAATATTCTCAGTGTATTAGTGACAAGTGACAAATGAAATATTATAATGTTGAGTTTACGAGTTGGATGGTTGAACCACCTTAACCAACTTAGGGTTCCATATAATGTGATAGGAATTAATCAATTTGAGAGTGGTATATGTAATTGTGGGTATCATTCCTTGATCTCACATATGTACTTGTTGTGGAATCGTTAATATAGGTGACGTAAAGTTTAATCCCTAGAAATATGTAGCATCACCCCCTTTCCTGCACCCATTGTGAAATCCTAAAAACGATCAATATTTATGGTCATTTGTTGGAAATTTATAATTTTTTTTTATCTTATTTGATATGATCTAGTATATGTCCTTGTGGTATCAAAGATGATATAGATTTCCCCTATTCTAGGACTAGTAGAGTAAATTGATAGGAGGTTAGATATTTTGCACAGATTCTAGGAAAATGTTGCACTGGTTTCCAGAATGGGGGAACATGTGTCCATTTCAATACACCAATATCCAATTCATTGTTTCAATCTTGTTGGCAGCTACAATTGAAACGTTCAAAATTTATAGTTCATAGTTCAACCATCTCTTTGCAAAGGGAAATCAGACCGATTCCAAGAAAGTAGAGTGAAGGTCAATTCCATCCAAATTTGGTGAAGGTGGTTATTTGAAGGTTGATTCTGATTCCAAGCAACCACACACTCCAAGTGAAGGCAGCTACAGCAGCCTGAGTGAGAGAGTAAGAACATTCCAAGCAAATAGGACAACGACAACTAAAAAAATGCCATTGCAAATGACTTAAAAGTGTAACATCACCTACAAAAAGTAGGACTAACAAGCATAGTTGTATATTAAAATAATCAAAAGACCTCCTTTCATATATTAGGAAAATGCCATCTTTGTGGACTTTGGTACTGAATAATTCAGATTATAGTGACCAGGGCTTGTCATTGTTTAGGAATTTAGTTGTTTTAGAATTCTCCTACAAAAAATTTGTACTATTACGCAGAAGAAATCTTAAACCTGTTGTGCTTCTCCAAGTTAATTGGACCCGTCTTCAGTGAGATTCTGCACTAACATTGCACTGTTTCCTAGTCCATGTTAGTTCACTACTACATTTCGACCAAAAATCCGACGGCTGTATTGTCGGATTTTCGACACTTCCCTGTCGCATGTACGACACTATGATTTTTTTTAAGCATCGGTGGCTTTGCATCGGTTATCCGACAGCTTTCCAATCCGTCGGTTAAGAGACAGTTCAGTTTACCGTCGGTTAAACGTAAATCGTCGGTTATCCGACATCTAATTCATATTAAATTAAAAAAAAATCCCCTGCAGGCCGTCGCTTAACCAACGGATTATGAAACCTAAAAGTCGGTTAAGCGACGGGATTTTTTTTTTTTTATAAAAAATCGCCTAGCAGGTGTCGCTTAATCGACGGTTTTGAATGTTTTTAAAAAAAATTTGTTGTTGCTTGAGTGACGAATAGAAGTTAAAAAAAAAAAATAGAAATGCATTAAGAAAACTAGAGTCGCTTTAAATCCCAAGTATTGACTTGACTGGCGAGTCCCATAAATGAACCCAGGCCTAAGAATCACACCTATAATGATAGCAGTGCACCGAAGAATATTAAAGCAACAATGGAATTCATTATTTAGTTGCAAAGACCAAAAGATAAAAGAATGGCCTATTACTATCCATACTTCACAGCGTTTCAAAAGTTGAATATAAACCGAATGCATTAAGGTACAGAATTGATTTATATATAGTTAATGGCTTAAAGCAACAAAATGGAATAAAGCATCTACTTCAATGACCATGTAGCTAAGACACATCTTGAATTGTAGCACAGATAAGCATGGTTTATTTACGAGGGAAGATAGCTACCCTCAATCTCACTAGGACACCAATACAGACTCTAGAGTTCTTGAGCTTAAACCATGTTCATTAAAATCCCGCCGAAGGGTAAACCACAAGTGCCTTCACTCTCCAAACTGAAGTACTGAAAAGGTGACTTGGGATATCTCCAAAGGTACATATAATAAGGCTTAGAAGCAAGCATCATATTGTGCTCTCTATGTATACACGTTCATGTTATTGCCACAAGGCACTTGAAGTGGAAAGCTCGATAAAGCTGAAATGTTAAGCTAGATTTTGTGTCAACGTCGCATCAATGATTGGCAATGCATTTTTGCAGGAATCCCTGATACAAAGAAATAAAAAATGCAGTTTGATCTCATTATCAACTACCCTCGATGTCAGCCGAATTTCATAACCCATTTCTTAGAAGTAAATTGCAAATACATTCTAAATTGCATGTAACATCAACCACATTCTATCTTAGTAATATGATGCAGAGATTCAGTGAGTTCATCAATCCCTCTAATGTGCAAAACCTTACCTCCATAGGGAAATTTTGACAGCATCTCTTTTTCGGCAGCCCTCTGTTTCAAAATAACAGATGGTCAATTAAATATGAAAAAATTACAAATTTAATTATAAAAAAAGTAGAGTCATAAAAGAATATTTCTGTTCTATTTCTTGAATACTGGTTAGGAAGCTCATTTTTTACGTTTTATGCTGACTCTTTACATTTTCTCTTTCTTGCAGTCTCAGTTTACTTGCTATCCATATTCAATATCCTGCTTTTGGAGAAGCAAAGTAATTCCTGGACATTCTTTGGGATGAATTCTATATATTTATATTCAACCAAAACTAACATAACCTTAATGACTCAAGGCTATGCATATTACTATACCAGAACTGTCTTGGAGGAATTATGCTGTAACTTCAAGCTCTTCAAAGCAAAACCAAAGCACAGAGAATGCTCACATAGAGGAGAAAAACATGAAATAGGATCACAAGACAAAAATGCAATAATCTTGTATCTATGAATTCAGCCAAGAGAAGTGTGTATGTTATTGTATTATACAAGCAAATTGCCATAACTAAGATGCTTTCACAAATTTTCATGGTACAAAATACCTAACCTTTGTAAGCCACCTTTTCATCATTTTATGATAGGTCAATTGACTGGAAGTATCAAGCATGATGAGAAGGCTTAATTGGATTCAAGCCTCAAATAAATATTTTGAAGATGAGATTAATTACAGAATAATTAATTTATCCCATCAACAAGTCATGATAAAAAAAGGTCATATCATAATGTCAAACAGGTGAACAAATAAGAAATGTAAGATATTGATCAACATCGTGGCTACTTCTTAGTGACTGATGTCTTCACTTCTTTTCCCAAGGGACTTAAATGTTCAACAAACTAGAAGCTAACAATGCAAAAAAAATCTTAGGAATATATTTTAATTTCCTTAAGAAAGCAATTCTAAAAATCATAAAAGAAGTGGTCTATGCAGCCACTAAAAATAACTTTAATTGTATCTTAGCTAAGCAACTATATATGGATGAATGCCCAATTATATATTGAATTCTTGGGGTAGCTCATGTCTTCGACCTTTAGTTTCAAGATATAGGAAGTTTAACTTTGGTGACGATACCGGTGGTACGAGGAAGAAAGTGAAATACATTGGACCCCCTGGAACCATCAACTTAAATTAAACAAGTACAAATAGTCTGCATCAAAGGAGATGTTTTGAGAATGCACGAAATGGTTCAAACATTTCACTCCTTTGCTAAAAAACTAAAAGAGAAACTGTCATTCCTTCACTGAAAAAACTACAAGAGAAACCATCCCTACATAAGATGGTGGTATGTCAAGTAAATTAAGTTGTTAACTCCATTTGTATATTGAAACCATATGGAAAAAGAATAGAGTTAAATATTGGTAAGATTATTTCCAAGGGGTTGAAAAAGCCTTGATGATATGTAAGCCCCTTAAAAATGATGTTAAAGTTTGATGATGAGATCCATGATTTGGGATTTGTTTACATAGGAATGTATTAAGCAAAAGAGGCAATCCAACAAGTTCGTTCAAACACATAAAGACTCAAACTCCATTTGGGAATGTGGAGTTGATATCCAAAGTCGTATTGCCAAGTTGAATGACATTAAAGAACAACTCGTGACTGATGATGAGAAAATTGAGGGCAAGGAGATGGTTCAGGTGACTTTGAATAGTCTTCCAAAGACCTACAAATATTTTGTTGCTACAATTAACATTACTTACAAGAATCAATAATTCTCTTCTAAGGAGTTGTATCTTGTATTGGATGTTGTTAGAAGAGGAAAATCAGAGTCACAAATTTCAGGATCATAATGGAAAAGAGGCTATGTTGCACAAAATGTGGAAACATGTACAAGTTTCTGTGGGAACGCCTAGAAACGTGGCCCCTCCAAAACAGGTACACGAGGGAAACAAGGTATATATATATATATATATATATATATATATATATATTGCAAGAGAATAAGAATGATACACATAAATCATTAAATGACATTTTATAGGGAAATTGTTACCTATATTAACTCTCATAGATGATTACATGATGTAAAATCCTATAGCTTGAGGGTCATGACTAATGCCAATCCCATTCCCTCGTACAAATAGTGACTAATGCCAATCCCATTCCCATGAGCCACTTCCCTCGCTGAAAGCAATTGGAAATGAAGCACTGAGCTTTTCCAGCTCAATAATATAATCAATATATGAACTCTATTGCAAATCAATTTTCCAGACCGTTGTCATTTCCAATTGCTTTCAGCATTCTGCAGGAAATGCTTTCACACTCCCACTCTTATTGGATGTATCATTGTATCCTCTAGTCTCAATGACCTACTTTTGTGGTCATTCAGTGAACATTAATACAATTATCTTATCACAACCCCAGCATCTCGACAACCCCACTCTCGTCGAACATTTTGGCAAGCCCTTCACTGTCAACGTCAAAGGGGATATTACCCACATATAGTTTAGTGCCCTCAGGAAGAGGAGGATAGTCCTGGTTAGTGCCCTCAAATGCAATGGCCAAACGTATGTGAATAAACACTTCAATGACATAGGCAACTTCCAAGTTACTTTTGTTTTTGCAAAGTGAAAATGATTTCACACTAATGTCAAGACAACTATTTCCAGCCCAAGCAAATTGTATTGTAACAGCAGCAATAGTACCTTTCAGTCAAGAAATGATGGTGTCCATATGCTTATATTTTTGACAAAGAGATTAAAACTACCTGTAATAGGAACTTTTAAACAAAAATGATCTTTTTACCTCATAGAAGCCTAATGACGGGTACGGGGTACCTTTAACAACCAAGAATGATCGAACATCTCCACTGCACACAAGATAAAGCGAACTGTCAATACTGTAAAACAGTGTTAATCAAAGCGCTGTATGAAATCCCATTGGTGTCAAGACTGCATATCATGAGATTAGATCAAACCAAGAAAAAGGAATGGTTGGATCTACATAAAACAGTAATCTGACAATTCAAGATGCCCTAATAGAAATATGCTCTGTATCATCAATCAGCTTTTAGCTCTATAGAATTTACATGCAGTGTAATGCTAATGTCAAGCATGGTTTCTCACATAATTTTCTATAATATACACTCATACAAAATTCATACATAACAAGAGACCACAGAACAGATCACGATTCCAGATGACAATTTCTAAGTTATACATGACTCTTTGGCCATGGAAACATTGCTTCGTCATATTCTAGTTATACAAGTGAATAGAAAATTCCAGAGTTATGGGACAGTAAACATGGTGGTAAAAGAGCTGCAGAGAGACCAGTAGGCAGTAAACAACTACAAGTAAATGCACCTAGAAAGCTAATAGATGATTCCCACTCTACCGCATGAAACTTCAGTGCACGCATCCTTCTATATTTACTAGCACTAATTGTTCTGTATGTGTACATACTAGTATGATAGTACAACCTCGTTTCTAAATTCTAAGATATGTACAAAATATAGTACACTGAAAGAGGGAACTATCTTGTGCATCTGAGAGATGCAAGATATCCCTGAAGAGGACCAGACTTGGCCACCAGAACCACATAGGTCCCTGTATAAGTGCATGGTTGTTGCTGCATATAGACAATGAACCAATTTCTCACCAGAAGTGTAGACACAATTGTCAATAATGCTTTATAGTCCCTAGTGAGTAACTATTAAAAGAGTAGAAACAAGATTATCATCTAGAAGAAGAATGGAATACCAAAACACATGTATTTTTTTTTCAAGGCATTGGATGAATGACATGTCTGGTGACCAAAAGTGACAAATCTTCCATTCAGTTGTCTATGATGATTTAAAACTCTTTGAGTATAGCTAAAACTCTTTGACTATAGCTATAGAGAAGGCAGTCCATGAATCTTGTTCTAAAGTACTCAAAATAACTAATACATGAGTGACAAGGCCACGAAAATTGAAATTATGGGTTTCATCAATTTGCCATGACAATCATAGAGCTTCTTGAAAATAAAATTAATAAACAATACAAATAAAATAAATAGTTAACACTTACATCAGATGAAGCAGATGAAGTGCCTGAATCTTTATTCTTGGTTTTGCTGGAAGAATATTTTGCATCTTTGAGAAAGCTCCATTGAAGAGCCGCATGCATTATTAGAGCCATATATAAGAGGTGACAAAACCATGCAGTCAGAAAAGTCAGAATGCATATGAAAAATCAATTGAACAGTAAGTTTGAGGGCAGAAGAAAGATGTTCTAACTTTGAAGATGTTAATAAGGCCTTTCGAGTGTCCTCCTCTGCAAGTAAGTTCTCTACCTGCCATGCAGCTGCTATGGCAATGGTAAGACTTTCTTCATTATGGTCCTTGCGAGATTTATGATATTGGCCTCTCCCTTTCATCATATTCCATTTTATGGACATTTTTACTGGCCATTTAGTTTTCCTGTGTGATTTCCGTGATCTGTCTTGTTTTGACCTATTCACTTCACTTGCAATGTTACCAGAACCAGCAATATTTGAGGCATTGTGGAGAAGTTTTGACAAAGTTTCTAGGAGATCATCAAACCCACCCCATGCTAGTATTAACTTATGAGCTGCTCTAAATTCTTCTTGTTTTGTTTTAAACTGAAGAACAATACTATAGTCCATGATAAGTTGGATACAATGTTTAACAAATTCTGATATATCTTTGGGTGGAATTATTGAGGCAATCTTCAATATAGATGTGTAAGCTGATGGACTACTTGCAGAACTTAAAAGACAATTGAAGTTGTCGTATGAAAACTTAAATGGGCTATTTTACATGAATGGTTACTGGCTAAGTTGGAACAAACATTTCTAACCGCAAGCAAAATGCCTTCTTTTTCCTTAGTATCTAAATCTGTCGGTGCCATGAGCAGACTAATTAAGACTTTTACTAATTCGATAAGAGATTTTTGAGGAACACCTTCAGGCAGGGCATATTCACAAAACCTTGCTGCTGCGAGGGGGGATCGTTTTACAAGAGTAATGAAACGATTGCATGCCTTAGATACTGGCACTTTGGAGGGAAATTATGATGGAATTAGAAGCCTGGTTAGTAGCTGGGCGACCAAAGATTGGTCAGTTGCAAGAGAGCAAAGTATGGAATCCAGGTTCACCACCTACAATGAAAAAAAATGAAATGAAACGATGAATAGCAATGCATTCCAGTTGTTTCATAAAATGAGGAAGCACTATTCTAAGTGAGGCCCTAACTCCATTAGTAGTGCATTACTCACTCTGTGATTGACAAATACATAGATTTTAACTAATGGTCAATTCCATGTGTTCAGTTAGCATAGATTGTGTCAATAATCGACTTCCTTCCTTGCATTCTGTAATGGTGGACAAAATTTAGTGTTTGGCCTCTAGTCCAATGGAAAAGTAGAAAACAACTCAATGTCACAAAAAAACAGTTTCCTCGAGTGTGTTAACAATACAAAATGATCAAAATTCCTACTAGGTTTGGCATGTTGGTTTTCAATTTTAGTCAATAAGCAAAAAGAGAGGTCTTCCTGTTATGACCCCATTACTCTATAATTGTCCCAAGCTGACACGTTCCATAGCCCACTACAAGGTTCCTGTTGTATTAGCTAGTTCCATTCTATAAAGCAACCTAGCCTTGATGTAATAGCATGTCAGCTAAATGACAGCAACCTCTCCTCAATTGGAAATATTAGAGGATAGACAGAATTGTAATGACTTAAAAAAACAGAAAAAAGAAGTGACAGGAAGCATTCCAGTATAGAAGCAAGAAAGATTCCTATTTGAAAATCTCTTTATGGCATTCTATGAATCCTCTCTACCTATCATTCGTTCATTTAAAAAGGTTATTGTCAGTAAGGTTCCCCATTTGTTAGTATTAGACTTAGATGAATATTCCATGTTCTCTTGGTCCTGGATCTTATACACCATATGAAGGTCATTATCTTCTCTGATGATATATGATATCCTATGCCCCTATGTCATAATATTTCCTCTTAATTACATTGATGTCCAATGCAGTTCCAATGATACAATTAATTTCATCATTTCATTTCCCTATCAACTCTTTTAAAAAATAATCTAGTAGAAAGCAGTGTACAGTGCAACATACCAAGGAAACAAAGAAACGGGCCACAACTTTTGATGATCTAACAAGTTTATACTGCATCCATGTCTTTCTGACAGCCATCCGATCTGCAAAGTGGTTGCCTGCAGAGAGTATCCCAATGAAAAGATCCACAGGACCTTCTGGCAAAGGTGGAGCTTTCCATTTGTCTGACATGTCTAGAAGTCTCTGAGGTGAAAAGCTTGGATGTGAGACAAGCAAAGAAGCAGCAACAACTGTATGCACATCAATGTCACCATTTACAAAAAAGCAAGTTGCATCCTCAAGCACAAATCCCTGGTGCAACAACATGAATTTAGAGCTTACATTAATTTATAATTTTATATTGATGCCTTAATGCTTCTTGAATGTGAACAAATAACTGTGCAGCACTGGCTTAACATGGACAAGAACGTGGAGATGGTACAAATCCAAAAATTGTAGTACTCCAATGGGTTTTTCAACTTATTGTTCGATAAGGAAAAGAGGTCACATGCCTCCCATCCACATTCACATGATAACCTTCCAAACCTGCACTTAAAGTAAGAACAAACAATTTTCCCTCCACAAATGGATATGGCCAATCAATTGATGATTTCTTTGCACGCCCCATCAAACGATTCAGCCACCAAGTAGCCTTTTCTTCTTTTGGATCATCATTATTAGTTAGCCACTTTTCACATTTTGGAAGTCCATCAACTGTCAAAATGAACAGAATTGATCAAATACAGCCTTCAAACCCCAAATCAAAACACTATCCTAGGTGAAGGAAATAGATAGCCAGTACAGTGAAATTTATTTCAGTAAGAAAGCACAAAGCATATGTTACTCAAACTACCAATAAGGCTATTATTCAATGCAAAAATCAATGCAATTTTGCACTAGTAACAAAAGTTGTTCTAGACATCAATATTCCATGTTGCCGTCTTGAGCATCCACCAGCAGCAGTGCAAACCAGGCTCTGATCTCTGATACAAACAGATATGAGGGAGAAAATTGCAAATAATCATAAGCAAGGGCCCTGTATGCCGGTCCATCAACATAATCGAAGCTAGATTTATCAATAATGCAAGCAACTTTATCATTGTCTCTTCACCCTACGAGAAGAGAAACACGAATGCTCTCACTGATCACAACCCGGAACCTGGGACTCATGGGAATTGTCATCTTGCAAGTTAGGCTTCTCAAATGATCCCTCATCATATTGAAAATTCCAGGAGGAGGGTTTATAATCCCTGACTGAAGGAGCGTACCAGGGACTACATATGAATAAACCGACTTATCATCCAGCCATATATCAACATAGAATTCTATATCATCAAAGGACAATCTGGGAACCGGGAGGGGGTTACGCCGCCGCTTGGAGAGACTCATGTAAAGTTTATGGTAACCCTAAGAAGCCCCAATTGGAGGAGATCCCTTGGTTTTGCAAATATATGGCCATTTCTTTGCACACAAATTCTTCCAAAAATAATCATCTTTGGCTAGATCTCTCCACCGCGTGCATACACACATACAGAATGCTAGGTCTTTTCTATTCATCAGGGGAAAAACGACCTTTAGCACCTCTTTAGAGCACCAACCTTCTGCCATTTTTAGAAATGTCCCTAATTGCCCCAAATCAATAAATACCCAAAATTGGACCTTACCCATATTTCTGTGCTTTGCAGAATACCTAAGCCCTAACGAGATTTGTGGATTTTACAGAATACACGAACCCTGGACCTTTGCCAAATTTAGGGATTTTTCAGAAAACCCATTTTGTTGTAGCCAATCTTCATGATGGTCATTTTGTTTCCAGAACGAAATTTTTTACTCTTTAGATCAAAGAAAAGCAGCCCAAAACCCCAGAAGTCAAATTTGTAAATAGCAGAGGCTAATACAAGATATATTCAGTAATCAATTTCTAAAATAGATGTGTAAAATGGGCATTAATGTAAATCATACGATGACAGAAGTACTAACCATTGATTTCAGAAAGAGGGCATGCGATTTGATCTCAGAAAGAGGGCATGCAATTTGATCTCTGGTCTTCCATCCCAATCCATCAGCTATGATTGATCCAGTCTTCCATTCGGAAAAGAGAAAAAGAGAAATAGAAGAATCCAATGTTAAAAGTAAAACGAAAAGAGAGGTTGCAACAAAATAAATGTGGTTATTTCTTCAAGACTAATTGGTTTAGATGTTAAACCATACTCAAGAACAATGAGGACCAAATGAACATTATGGACCATACACACGAATGATTAGGACCAAATGAACATTATGGCCATTATATTGAGAAAGATGGCATTACATCATTGATCAAATTGGAAATAGATAGTTTGATAGCCTTTATAATTACGTGTTCCAAAGGATTGAATTTTGATATACAAACTATGGAATACATTTTTTTTCATTTTTTTAGAATAGACATTTAAAATCCACCTATATGGGCTCCCTAGGAAACAAGATTTATTCTTCATTAGATTCAAGACATTCAATGGGAGAGTTTGTTTTGGTAATCTCTTTGCTTGTTCAATGGACTCATCTTTTTCCTATTATTGTTAAGGCAAGTTGTATTCTCTTTTAAGGAATATCATTGATGGTCACTTCAACTCATAGAGATTTTGTTAATTCATGGTAGTGTATTGACATTATGTATCAATACGAGGCTTATATATCCATGTCTATAGAAATATGTGACAATAAATTTATAAAACCTAAGCGTCGGATATGAGAGCTCAAATTTACATAGAGTTGAACAAAGAGCTCAAATTTACATAGTAGAATCCTTTCTTCTCAATTAAACTTATAAATAGAAGAGAGAGGATGTTGCGGAGGAAATAATCCCTAGTTCATTGGATGGTTGAGCCATAGGTCTATTGAGTGCTCAAAATTTACTAAAGAGAAGTTTTTGTCTATGTCGAAGAAAGTGGGAAAAAGGTTATTGGAATACTCTACAAAGGATGGTAAATGGACCTTGTGACTACTCTATTAGTAGTTAAGGATGTAACAAAACTCCCATATGATACTCATACCCCACCCAATGATTCAACTCTCAATTCATTCCTAAGGTCTGACAAATATAAGCAACTATAGAGAAACTTATGGTTGGAAAAAGAATTTTTTCTTATTGCAAGATATATGGAAACAAAATAGCTTCCTTCCCAAATAATACTTTCAGTATCCAACTTGATTTTTTATGAAGTTCATAAGATGATTCTCTCTGAATTGTACATTTATTAAGGAGAAGACATGTTCATACTCATAATTTTTTTTCCATAATTTAGTTAAGGTTTAATGGTTTTTCAAGGAAATAGTTCTATTCAAGACTTAAATAGGACATTAATTCAATAGACCCTAAATAATGATAAGTTTTATTTCCTTATGTTATATAAATCGCCTTTCATTCATTGTTTGTCACTCTTGAGAAGAAACTTTCAAAAGGAGGTGTAAGGTTTGATGAAACACTCAACATTATGTAGGAAATGAATAGCGTTGTCGCTTAAGCGACGCTTTTACTAACTATCCTTCGCTTAAGCGACACTTTTACTAACTATCCATCGCTTAAGCGATGCTTGTGGCCAAATTTACAAAAAAAATGTATCCTTGTGATTTTTGGTAAGTTAAAAAAGAGAAATCCACGCGCCGTCGGATTTTGGATCGAAATGTAGTAGTGGTTATTTGATTCTTACTTAAGACAGCCAACTCTTAACTTAAAATTTAAATCCAACCTTCAGAGTATGAAATCTCAAGTTTCTCTATTTGTTGACCTTGTTTACAACAAGAGCAGAGGTGCAAGAATCCAGGGATGGTACAGCTGCAACATACTTAACACAATTTAAGCATGTAATTTTTCCCATTAGTGATAATAACCCATACCTTACAGACGGTACAAGACAGGTTGTCAACTTTTTAATATTTTAAGACAACATGTTAGGATCTATCTATTGCTATTTTTTAGCTAGTTATTATTTAATGCGTGTTCTATACTTTGACTGATTACAATTGAGGAGATAAAGAAAAAGGGAAAATATAATTTTTGAAAGGAAACTAAATCCAGAAATAATGTGTGCTTTATTTTTGTTCATGGAACTAAATCCAGAAATAATGAACCACTCAAATTCTCTTCCAAAAAAGAGTAAGGAGAGCTCTGTCAAAAGCAAGAGCTTAAATGATGTAGGTCAACAGTCTCTAGAAAATTTTGAAGTGGGAACAAGTATATTACACCAAGCAATGAAGGGGAATGATGTTGTAGTGGGAATACATAAGTCCAAACAACAAGAAAAATGGAAGCCAAAACCAAATACTTCTAATAAAGGTATGTCTCTACAAATCCTTTCTTTTGATTTGGTTTTCACTTAGTGATTCTTTTTATGTGCATTGCTATTTTTCGATAATATGCTGCACTTGTTATATTTTCATTCAAATATAATAAGCGCAACATATTATATGGAATATAATATGCTACACTTGTTGTATTTTCATTCAACTTTTGTTCTTTTGTTATATGGAATACAACCAGGACAGGGTCATATGGAAGCAAATACAGAGTAGCTTCAACTTCCAGTACCTCCTCATTCTGAACCTGCCCTTGATATCAAACAACCTGAGCCAATTCAAGATGTAAAATCTCTAAAGTCAATTATGATTTCTAGTAATGGTAAGAAAGCTCAAGTAATGACCCAACCGTCAAATTCTGCAGGCGCAATGAACCACTCAAATTCTCTTGTAAAAAAGAGTAAACAGATCTTTGTCAAGAGCAAGAGCTTAAATGATGTAGGTCAACAGTCTCTAGAAAAGATTCAAGTAGGCACAAGCATATTACACCAAGCAATGAAGGGGAATGATGTTGTATCGGGAATACACAAGTCCAAATAGCAAGAAAAATGGAAGCCAAAACCAAATACTTATGATAAAGTTATGTCTTTGCAAATCCTTTCTTTTGATTTGGTTTTCACTTAGTGATTTTTTTTATGTGCACTGCTATTTTTCGATAATATGCCGCACTTGTTATATTTTCATTCAAATATAACAAGTGCAACATATTATATGAAATATAATATGCTACACTTGTTATATTTTTATTCAACTTTTGTTCTTTTGTTATATGGAATACAACTAGGCCATGGTCATATGGAAGCAAATAAAGAGTAGTTTCAACTTGCAGGAGCTCCTCATTCTGAACCTGCCCTTGATATCAAACAACCTGGGACAATTCAAAATGTGAAATCTCTGAAGCCAATTATGATTTCTAGTAATGGTAAGAAAGATCAAGTAATGACCCAACCGTCAAATTATGCGGGATCAACGAACCACTAAAATTCTCTTCCAAAAAAGAGTAAACAGAGCTCTGTCAAGAGCAAGAGCTTAAATGATGTAGGTCAACAGTCTCTAGAAACGGTTCAAGTAGGCACAAGAATATTACACCAAGAAATGAAGGAGAATGATGTTGTAGCGGGAATACACAAGTCCAAACAACAAGAAAAATGGAAGCCAAAACCAAATACTTATGATAAAGTTATGTCTCTGCAAATCCTTTCTTTTTATGTGTTATGCTATTTTTATATAATATGATGCAATTGTTATATTTTCATTCAAATATAACAAGTGAAACATATTATATGGAATATAATATGTTGCACTTGTTATATTTTAATTCAACTTTTGTTCTTTTGTTATATGGAATAAAACCAGGCTAGGGTCAGATGGAAGCAAATAAAGACTAGATTCAACTTCCAGGAGATCCTCATTCTGAACCTGCCCTTGATATCAAAAAACCTGAGCCAATTCAAGATGTAAAATCTCTGAAGCCAATTATGATTTCTAGTAATGGTAAGAAAGATCAAGTAATGAACCGACCGTCAAATTCTGCAGGCTCAATGAACCACTCAAATTTTCTTCCAAAAAAGAGTAAACAGAGCTCTGTTAAGAGCAAGAGCTGAAATGATGTAGGTCAACAGTCCCTAGAAAAGGTTCAAGCAGGAACAAGCATATTACACCAAACAATGAAGGGGAATGATGTTGTAGTGGGAATACGCAAGTCTAGACAGCAATAAAAGTGGAAGCCAAAACCAATTATTTCTGATAAAGGTATGTCTTTGCAAATCCTTTCTTTTGATTTGGTTTTCACTTAGTAATTCTTTTTATGTGCTTTGATATTTTTCTATGATATGCTGCAATTGATATATTTTCATTCAAATATAACAAGTGCAACATATTATATGGAATATAATATGCTGCACTTTTTATATTTTCATTCAACTTTTGTTCTTTTGTTATATGGAATACAACCAAGCTTGGGTTAGATGGAAGAAAATAAAGAGCAGATTTAGCTTCTAGGAGATCCTCATTCTGAACCTGCCCTTGATATCAAATAACTTGAGCCAATTCAAGATGTGAAATCTCTGAAGCGAATTATGATTTCCAGTAACGATAAGAAAGATCAAGTAATGACTCGGCCGTCAAATTCTACGAGCTTAATGCACCACTCAAATTCTCTTCCAAAAAAGAGTCAATAAAGCTCTGTCAAGAGAAAGAGATTAAATGATGCAGTTCAACAGTCTCTAGAAAAGGTTCAAGTAGGAACACGCATATTACACCAAGCAATAAAGGGGAATGATGTTGTAGCAGGAATACACAAGTCCAAACAGTAAGAAAAATGGAAGCCAAAACCAAATATTTCTGATAAAGGAATCTCTTTGAAAATAATTTATTTTGATTTGCTTTTCAATTAGTGATTCTTTTTATGTGCTTTTCTATTTTTCTATAATATGTTGCACTTGTTATATTTTCATTCAAATATAACAATTACAACATATTATATGGAATAGAGTATGCTGCACTCGTTATATTTTCATTCAACTTTTGTTCTTTTGTTATATGGAAATATACAACCAGGCCAGGGTGATATGGAAGAAAATAAAGAGTAGCTTCAACTTCCAAGAGCTCGTCATTCTGAGCCTACCCTTGATATCAAACAACCTGAGCCAATTCAAGATGTAAAAGCTCTAAAGTGAATTATGATTTCCAGTAACGGTAAGAAAGATCAAGTAATGACCCAACTGTCAAATTCAACGGGCTCAATGAACCACTCAAATTCTCTTCCAAAAAAGAGTAAACAGATCTATATCAAGAGAAAGAGCTTAAATGATGTAGGTCAATGGTCTCTAGAAAAGGTTCAAGAAGGCACACACATATTACAACAAACAATTAAGGGGAATGATGTTGTAGTAGCAATACACAAGTCCAAACAATAAGAAAAATGGAAGCCAAAACCAAATACTTTTGATAAATGTATGTCTCTGAAAATCCTTTCTTTTGATTTAGTTTTCACTTACTGATTATTTTTATGTGCTTTGCTATTTGTCTATAATATGCATCACTTGTTATATTTTCATTCAACATTTGTTCTTTTGTTATATGGAATACAACCAGTCCAGGGTCAGATGGAAGCAAATAAAGAGCATTTTCAACTTCCAGGAACTCCTGATTCTAAACCTACCCTTGATATCGAACAACCTAAGCCAATTCAAGATATAAAATCTTTGAAGCCAATTATGATTTCCAGTAATGGTAAGAAAGATCTAGTAATGACCCAACCGCCAAATTTTGCGGGCTCATTGAACCACTCAATATCTCTTCCAAAAATGAGTAAACAAAGCTTTGTCAAGAGCAAGAGCTTAAATGATGTAGGTCAACAGTCTCTAGAAAAGGTTCAAGTAGTAACAATAATATTACACCAAGCAATGAAGGGGAATGATGTTGTAGTGGGAATACACAAGTCCAAACAGAAAGAAAAATGGAATCCAAAACCAAATACTTTTGATAAAGGTATGTCTATGAAAATCATTTCTTTTGATTTGGTTTTCACTTGGTGATTCTTTTTATGTGCTTTTATATTTGTCTATAATATGTTGCACTTGTTATATTTTCATTCAAACTTTTGTTCTTTTGTGTGTCTTGCATTTCCATCAAGAGCATAAATCATTGTGCTTAATTCTTAAAAAAAATTCACAATGATGTCTTCCACCTTTGTGTTAGAGGGTGATGCAGTGCAAGGCAAATGAAAGAATGAAAGTGAGTCAGAGGTACATAATCCTCTTAAGAAGGTAAAGGCCAGAGCAACAGTTGACGGCTCTAATGGTGAACTGTCAACAGTTCCCAGATAATCAAGAAAACATGATAACATGCATGGACCACTGATGCATGGTGTGAGACCTATTGCATCTAATGTAGTTATAGGAAGGGATCCTAATGGAGTAGTTTCTGCAAGTCCTATTAGAAGAGACCATGGGAAAGCTACAAGAAGTTCTGTACTGAAAGAGGCCAAGGATATGAAACACTCCGCAGATAGATTGAAAGTCTTCTTGAGGTTAATTATACTTATTGCTCCATCTATACCTAGCCTAAAATTATTCTTGTGATTTGATGCAATCCAATTTTTAAAATGTTAACTGCCTTAGAAGTATAACATAGTTGCAATAGATGTTGCAGACTATGGGAGGTAGCGACCTTGAAATCACTAGTCGTTACTTTCAAGTGGCTTTAAAATTTCTTCATGGTGCTTCATTATTGTAGCCTCACAATCCTGACAATGCAAAGCATGGAGAAACAACTCAGGCTATGAAGGTGTATATAGATACTGCTAGGATTTATGAGGAAGTCTCATAAGCTCTTAGAGTTTGAGTTGAAAGTTTTATCCATTTTTTTTCATTAGTCAATCTAGATGTGAGCACACTGTATTAGCTTTACTTTTGGAAATTTATCAGGAAATTTTGAAATATAGTCATGCTGATTCAAATACTGATAGGTTAGCTTCTCTATTACCTTTACAGGTTTTGTGCCTTAACATATGAATGGCAGATGTTTCCTTGGCATATAAATGCATGGGGATAGCGCACATGAGGGTTGTGTTATCTAAAACTTCATGTTTAGACATAACCGTTCGAGTTTGAGAAAAGAAGAAACATGCGTGAGAGATATGATAGAAATTTTGTTCAAAATACTTTGAAGGCCATCAAGAAGATTGAGGAAGTTCATTTTAGTAGGGAGGATAAATTATGGGAGAACGGGTTTGTCTCATTCTCTTCAACTTTCCTTGTAAAAGAGTCAAGGGCTAATAAATGAAAATGAACTAATTGGTTATATTCTAATTGTTTTTGCTTATAGCACCTGTGTGTACAAATATAATAGAAACACCATACAACATTTGTCTGTTCTTAAATCTTACTTTTGTCGTGGTGAATTTTTTTTCTTGTCTTTATTACTTTTCCTGTGGTGCACTTTTGGAGTGCCCGTGGTTCTGATAATTATTTGTATCAGTATAATTGTGGGTATATCTAAGGTAGGTTGGCCAGAGATAAACTTACAAACATGATTGATTGTTTCACACTGATTTTCATATAAAATGTGTCAACTGTAATGTTGGGTATGCTTTATTATTTCATTCAACTCTTTTTGAAATATGTGTTGAATTTCTTTTTCTTGCTTATTTTGGTAGCCTTCAGAATTCTATAAAAATATGTTTCATTTTATAGAATTTGATGATATGGTATCTTATGCTTTGCAACACTCAATCTGAAATATTTCACTTTCATGTATTTTTACATTGTCACTGATAGATTGTTTTATGAATGGAAAGGTTTGCTTACCTTATTTGACTTTTACTTTGCTTGATTTCATATAATGATATTTTTCTCATATATTTAGGCACGCCAAGAGATATTCCATAAATTGGTTGTCTTAATTGGTATCACATCCATCATGGACGTATTCCATTCTCTCTGGTAACATGAATGGATATGCCATATAGGGAAAATAGTACATAGCTCTCAGGAATTAGTTTATCATAAATACTAGTTACTGGTAATTTGTAATAGTAATAATTATGTAGTTTGTAAATTGCTATCTATCATAAATTTGTTTGAATATCATCATTGTCAAGCAATAAAAACTTCTTAAAAGGTGCTAGCTCAATGGTAGAGCACCTACCTAATTATAGGCACGAGGTTGGTGGTTCGATTCCTCCGTGCCCTATCATAAATTTGTGACTACAAAAAAGACTAAATTCACATATATACAACTATTAGTAGCTAATTTCCCGTATCTTAGTCATATTTATCTTATTCATTAATATGTTATCATATAGTAGTTTATTTAGTCGTATATTTGGTCATTAATTGTTGCAATAAGTGACTAAATCATTGACTATCAATGACTAAATCATTGACAATCAATGACTAAATCAACGACTATCAATGACTAAATCATTGAGTATCAACGACTAAATCAATGAATAATAAGTCAAGCTATCAATGACTAAGTGAAATAGGATTAGCTATAAGATAGTGGAAATTAGCTACTATTAGTCGCTGACTCAAAAACAGTCGTTTATAGCCTTATTTTAGTCATTTTTTTAGTCATTAATTTCTCATTTTGTTCTAGTGACTTCTGGAGTGCCCTTGGTTCTGATAAATCTTTGTATTAGTCTAGTTGTGGCTATATTTAAGGCAGGTTGGCCAGAGATAAACTTACAAACATAATTGAATGTTTCACACTGATTTTCATATAAAATGTGTCAACTATAATGTTGGGTATGCTTTTATTATTTCATTCAACTCTTTTTGAAATATGTGTTGAATTTCTTTTGCTTTCTTATTTTGTTAGCCTACAGACTTCTATAAAAATATGTTTCATTTTCTAGAATTGGATGATATGGTAGCTTATGCTTCACAACACTCGGTCTGAAATCTTTCGCTTTCATGCATTTTTATATTGTCACTGATAGATTGTTTTATGAATGGCAAGGTTTTCTTACCTTATTTGACTTTTACTTTGCTTAATTTCATATAATGATATTTTTCTCATATATTTAAGCACGCCAAGAGATATTTCATAAACTGGTCGACTTAATTTGTATCAAATCCATCACCGAGGTATTTTGTTCTTTCTGGTAACATGAATGGATATGCCAGATAGGGAAAATTGTACATAGCTCTCAGGAATTAGTTTATCATAAATACTAGTTACTGGTAAGTTGTGATAGTAATAATTATGTAGTTTTTAGATTGCTGTCTATCATAAATTTGTTTGAATATCATCATTTTCAAGCAATAACAACTTCTTATTTAGGGTGCTAGCTCAATGGTAGAGCGCCTGCCTAATTATAGGCAGGAGGTTGGTGGTTTGATTCCTTCGTGCCCTATCATAAATTTGTGACTACAAAAATGAATAAATTTGCATATATACGACTATTAGTAGCTAATTTACCGTATCTTAGTCGTATTTAGCTTAGTCATTAATATGTTATCATCTAGTAGTTTATTTAGTCGTATATTTGGTCATTAATTGTTGCAATAAGTGACTAAATCAATGACTAAATTTGTGACTAAATCATTGACTATCACTGACTAAATCATTGACTATCAATGACTAAATCATTGTCTATTAATGACTAAATCAATGACTAATAAGTCAAGCTACTAATGACTAAGTGTTTGTGCTAAGGATAGACCATTGTGGTCTGAAGTCTTTGTTTGATAAACCAACTCTAAATGCTAGGCAAGCTAGATGGTTGGAGCTTTTGTGTGAGTTTGATTTTGAAATCAAACACATGAAAGGAAAAGAAAATAAAGTGGTTGATGCACTGAATAGGAAGGTGCATGAAATGCATGTGACATATATTAGTATTTGCCACTCAGATTTGAGACATCAAAGTGTTAATCATACTGTCGAGGATGAAATGTATATGCATATAAAGGAAAAGTTGCAACAACAAAGCCTTGAAAAGAAGTATAAGGGATATAAATTGGAAGAAGATGAAATTCTTACATATAATAACAGGATTTATGTTCTAAATGTAGCAGGATCGAGGAGAATTGTTATAGATGAAATCCATCCAGCTCCATATTCTAGACACCCAGCAGAAGACAGTTGCTATAGCCAGAAAGCAGTATTTTTGGCCAGGAATGAAAAATGACATTTCTATGTATATTTCAAAGTGCATGAAATGCCAATACGTAAAGGTTGAGCGTCAACACATGGCATGTTTATTGCAGCCTTTTCTAGTCCTAGAATGGAGATGGGAAGTTATTTGCATGGATTTTATTACAGTATTGCCAATGACTTGGAGACAACATGATTCCATCATGGTTGTGGTGGGAAATTTGGAAAAGGAATCACAATGTATATCGATGAAGTCCACGTACAATACTGATGCCATCGCAAAAAAATTCGTGAAGGATATTTTCAGATTGCATGGATTGCGTAAGGAAATAATCTTTGATAGGGATATGAAGTTTCCTTCCAATTTTTGGAAAATTATGTTTCCATATTTGGGTACAAATTTGAACTTCAGCACTTCCTACCATCCTTAAATTGATGGACAGATAGAGCGAGTGAATTGGGTGCTTGAATACATGCTTCGCATGTATGTGATGTACAAACCATCCAAGTTGGATGATTATTTACACTTGGTAGAATTTGGCTATAATAATGGACAGCAATCATCATTGGGAATTAGTCCATATGAAGCCTTGTATGGAAGAAGGTGTAGGACACAAGTGACTTGGGATAATCCAGTGAACAGGATTATGCTTGGTCCATAATTGCTCAAGGAAATGGAGCAAGAGGTTGCAAAAGTTAGGAAGAAACTGAAGGCAGCCAAAGATAGATAGAAAATCTATGTAGATAAGCATAGAGTGCATAGAGAGTTCAGTGTTGGGGATCATGTTTACCTTAGAGTGAGGGAAAGGAAGTGGTCCTTGAAGATTGGAAGTTGTTCCAAGATGTCACCTAGATATTGTGGGCCTTTTCAGGTGCTTGAAAGAATAGGTCCAGTTGCATATAGACTTGCATTTCCTACTAGCACTAGAGCTCATAATTTTTTTCATGTTTCTTTACTTAAGAAATATGTACATGATCCTAACCATGTGATAAATTGGGATGCCATTCAGGTGGAACCCGAGGGAGAGTTCCAAACCGAGCCATTGTGCATCCTTGACAGGAAGGTCACAATGATCTAGAATCGAGTTATTGGACAGGTAAAGGTGCAGTGGGAGCACTATGATCCTAAAGAAGCTACGTGGGAGATGAATCATCCCATGCGATTGGCACATACACTTTTGTTTAATTTTGTAAATAACTGAGGATAGTTCTAATGAAGGGGGAGGGGAATGTAACACCCCATTTTTGACCCCATGGTATTGAAATAGTACATGATGTATATATTGTATGTAAATAATGGCAAGGATCTCAAGGCCAAGACCCTCCCATAGATTTGGTGTTTTGTGTATAGGTGATCAAGGTTGATACCTATGGTGATAGTGCTAAGTCAAGAACAACACATTTTTGAATATCATGTAAATACACAATTTAATAAAATAGGACAACTAGATATGCACTGCAACATGAAAGAGATGGGGGCATGATTTCACAAGAAATAGGGATGGGAGTTAGTCAAACTCTTGAGCCATATGATGAGACCAGGTGTCAATGAGGGAACCCATAAACCATCAACTACCTTTTTGTCCTCTGTCCTAATTCATTAATTCTTCCATAAGATATGAGTTAGTTAATGCCTTGGACAAAGCAAGGCATGGCAGTTGGCTTCAGGATTGAGCTTGCATGCAGCCTGCAGCTTGTAGTCTGGGAATCCACAATCTTTCTTCTGATGCAAGGAATGATGTGGATGCGTTCCAGTCCATTTTTCCTTAGTCAGGGGAAGGTTTTGTTATTCCTAGGTGTTCATTATGGGGGAATACATGATCATTCATTCATGGTTGTTCATTATTTGGAGTTGCAGAGCGTTTTGGTTTAGCAAAGTGTTTCTGCAAGTATTTTCCTTTGTCAAACCCAGGTTTTTATGTTATAGTGTTATTTTGAACTACAGAGTGCTATGAAACCCCATTTGTTTGTGTTACAGAGTGGATTCTTGTGTTATTGTGTCTCCATGTGGTTTATTGTGATGTGCACCCTCATTTGGGTCTGAACTGTATCCACGAATTAGGAGTGGAGGAGACGAGGAATGGGATTCATATACCTAGTGTAGAGAGGAGCCTCACAAAAATATAACAGTGGATGGTGAATATTTTATGCACACCCTGAAGAGAAATGAAAGGGAAGGCATAGCCCGAGGGACTGTGGAGAATAGAAGGGGATGCTTCCTTGTGTTGGGTGTGTAGGTATTGTGGATTCTAGGCCAGATAGATCTTGTGGAGGTGTCCTTATTTCTTGAATGAGGCACTAACTTATCCATTCTACCTTTGTGTTGCCTTAGCAGCCTGATAAACCCAAAGGAGATTGGCTTGGAAAACATTCTGTGAAACCCAATTGTATATTTTCTTTGCTTTGAAGCCTATGAAACATAATCATATATTCACTTGATTGTGTCTTGTTGTGATTTTGGACATGTGTGACCCTTGGCTGGACATTCTGTGAAACCAAACTGTTTGTTGGATTGGATGAATAGCTTATGAAACCCAATAGTGAGATGGCTTGGCTGAGTTCCTGATAAACCCATCTATTGGCTTGGCTGGTCCTTAATGTGAATGTTGGATTGAATCTGTCTTGTCTAATAAATCCAACTGTTATGCTAGCTTGGTTGAATAACCTATGAAACCTAGTAGTGAGATGGCTTGGCTTAGTAGCGTGTGAAACCCATCTATTTTGATTGTTTCCCTACAGCTTGATAAACCCAACTATGTGTTGGATTAGCTGGATAGTTTAATAAACCCAACTGTGTGTTGGCTTGACTGTGTGTGATATGATTTGGTTGTGTGTTAGTCTGTTGTTCCCTATTTCCTTGTGGACATCATGCCCAGCTCGAGGGTGGAAGTTGGTTGAGATATTAATGAACAGAACTAGCCTATGGTTGGGTGGAATGTTTTAGTGACATAGCTAGTTGCGGGACAACTTCATCTTCAAGATAATTATTCTCTGCTATACTTATTTATGCAATGTAGTTGCTTATGAATGAATTGGATATGATGAATTCTTGCTAATGATATCAGTAGATTTTATTGTTGTTAAATATTCCTGCATTTGCATTTGTATATTCCTTGTTTGTTTAATGTATCCTGCTTATGATCATGGAGGCTAGAGTCATGGTTATAGAGTCAGAAGGAATTTGAATTAAGCATTTTCACACCACAGAATCTACCTGTGGAAGGTGGAAGGCAGGAGGTGGAAAATGGGAAAAAGATTAAGTTAAGAAGTTATTTTTTTTATTCCCGAGTTCCCAGTAGAGGGAGGAAGGGAGAAATGTAGAAGGAAAAACCATGGATAAAGCATTCCATCATTTGTTAGTTTTTCGATTCTTGAGTTCCGCATTGGAGTGCGGAAAGACAGAATACAGAAGGAGGAAATGTGGATAAACGATTCCGTCGTTTGCAAGTTCTATGATTTCTAAGTTCCAAAGGTGGAAGGAGAAAGGAGGAACATGGTTTGAATGACTATGTTGCATGCTTTATTTCTGATTCTCAATTCCACAGTGGAAGGAGGAAAGGGGAATGCGAAAGGTGGAGTACGGAAAGTACAGGTTCAGTGTAGAAATAACCTTTCTGGTTATAGATTGGACCTGTCAAGGGCGGAACAACTATTACAGTGGTTCTTGAACCTAAGTATGAGTGTTAAAGAGTGTTTTCATGACCATGCCCTATGTTTCAAAAGAGGAACCATGGTTCTTTAATTTTTTTTTAATTTCGCATGATAGTCGAGGTATGGGTATGTGACATTGTTGTATCAGAGCCAATGGTTACAACATTGGGCCTAAATGCGCCAATTTAATTAGATGCAGTGAGAAAACTGTAGCAAGACAAGGTGCTATTTAGGAGAACCTCTAAATCTAACTAACCCGACCAAATGTCTAAGGAAGCGCTCGTTAAAGAGCGGACTTCAAATTGACGGCGAACCCAATTACATAAAGAATTTGTGCTCCATAAAGTGACTTTCATACCTCCAATATTTGAGCATGATATCTAATGGGGAGGGGACATGTCATTTACAAACATTTCCTGTAGCGTACAACAAAATTTTCTTTGTCTGTGCTAGTTCTCCTAGCGAAATGGTTGTCAATCGTTGATCTACTTGAGGATCAACCTCATCCATTGATCTTAAATCTCCTTTATGGCGATTAGTTCCCATTTTCACAAATCAGTGCCATTTCATCCTCATCGTTCTTTTATTTTCAAAATTCACCTTAACTGTGGATCTAGTTCTACCATGATCCCAACCGTCCACACCTGCAATGAATAGTCGGTAAGTTATTTTTGAATTCTAAGATTATCATGCAACTAACAATGGTGTTATTAACACAATTTTGTAGATTCATAGTGCAGATTGGAAGAATTGTTTTTTGGCTTAGCCATGAGAACCTACAAAATGAATTATGCGCATGATCCCTATGAGCACAAGGAAGATGCTATGGGGGAAAACATTCAAGTGGGAAATGCTGAGACAATCCAATGGAAGGATATATCAAGATACTCCCCTAGATTTTGCATCCACCATAAGAATCCTAAGGGTGGAGATGCAGAGTTGCAGAGAAGATAATGAAAGAATGATTAAGGATCAGGAAGAGCAGGATCAACTGAATGCATACATGCTGTAGAGTTTGACAAACATCCAAAGGTGGATGAATGTCTCTAGGCATCGGGCAGTAAATCCAGAAGGAAGTAAGAGTAGTTCCAAAATAAGAAAAAGGTCTTCTAGTGGATCATCTATCTCTGAAGGATCCACTGGTGTTTCAATCTCTTCAACTCACAGGGATAAGAGGAAAAGGCATTACGAGAACAGTTCACATGATGAATTTAAGAAGAAAAGGCCTCCTACCTTTAATGGTGAGGTAAATTTTGTTAGGATTATTAATCCCCCCTTGTCCAATTTGGTCATATGTCTAAATAAAGAGTCATGTCTAAATTGGGAGTCCATCCAACCTATTTTTAGTCACTAGCACCATTGGGTCCACTTGGTCTAATTGGGGCACATGTTCTAGTTACTAAAGTTTGGGGAACACTAATTGAGGCCTACTATCACTTATTGCACTTGCATGCATCAGTTTAGGAGCCTCCTAGATCAATTCCTACAATTTAGGAGCCACTGGGAGTGGCGATACCAACCTTCATCAGTTGAGTTCAGTTAGTGACTAGTCAAGATGAGTTAGGAGTCAGTTACATTTAGTTATAGTCCTCTACATTCAGTTAGCACTAGGTTTGCATGGCTGCATGCAGGAGAGGCGTATTTATCACCTACCACAGTTAGTTAGCCTTAGTCAACACTGAATTAGACTCTTGAGTTGTGTTTTAGAACTCCGTTGAACTCCGGTAATGGTTTAGACAAGGTTAATTAACTATTGAGTCCACCAATACTGATTTAGACAAGGTCTTAGTTACCTATAGTAAAGTAGAGTCTAATCAATTTGAATTTCCTCACGTGGATTCAAATTTCTTGTGGCTATTTAACCATTGTACTTCATTGTAATTATTATATAATTACTCTTTGATTAATGAAAAGCATTCACAGCTGCAAGCCATTTTTGCACTGTTTCATTCTTCAATAACTGAGTAAATTATCTGATCTATCCTATGAATTGTATGTTTTCCCATATATCTGTGTGCTCAATTTAATATGGCATCAGAGCCTTGATGGACAAGGCACTTCTCTTCCTTAGATCTCCTACTGGATCATTTTTGAGCAAAATTTCTACTTCTAGCTCTGCACCAGAAGCAGTAGGTTTACCACTTAATACCCCAAGTTAAGGAAATGTTGATCAAGCTTGATCAACTGTGCTGGGTGTGATGAAAAATTGAAATGTGTAGGCTGTCCGACCTTATGGTTCCCTTTTTTTGTTTTGCAGGTACAACTCCAAAATGAATTCATCAGTTCCTCTTCTCACCCGATCCTCAGACTATTTTGAATGGAAGGTGAAGATGTTTGTATTTTTGAATAGAAAAGATCTCTATTGGTTGTCTTATGGATTCTATAGAGAGTATTTTGAGAGTGAGAATGACTAGCTAAATGTAAATGCATGTGATGCAAATTTTGGAATAATGAAACTGGCTCTTTCTCCTAGCTTGCGCTACCTCAGTAGATCTATTAAAGATCCACAGGAAATCTAGACAAGATTGGACAAAAACTTTGGACTGATTGATGAGGATCATAATAGAAATTTAGAGAGCACATACAGCACCATAAGCATCCTCTATCCAAAAATATCAGCCTCCACTCTCTCTAATGAATTTTTCAAGATGAAGAAGAAGCATAAGCTCCTACACAGTCAATTCGAATTGAAGACAGTTTCCTTGTAATGACTCCTTCTCCTGACGCGCCAGAAGTTTATGAGATATCTGATATATCATCTCCTCATATGGATGAAACAGAAGAAGACATTTGAATCTCTGATATTGAAGAAAAATACTGCTGCACTTCCATGCAAACATTCACCGGTGATTTTCCTTTGAATTTTGTGCAAAATTTGTCAGTAATTGCTTCCGAAAGTGAAGAGAAATTTGATTTTTCTCCCTCTAATGTTGCTGCTGGTGTGAAAATATGTAATACATTGGATACTTTGGAAAAAATATCATATAAATAGAGTGATCCATTTTCTCCCCTTGATCTAGATCTTCTAGCAAATTCCTGTGGGATTGCATGCACCAAAATTCAGAATTTTGAAGAAGAAGAAAGTTGTGCATCCACCGTCTCAGTTGACCATTTCTTTGGATCTGATATGAACCTTATTGGATCTGATATGATATTATTTGGATCTGATATGATATTTATTTGTTCAATATTTCAAATTCATAATATTTCAATATTGCTTGTAGCTGTTCTCATCAAGAGTGTCAAGAAACAAGTGCCGCAAGTCTCCTGCAAAACTGCTGCTGGGGATTTGATTTCATTTCACAGTTTTGGATTTGTTGTAAGCCTATTTAGATCTGATTTAATTTATGATATGATATTTTTTGGTTCAAATTTTAAAATCCAAGAGATTTCATTCATGCTTGTAGCTTCTCGCACCAATTCCGGTGTGAAAAATCAAGTACCGTAATTTCTCTTCAAAACTAGTGTTAGGGATTTGGTGTTAGTTTACTCTTATGAGGTTGCTGATATTTTATTTTGTGAATAATTATATATTTTTGAAGCTATATAAAACTATGGAGCTCAAGCATTTTCTTTCCACAGTCCCAGTGCTTCTCTACCATTGATCACATGCTCATCTCCTCACAGAACTAGTAAAGAGGAAGACATTCTGCATCCACCTGAACACTTGATCCTAACACTTGGGGCTGTTTTTACCACTCATGGTTTTCTATTCATGGCTGAAACATATTAGTTTCTTGATTATTCCTCACATGCTTTGATTCCTCAAGAACCTTTTCTCACTTATTAGTTGATTTCAGTTGCTCTACATGGGTCCAGTCTTCATCCGACAACTATCTATATTTCTGATTTAGTTGAGCATATCATTCTTCTTCCAAAGAGGAAGATTCCTACAGACCAAATGATGAAGAGGTTCACATGCTAGGCCCCAAGATTCCTATGCACAAAAGAACTAGATTTATCCTGATTCTACATGCTTAATTAAAGGGGGGGGGGGTTTCCCATGTGGTTTTTTTCCTAGCTCCTTGTATTGAGCAGTTACTTTACTTTACTTGATGTAATGGGTGACCTATGGTCTTAGCTACCAGGGCCCATAGATTGTCCAAGTTATCATTTAGGGGGGGTGTTAAGATTATTAATCCTCCCTTTTCCAATTTGGTCATATGTCTAAATCAGGAGTCATGTCTAAATCGGGAGTCCATCCAGTCTATTTTTAGTCACTAGCACCATTGGGTCCACTTGGCCTAATTGGGGCACATGTTCCAGTTACTAAAGTGTGGGGAACAGTAATTGAGGACTACTTCCACTGATTTCACTTCCATGCATCATTTTAGGATCCTCCTAGATGAATTCCTACAATTTAGAAGCCACTGGGAGTATCGATACCAACCTTCATCAGTTGAGTTCAGTTAGTGACTAGTCAAGCTGAGTTAGAAGTCAGTTACATTCAGTTCTAGTCCTCTACATTCAGTTAATGCTAGGTTTGCATGGATGCATGTAGGAGAGGTGCATTTCTCACCTACAACAGTCAGCTAGCTTCATTCAACACTGAACTAGACACTTGAGTTGTGTTTTATAACTCCATTGAACTTCGGTAATGGTTTAGACAAGGCCAGGTAACTATTGAGTCCTCCAATAATGATTTAGACAAGGTCTTAGTTACCTACAGTCAAGGAGAGTCTAATCAATTCGAATTTCCTCATGTGGATTCAAATTGCTTGTGGCTATTTAGCCATTATAATTCATTGTAATTATTATCTAATTACTCTTTGATTAATGAAAAGCATTCACAATTGCAAGCCATTTTTGCACTATTTCATTCCTCAATAACTGAGTAAATTATATGATCTATCCTGTGAGTTGTGTGTTTGTCCACAGATATATGTGCTCAATTTAATAAATTTTGTTCAAGAAGCTGAAGCTTGGCTTCTTGGGATGAAGAAATATTTCCAACTCCAAGACTACTTTGGAAATATGAAGGCTAGGGTAGCCATCTTCAATCTGAATGGAAGAGAATCTATATGGTGGGATCACCTCAAGAAAGTGAGGAAGATCAATGAAAGAAAGATTGTGTGGGAGGAGTTCAAGAAGTATTTCAAGCAGAAGTACCTCTCTGACACGAACTATGATGATAAGATCAAATAGTTCCATGAGCTGAGATTGGGGAAGTTTTCCATGGAAGAGTATGCAAACAAATTCTTGGAGTTGTTGAGGTATGTCAAACATATCAAGGACGATAAAGTGAAAATCCATCATTTTTTGAGTGGGTTACCTAAGTATTACAAGGACAGGATTGAATTTGATGAACCTAGAACTCTAGAAGAGGCTATCGGGAAGGCTATGTATTTCTATGATCAGAACAAAGGAAAACATGATATCCATAATGCATAGAAGGACACGAAGAACGAGAAGTTTGACCAAAGGAAGAAAGGTTTCAAACCTTCTCACTTCTGAAATCAGCAAAAGAATCCATCACGAGCTGTGACTAAGCCAGCCCAAATGATGGAAAACAAGCCAAGAGATCCAAGAGAGATCAGAGAACCACTCCAATGCTGGAGATGTGGAGAAAACCATATGCATAGGAATTGTCCACTGGAGAATGGGTATGTAAGGAAAGCTCACAAAATCCAAGAAGCTGAAATAGTGGGTCAAGTACCAAGGACTGTCCCCAGAATTTATGCAGTGTTGGAGGACCGTTAGGTAGATCACCAGTCAACTGTGGTTGAAGTTGAAGGTAAGATTTTTGAGCAATCTGTTTCTCTTTAATTTACCCTGGATCTACTCGTAGTTATATCGCTCCTAGATTTGTTGAGATTTGTTCTTTTAATAAGTGAAAGCATAGAAAATCATGGTTAGTTTAGCTAGCCACTAGAAGCAAGAGAACGGTTAGTGAAGTGGTAGAGAAATGTCCATTAGTCATGGATGGGTTATTCACTTATGCAGACTTGAATGTTCTACCACTTGGTTCCTATGATATTCTCATTGGAATGGATTGGTTAGAAGCTCATAGAGTTAAAATTTATTGTTATAATAAGACTTTTGAATGCATGGATGAAGAAGGAAACCCCAGGGTTGTAAGAGGAATTCTAAAGGTGATTTATGTTAGGCATATTTCAGCAATGCAGTTAAAGAAGTTCTGTAGGAAAGGTTGCATATTATATGCAACCCTTGTTTTGGAAGCAACAAAGAATGAAACTCCTAGGTTGGAGGACATTCATGTATTGCAAGAATTCAAGGATGTTTTTCCTAATGAAATTCCAGGGCTTCCTCCAAAGAGAGACATTGATTTTACAATTGATCTTGTGCCAGGAGGATCACCAATGTTTAAGAAACCCTACAAGATGAGCACACTAGAATTTATAGAGCTGAAGATGTAGCTGCAAGAGTTGTTGGAAAAGAAGTATATCAGGACAGGTGTTTCCCCTTAGGGAGCATTAGTTCTATTTGTGAAAAATAAATATGGTACACTCAGGTCGTGTATTGATTACAGACAGTTGAATAAAGTTACTGTGAATAATAAATACCCCTTACTTCGAATTGATGACCTTTTTTCTCAAATGAGAGGAGAAAAGGTGTTTTCCAAGATTGACTTGAGGTCTAGTTACCATGAGGTAAGGATCAAAGGTGAATATATTCATAAGAGGACCTTCAGAAAAATGTATGGACATTATGAGTTTGTAGTGGTACCATTTGGTCTCACAAATGCACCAGCTACATTCATGTGCCTTAGGAATAGTGTTTTCAGCAAGTATATGGACAAGTTCATTCTTGTTTTCCTTGATGGCATTCTTAGTTATTCTAAAAATGAGGAAGAACATGAAGAACATCTAAGACTAACATTGAAATTGCTAAGGGAGCATAAGTTGTTTGTAAAGTTGAGTAAGTGTGACTTTTATGAAGATAAACATTCATTATGTGGATCACATTATCTTAGAGGAAGGAATATATGTGGACCATCAGAATATTGAAGCCATTATGAATTGGCCAACCCCAAGAAATGTGATAGATGTGAGGTCTTTTATGGGAGTTGTAGGATACTATAGGAGGTCCATTGAAGGATTCTCCAAGGTTGCACATTCAATCACTTCTTTGCAAAAGAAGGGGATTATAAAGTTTGAATGGACACTAAGATGTGAGGAGAGATTCCAGTAGTTGAAGAATCGTCTTACAACTGCACTAATTCTGAAGATTGCAGACCCAGAAAAAAACTTTGTGGTGTGTACTGATGCATGTAATCAAGGACTTGGAAGAGTTCTTATGCAAGACAACCACATGGTATGGAAGAAAGATGAAGGATCGTGAGAAGAACTATGATACTCATGATTTAGAACTTGCATCCATAGTACATGCTCTCAAGATGTGGAGGCATTACTTAATGAAAACAAAATTTGAGCTAAGGATAGACCATTGTGGTCTGAAGTATTTGTTTGATCAGCCAAGTCTAAATGATAGGCAAGCTAGATGGCTGGATTTTTTGTGTGAGTTTGATTTTGAAATCAAACACATAAAAGAGAAAGAAAATAAAGTGGTTGATGCACTCAGCAGGAAGGCGCATGAAATGCTTGTGGCATCTCTTATTATTTTCTAGTGAGATTTGAGACAACAAATTTTTAATCATATTGCTGAGGATGAAATGTATGTGCAGATAAAGGATAGGTTGCAGTAACAAATCCTTGAAAAGAAGTATGAGGGATATAAATTGGAAGAAGATGAACTTCTTACCTATAAGAACATAATTTATATTCTAAATGTAGCAGACTCAAGGAGAATTGTTATGGATGGAATCCATCAAGATCCATATTCTGGTCACCCAAGTTATCAGAAGATAGTTGCTGCAGCCAGAAAGAAGTATTTTTGGCCAGGAATGAAAAAGGAAATTGTTGTGTATATTTCAAATTGCATGAAATGCCGACAGGTAAAGGTTGAGAATGTTTATGTATTTGTAACTTTGGATTGTATTCACTTATATATCTTATGTCTTGTACCCTGATGTTTATTCCAGATGTGTCTATAATGTGATTGAGTCATGTCATTCCCTAATGTTTCGTTCATGAGTATCTATAATGTAAACAAGTCATGTCAAGTCATTGAGGGTAACCCTCCTATTGTTCAAGGGTTAAAGTCCCCACAGTTCTAGGGCACTAGGGTTGTTAGACTCACTTAGCGAAGTCATCCCTAGTAGGGTTTAGTCAAGTCAAGAATTAGTATAAATAGAGAGCTAGCCTCTCTATTTATCACAGACTCACTCAAACTCAGTTGTAGCACATAGCTGAGAAAGAAGAAGACACTAGGGCTAGGAAGAAAGAGGTTATTGCTATCGGGAGTTCATCTTAATGTTTTTGGGGATTTGCTATTTGGTGTTGATTCTATCTCCGATGAAGTTGTGGGGTTTTCTCCATTTATGGTTTCCCTGAGGAAAAACACTGTGTCCATTGTTTCTTGTGTTTGATTGTTGTGCTTGTTATTCTCTCAGTTAAAGATCCTAATAATGCTAGATTAATGTTAAAAATTGAACATGGTATTAGAGCTAACTTGAGAAGAAGACACTGTGTAGCTACAGGAACTAGGGATCCCTACTTTATGGATCTTCCTCCACATATTTTCAGCAAAAGAAGGTTGGAATAAATATCCTCCCTAGGGCGCATCTTTCTATCGAAGCAGAATCCATTTCTAAGGTTTTTCAGTTTTGGACCCGACACTGCTGCTAAAAATTAGGGCTTTCCACAGAAGTGGATTTTTCAGTGATCCCACACCTCGATTGATCTCCTCCTCAAAATAAAATTTTATATATCAAGATCAAAGCATTTGGTTGGACAGAACTCCGGAAAAACAAAACACTAATCTGCTCTCAAACCAAGCACTGCAGAATTTCAGCTCCAATTCTAGATTTGACATCTTGACTTGGTAAGATCTAAATATTCTATATTTCCATTTGAGGTTCTTAGTTAAGATGTCTCATCATACCAAGCTTGATGAAAATATTGAGGGAGATGATAACTTTCGAGCCTGGAAGTATAGGATCTCCCTGGTCCTGGAAGAAAATGAGTTGGACTCCTATATCAGTGAGGAGGTTCCAGTTCCAGAGGGAGATGAGGCTAAGGCCTTACATAAGAAGAAGTTGGTTATGGAAAAGAGGATTATTGCTGATTCAATTAAGGATCACCTCATACCACAGGTGTCCTCCCTAAAGACACCTAAAGCTATGTTTGATGCCCTAATCAAATTGTTTGAAGGAAAGAACATAAATCGGAAGATGACCTTGAGGAACCCATTGAAGAATGTAAAGATCCAGAATGCAGAAACCATCTAGTGTTACTTTACAAGGATTTCTCAAATCAAAGAACAATTGGAAGTAGTATATGAAGAAGTGGAAAATGTAGAGATTGTAATGACCACCTTGAATGGTCTCCCTAGATCAGGGGACCCCTTTATTCAAGGGATTTGTGCCAGAAATAAGTTAGTCAAGTTCAACAGACTTTAGGAAGAATGCTCACAAGAAGAAGCTCAGATATAAGATCGAGAAGAAAAGATGGGAAGTGAAGATAAAGCTCTCACAATACAATCCAAGAAATCTAGTTCTAGCCACCACGGAAGTAAGTACTCTCATCAAAGGAATAACCCTAGAAAGCCTAGAGATATGTCTAAGTACTACTATACATGTGATGAAAGAGGACACTTTGCTAGAGATTGTCCTAGAAACAAAAGTAGCTCTCACAAGAAGAAGGGAAACAAGAGAAGACATCATGCTCATGCTGCAGAGGATGATGGACCTTCCACAGAGAGAAATAGACAAGTCAGTGATGATTCTTCAAGTCATGAAGAATATGTTCTGATTTCCACTCTCACGGGAACTATTACACATGGCAGAAATGATTGGATTATAGACAGTGGTGCTTCCAAACATATGACAGGATTCAAGGAATCCTTTGTGAAATTATCTAAACATGAATCACCTCACAAGGTGAAACTTGGAGATGACTACCATTATCCAATAAAAGGTAGTGGGGAATCCTCATATAAGCTAGACTCTAGAAAGTATATGAAAATGAAGGAAGTATCATTTGTACCAAGACTAAAGAAGAATATCCTATCCATATCTGGATTAGATGCAAAAGGAATGAGGGTTGCATTTATAAATGGTCAAGTCATCATGTGGCCAAAAGGAAAGACTATTGATGATGCAGTAGTGATTGAGGAACAAGAAGGAGGCTTATACAAATTGAAAGGCCATCCATAACAAGCTTTGGTTCATGACTCGGTAGAACCAAATGATATTTGGCATAGAAGGCTTGCACATGTGCATTAAAGAGAACTACCACTTGCAAGAAAAGCTATTGAAGGTCTTCCAAAAATGCAGACAAAACATGAAGGTGTATGCAAATGATGTGCGAAAGGGAATAACACAAAGAATACATTTACAAGTAGTGAAATCAAGGAAAAAGGAATCTTGGAAATCATCCATTCTGATGTATGCTGTACAATGTCATCTAGTTCACTAAGCGGGTATGTATACTATGTTTCTTTCATTGATGATTTTTCTAGGAAGACATGGATTTACTTCATGAAGAACAAAGATGAAGTATTCAGCAAGTTCAAGGAATTCAAATCCTTGATTGAGAACCACACTGAAAAGAAGATCAAGACCTTTCGATCAGATAATGGCGGAGAATTCACATCGAATGAATTCAAAGAGTTATGCAAAGACTCAAGGATTAAGAGGGAGTTATCCACTCCATATAATCCACAACATAATGGGATTGCAGAAAGGAAGAATAGAACTATCATTGAAGCTGCAAGAGTTATGCTTCATGATCAAGATCTTCCTATGCATATATGGGCAGAAGCTTCCGGAGCAACGGTGTATGTACAGAACCATACTCCTCACAGAGTACTCAAGAATAAGACTCCTGAAGAAGTCTTCTCCGGCAAGAAACCAGAAGTCAGCCATCTCAGAATATTCGACTGTCCTGTATACATACACATTCCAAAAGAAAAGAGGACGAAGTTAGATCCTTCAGGAAAGAAGGGAAAATTTGTGGGATACTCTGAAAGCTCGAAGGCTTATAGAATATACTTCCCAGGATTCAAGAAGATTGACAATAGCAAAGATGTAACATTTGATGAAGATTCAGCCTACATCAAATACGGGAAGAAACCGGCTGAAGAACCTAAAGAAATAAGAGCTCCTAGAATTCATGATACAACCATGAACGAACAAATTCAAGAAGAAGATTGAGAAGTAGAAGAACCTCAAGAACTTGTAGATCCACCTCTGCAGAAGAATCCTCATAGGAGGAAACCTGCTTGGGTACGTGAAATTATCCAAGGTGCAGGAAAATATGGAGCTTCAGAAGAAACACCCAAAGGAAGAAAGAGAACTAGGTCATGTTCCAGTTATGTATCCTTGCTATGTGACATTATTGATAAAGAACCTTCCAACTATGAAGAAGTGGAAGAACAAAAAGAATGGAAAGATGCTATGATCGAAGACTATCAATCGATCATGAAGAATGATGTTTGGGATGTTATCCAAAGACCATAAGGGAAGTCCATTGTAACTTCAAAATGGATCTACAAGATCAAGCATGTTGTAGACAGTAGGATAGAAAACTATAAAGCAAGATTTGTTTCTCGTGGTTTCTCCCAGAAAGAAGGAATAGATTATGAAGAAACCTTTGCATCTGTAGCCAGATACACTTCCATCAAATCAGTACTTTCTTTGGCTGCAGTGATGAAATGGAAGATACACTAGATGGATGTCAAGACTGATTTCTTGAATGGTGTAGTAGAAGAGGAACTGTATATGGAACAACCACTCAGTTTTGAGACACATGAAAGGGAATCTCATGTGTGCAGATTGAAGAAAGCCCTGTATGGTTTGAAACAGGCACCCATGACATCGTACGGTAGAATTAATGGTTTCCTATCCAGTTTGGGCTTTACCAAGAGTAAAGCAAATTCCAACCTTTACTATAAGGTTGAAGATGGAAACCTAGTGATACTCCTACTGTATGTGGATGATATGTTTGTAATAGGTATGGATGGGTTGATTGCTGATACGAAGAGGAAACCACGAGGAAACTTGCTGCCGAGTTTTAAATGAAATACTTGGGTATGATGCACTATTTCTTGGGAATGGAGGTGTGGCAGAATGCGGATGGAATCTTCCTTCGACAATGGAAATATGCATTAGAGATCCTAAAGAGATTCGGGATGATGGACTGCAAGGCCATAACCACACCTATGGCATCGAACTTGAAGCTATTGAGTGATGCTTCATCAGAAGCGGTTGGTGCTACGATGTATCGTCAGATAATTGGGTCCTTGATGTACCTGAAAAACATGAGACCAAATATTTGCTTTGCTGTGAACACCTTGAGCCAGTCATGGAGACTTCACTTAGTGAACCTCTCACATAGCACATGCAATCGTGGGATATTAAAGAATACGCTTAATTTCTAGAGATATTGACCCAAAATATTTTTGTTGAAACCCCCTCCCAATACTTAAAACCTCCTCCCCACCCATTTTATACCTCAATCCTTATAAACCACCCTAGCCACCCCCACCTTAGATCCCTCATCCCCCCCAATACATGCAATATATTGGTTCAATTTTTTGATAATTTTAAAACCCACAATATGAACTAACGTGATAGGCTATTGGTCAACAAGTGAAGTCCCCGTGGAGCCAGTTCCTAAAAGATCTGAGACATGTTCACTTGATTGTTGCAAAGCATATTCTGAGGTACCTGAAGGGTACATTTGACTATGGGCTCAAGTACGAGGAAAATCAAAAGATTAACCTAGAGGGTTATGTTGATCTAGATTGGGAAGGTACTGCCATCGATAGGAAGAGCACTTCTGGATGTTGCTTCAGTATGGGATCAGGTGTGATCTCTTGGTTTAGTAGGAAGCAATCCTGTGTGGCACTGAGTACAACTGAAGCAGAGTATGTCATAGCTTGTTCAGCTAGTTGTGAGGCAATATGGCTGAGGAAGCTACTGTCTGATTTAATTTATCTCCAGATGGACGCTACTTGTATATATTGTGACAAATAGAGTTGTGTGAAGTTGTCAGAGAACCCATTGTTCCATGACAAGTCAAAGCATATCAAGATCAAGTATCACTATATCAGGGATATGGTGTAGAGAGGAGCAGTGAAGCTCCAGTATGTTGTGATGGACGAATAGATAGCTGATGTATTGATGAAGCCATTGGCTAGAGTGAATTTTGAGTACTTCAGGGAGAAGCTTGGTGTTCTCCAGATCGAGGGTCTCTCCAAAGGAAAATGATGAGACCTAGAGCCATTCTGACATGGTGAGAGGATTAGGTTCCTTCCATGGTCAGATGTAAGGGCTGAGCCATTCTGTCATGGTGAGAGGATTAGGTTCCTTCCATGGTCAGATGTAAGGGCTGAGCCATTCTGTCATGGTGAGAGGATTTGGTTCCTTCCATGTTAGAGATGAGTGTTTAGCCATTCTGATGTGACTGTAGGATTGGTTCCTACAAGATTAGATGTAAGGGCTGCATGCCATTCTTGGAATGGAGGAAGCTGGTCAGTTACTAGGAATACTCAGCTTGGTGCTGAGTTTCCCTTCTCTAGGAGAATGGAGGCATCTGGTTAGTTACCAGGAATACTTAGTCTGGGACTAAGGAACATTCTGATATGACTGTGGGATGTAGTCTTACATGATCAGATGTGAGTGCATGGCCATTCTGATGTGATTGAGGGATGTGTTCCCACTTGATCAGACATAACGGCTGATGCCATTCTCTGGGAGAATGGAGGCACCTGGTCAGTTACCAGGAATTCTCAGTCTGGGACTGAGATCCCTTTTGATGCGGTGTTTTCAAACATGGTCAAATGTAAGTGCAGAGCCCTTTCGATGTAGTGTTTTCGAACATGGTCAAATATAAGTGCTGAGCCTTTCTGATGTAGTGTTTTTGAACATGGTCAGATGTAACTGCAAATCCCTTCCGATGCAGTGTGTTCGCACATGGTCAGATATAAGTGCTGAGCCATTCTGGTGCGATGTGTTTACACATGGTCAAATGTGAGTGTTGGGCCTTTCTGACAAGATGAGGTCAAATGTGAGTGCTGGGCATGCCTTTTTGACAAGATGAGGTCAAATGTGAGAGTTGGGCAGGCCATTCTGACTTAGTGTCAGATATAAGTGCTGAAGAAGACCTACATGGAGGCTAGGCCTACAACCAGCATGAAAAAGGGATGGCTCTGTAGAACTTCCTGTGATGAGAAGAATTGAGAGATAACACCATTCTGAGATAGCACCGATGATGATGATCCAGATCAAGTGATGATCCATATGTGATGATGATCCAGACTTGATGATGATCTAGATCAAGTGATGATCCATATTTGATGATGATACAGTGATGATGATCCAATAGTGATGATCTAGTAGTTGTGATGATCTAGATCCCGTGATAAAGAAGACTAGAAGAATAAGATGACTTAGAAGATGACTTGAAGATGAAGAAGACCTGAAGATGAAGAAGACTTGAAGAAAAAAAAGACTTGAAGACGAAGACAAAGAAGACTTGAAGATGAAGACAACTTGAAGATGAAGATGACAAGATGATCCAGTCAATATAGAGAAGAAAACTGGTGCTAAAAATTGTGTCAAAAGAATACCTTCCTAGTTAAGAGGGAGTGTTGATGTATTTGACACTTCGGATTGTATTCACTTATATATCTTATGTCTTGTACCCCGATGTTTATTTCAGGATGTGTCTGTAATGTGATTGAGTCATGCCATGCCTCGATGTTCTGATCGGGAGGATCTATAATGTAAACAAGTCATTTCAAGTCATTGTGGGAAACCCTCTTATTGTTCAAGGGTTAAAGTCCTCGCAATTTTTGGGGCACTAGGGTTGTTAGGATCACTTAGTGAAGTCGGCCCTAGTAGGGTTTAGTCAATTCGGGAATTAGTATAAATAGAGAGATAGCCTCTCTATTTATCACACACTCACTCACACTTAGTTGTAGCACATAGCTGAGGAAGAAGAAGACACCGGGGCTAGGAAGAAAGAGGTTACTGTTGTCAGGAGTTCATCTTACTATTTTTGGGGCTTTGCTATTTGGTGCTGATTCTTCTCTGAGGAAGTTGTGGGGTTTTCTCCATTTATGGTTTCCCCGAGGAAAAACATTGTGTTCATTTTTTCTTGTGTTTGATTGCTATGCTTGTTATTCTCTCAATTAAAGATCCTAATAATACTAGCTTAGTGTTAAAAATCTAGCAGAGCATCAACACCTAGTAGTTTTATTGCAGCCTTTTCCATTCCCATAATGGAAATGGGAAGTTATTTACATGGATTTTATTACATGACTGCCAATGACTTGGAGACAACATGATACCATCATGGTTGTGGTGCACAAGTTGACAAAGGAAATACATTGTATATTAGTCAAGTCCATGTATAAGACTGATTCCATCACAAAAATATTCATGAAAGATATTTTCAGATTGCGTAAGGAAATAATCTCTGACGGGGATCCCAAGTTTACTTCCAATTTTTGGAAAAGTATGTTTACAGATTTGGGTAGAAAGTTGAACTTCAGCACTGCCTACCATCCTCAGACTGATGGACAGACAAAGAGAGTGAATCACATGCTTGAAGACATGCTTCGCATGTATGTGATGGACAAACCATCCAAGTGGGACGATTATTTACACTTGGTAGAATATTCCTATAATAATGGACAACAAGCATCATTGGGAATGAGTCCATATGAAGCCTTGTATGGAAGAAGGTGTAGGACACAAGTGACTTGGGATAATCCAGTGAACAGGATTATTCTTGGTCCATAATTGCTTAAGGAAATGGAGCAAGAGGTTGTAAAAATTAGGTAGAACCTGAAGGCAGCCCAAGATAGACAAAAAATCTATGTAGATAAACATAGAGTGCACGGAGGATTCAGTGTCGGGGATCATGTTTACCTTAGAGTGAGGTAAAGGAAGAGTTCCTTGAATATTGGAAGTTGTTCCAAGCTATCACCCATATATTCTGGGCCTTTTGAAGTGCTTGAAAGAATAGGGCCAGTTGCATATGGACTTACATTTCCTGCTAGCACTTGAGCTCATAATGTTTTTCATGTTTCTTTGCTTAAGAAATATGTACATGATACTAAGCATGCGATAAATTTGGATGTGATTCCAATGGAACCCGAGGGGGAGTTCCAAATCGATCCATTGTGCATCCTCAACAGGAAGGTCATAGTGCTCTGGAATCGATTCGTTGGACATGTAAAGGTGCAGTGGGAGAACTACGGTCCTGAAAAGGATACGTGGGACCTGGAGGATTCCATGTGATAGGCACATACACTTTTGTTCAATTATGTAAAGCATTGAGGATAGTGCTAATGATGGGGGAGGGGAATGTAACAACTTGGTTTTGACCCCATGGTATTGAAATTGTACATGATTTATATTGCATGTAAATCATGGTAATGAGATCAAGGCCAAGGCCCTACCATCGATTTGGTGTTCTGTGTATAGTTGATCAAGTTTGATACCTATGGTGATAGTGATAAGTCAAGAACAACACATTTTTGAATATCATGTAAATACATAATTTAATAAAATAGATCAACTAGCTATGCACTGCAACGTTAAACACATGGGGAAATGATTTGAAAAGGAATAGAGAGGGGAGTTAGTCAAACTCCTGAGACATAGGGTGAGACCAGGTGTCAATGGGGGAACCCATAAACCCTCAGATACCTGTGTGTCCTATGTACTCAATCATCAATTCTTCCAGAAGATTGGTTGAGGCAATTGATGCCTTTGGCAGAGCAACTCATGGCAGTCGGTTTCATGATTGAGCTTGCATGTGGCCTGTAGCCTGCAACTTGTAGTCTGGGAAGCCTCAATCCTTGTTTTGATGCAAGAAATGATGTGGATGCATTCTGGTCCATTTTTCCTCAGTCGAGGGAAGGTTTTGTTGTTCCTCAACGTTCATTGTGGGGGAATACACGATCATTCATTCATGATTATGCACTATCTAGAGTCATAGAGTGTTTTGGTTTAGCAGAGTGTTTCTGTAGGTATTTTCCTTTGTCCAACCCTGGTTGTTATGTTAGAGTGTTATTTTGAACTGTAGAGTGGTATGAAACCCTATTGATCTATGTTACAGAGTGAAGCCCCGTGTTATCGTGTGTCCCTATGGTTTGTTATGATGTGCACCCTGGTTTGGGTCTGAACTATATGCAAGAATTAGGAGTGGAGGAGACAAGGAGTTTTCTTGATAAACCTAGTGTAAAGAGGAACCTCACAAAAAGATAAGAGTGGTTGGTGAATATTCTATGCACACCCTGAAGAGGACTGTAAGGGAAGGCATAGCTCGAGAGACTATGGAGCAGAGAAGGGGATGATTCCTTGTGTTGGGTGTGTAGGTATTATGGATTCAAGGACACATAGATCTTGTGGAGGTGTCCTTATGTCTTGAACGAAGGACTAGCTTATCCATTCTACCTTTCTGCTGCCTTAGCAATGTGATAAACCCGAAGGATATTGGCTTGGTTGATAGCCTGTGAAACCAAATTGTATATTGGATGGGTTGGGAAGCCTATGAAACCCAATAAGATATTGGCTTGGATGTGTTTTGTTGTGATTTTGGCCATGTGTGACCCTTGGCTAGACAGCTTATGAAACCCAACTGTTAATTGGTTTGGAAGAATAGCTTATGAAACCTGGTAGTGAGATGGCTTGGCTGAGTGCCTAATAAACCCGTTTGTTGGCTTGGCTGGTCCTTAATGTGAATGTTGGGTTGACTATGTTTTGTCTGATTAACCCAACTATTATGTTGTCTTGGCTCAATAGCCTATGAAACCTAGTAGTGAGATGGCTTGGTTAAGTAGCCTGTGAAAACCATCTGTTTGGCTTGTTTTCATGCACCCTGATAAACCCAACTATGTGTTGGCTTGGATGGATAGTTTGATAAACCAAACTATATGTTGGATTTACTGTTTGTGATATGATTTGGCTATGTGTGAGACTGTTGTTCCCTAGTTCCTTATGGAAGTGAAGCCCATCTCGGGGGTGGCAGTTTTGTTAAGATATTGATGAATAGAACTGGCCTATGGTTGGGTGGAATGTTGCGGAAACATAGCTAGTTGTGGGATAGCTTCATATTCAAGATAAGTATTCTTATGAATTGTATTTGATTATCAATGAATTGAATATGATGAATTCTTGCTAATGATCTCAGTAGAGTTTATTGTTGTTAAATGTTCCTGCATTTGCATCTGTATATACCTTGTATGTTCAATGCATCCTGCTTATAATCATGGATACTAGAGGCCTGCTTATAGAGTCAGAAGGCATTTGAATTAAGCGTTTCTGAACCCTAGAATCCACCCACGAAAGGAAGGAGGCACAATAGAGAAACTGAAATAGACCAAAATGTTGGTTTTCCACACTTTGGGATTCTCCTATGGTAGGCGGAAGGCAGAAGGTGGAAAATAGGAAAAAAGACAAGGAAGAATGATGGTTTTCCACACCTCAGAATCCACTTGTGGAAGGAAGAAGTTAGAAGCAGAAAAAGAGCCAAAAATTCCAAGGAAAAATTCTGTTTTCCACATCTCGAAATACGCCTGCGGAAGGAAAAAGGTGGGAGGCAGAAAATGGGAAATCAATTAAGGTAAAAAGTTAGTTTTTTTATTCTTGAGTTCTGTACTAGAGGGAGAAAGGGAGGAATGTGGAAGGAGGAACCATGGATAAAGGATTATGTCGTTTGTTAGTTTTTCAATTCCTGATTTTTGCACTCGAGGGAGGAAAGGCATAATGTCAAAGGTAGAAACATGAATAAAGGATTCTGTCATTTGCTAGTTCTCTGATTTTCAAGTTCCAAAGGCAGAAGGTAGAACATGGTTTGAATGACTCCATCGCACACTATGTTTCTAATTTTTGATTCCGCAGCGGAAGGCGGAACGAGGAATATGAAAGGTGGAGTGTGGAAATAACCTTTATGGTTATAGAGTAGATCTGTTAAGGGAGATATGACTGTTATAGTGGTTCTTGAGCCTAAGTATGAATGTTTAAGAGTGTTTTCACAGCCATTCCCTATGTTTGAAAAGAGGAACCAAGGTTCTTTAAGAAACTTTTTAATTCTACATTATAGTCGGGGGTATGGGTACATGACAGATTGGCTCCCATCTATGAATGGAGCTAGGGGTCCCCATGATTTTGGGTATGGTACGGGACCAATTTTATGATGGGTAGGAATAACATATGTTTTGGTGGATAGGGGAGTTGATTTGATGATGGGCAGAGTTTCTATGGTTTAGAGTGAATATTGGAACCTTTTCCAAGATGAAGTGAGAGGTATTTTCACAAACCCAAAGACGGGTGACCCATGTATCAATTCCATGTAGACTGTTCATATGGAAATAATTGAATGGATTTGGTGATCTCTAAGGGAGGGGGGCCCATTGTTCTCTTGTCATAGATGATGATAGGAATACAAAATTATAGATAGGCCAAATTCTCATGAAGGTGTGAGTAGGCAATGGTGAAATCTCCTTTGGGACTAGTGACAAGGGATTTGTTTTTGTGGCACTACTTTAGGCAGGGGAGTAAATGTGAAACTATATAATAGTTGGCTTTAGGAAGCTTATTTTTGTGTGCTACAAACTACTTAGACTTGTGGAGGGATCGACATCATGGGTGTTGATGATGATGAAGGTTTGTTGAGGGAAACCACCCATGGGGGTAATAGAGTGGTCCTCAATTGGGATGTTGATGGCACATCACAATTGGAATCCTGGTAAATTGGAAAATGGTGTATCGACTATGGTTATTAGGGGAAAACATTGGTTTTGAGAAGTGATTTCCATGATAATACCCGAGTGAAATCTTGCATCCTTTCTGATGGAATCTAGTATGGGTAATATAAGCACAATCCTGCACACATGATGCACATACCCAAGTGTAGTAAATGGCATAACCAAATTATGGACTATGTAAAAGTAATAACTAAGAACATGGTGCACCTAGGGGATTCTTATCTTAAAGTGATCCATGTTTATGATATTTATATACACATGTTTCCCATGTTAGTGTTTAGTAGTTGGTACTTCTTAATGCTATTTGGGTGAGCAACATATGATGATGGTGGTATGTGTAGATGTTGATATGTTTTCTATGTAGTTACATATGATGTTATATACGGTTATTGACACATTTGTTTATGTGGTATATGTTTTATACATGCATAGATATGGGTACTTGTACATTTATGGGTTCAACTTGTGTTAGTGTGTAGGTTTAGTTATGATGTATCAAGTGCTAATTCAAGACTCCATTGGAAACTGTATCATCAACTACATTGCTGCTATATGGAATAGGGTATCAGTAACGACTTAAAATTATCATATGAAGAGATGTGCTCGAAGATACTTGCAAAAAATAAGTGGGTTGAGGACATGAAAAACATTGTTGAGTTGTGACACAACTAGGTTAGAATCTAGGTGGACTTGCAAACTAGTTGTACCAAAATGTATGGAATTGGTCAATAGACCTCTATGACATCGCATTCAACTTCAGTATTTGTAAGTTTCCCTATGAAAAACCACTAGTGTGGTATAGAGCTTGGTGGGGGGTATAAATGGTCCAAGCAGTTGATTCTAAATTGTTTTACCAACGACTTGCGCTATCTTCGAAACTTATGTAAGTTTGATTGACATCCATCTGCATGAGGACCAAAAAATATTGTTTTGTTTTTATCAATGGGATTAAAAACATATATGATTTTTGAAATTTTTGTCATGAACTATGGGTTCAATAGGGACCTTCTACTTGTGTCAAAAAATGATACGATGACCAATGGGGTATGTTACAGAGAAAACTTCCTGTGGCTTGGGGTGGACCAAAACAGATAGAGAAATTGTAGAAATCAATCCCTTCCCAATATGCAAGAGAAATTAAACATCCAACACTAAAGGATCTCGAATCATACCTTATTCCGAATGGTTGAAGTAGATCCCCATTAAGCTTTTTCCAATCCAGCTTGCTTTAGCAATTTACTTTCAACAACAGTAAACAAGGAAAGCATGCTATAGAATATAGTGTTAGGCCTACTCTAGCATATATAATCAATAATGCATAAGCAATTAAACACATCCATGGATTCAATATTCATTTAAATGCACATCATTGGATAGGAAAAGATATTTCTATTAATAAAATAAGAGATTACATAAGTGACAACCTCTGTCGGCACATCTGCAAACCGGAGAAACTGAGTCCTCCACTTGGGCGTCCACCACCTCAATCCTCCATCTCTCGATAGCAAGATCACAAACAAAGGAAAGCTTGGGAAGAACAAAAAATTCTCCAAGGGACAAAGGGATGCAGACTCAAGTACTAGCAAGCTATAGCAACAATGGACTATAGTTTTCTTGCTCTTCAATTCCTCTTCTTCAATGTATCCAAGGGGTTCCTTATATAGTGCTTCAATGGGGTAATGGAAGGTCAAATCCGAGTGATCTTGAGGAATATGGAAGGGCAAGGGACAAGTGAATCAGATCCAAATCAAGGAAAACTCCAAAAAAATTTGGACTTATGCACACATCCCAATGTACGCGGGTTTAAGGGTAATATTCACGTATATATGCAAGAAAAGGATTAAAAGTCACATACACAAAATAATAGGTGTTTTTAGGGATGATATTGGAAACATCAAAGGTACAATAATGGTCCATGGGGTCTAAAGAGTCTGCAAAGGGACAAAGAAGGCCATAAAAGTGTGATCAACCATGTGTGGTAAAATCAGCTATAACAGATTCCCCCTAATGTGTGAGATCAGAAGGCTAACATGATGGACAAAATAATCAATCTCTGCATATGATTGCAAATACATATAGCAGTCTCGAATACATAAGAGTACAATGGCCATGAATATGCATGATACAAAATATGACATGTGTGGTCATCGCCACGTACAATATATAATAGATCAGAATCTCCATGATGAAGATATACAAAGTATCAATATCTCAATGAAAGGCGAAGATATACAATAGATCAAGATCTCCATAATGGCTGAAGATATCTGACATACACTAGAATCATGTCATGGGAGCTGAAATCTCATGAACACTGGCACGACCAAGGAGGTAGCATAAGTGGAATGCCACCAATATGGAAAGTCTTCTACACCAACCGTTGCGAGTACATGTCCTACTATGTGAATAGAGGTGTCGAGGTCGAACATAGTAGTCCATCATCTCATTACCAGTCATTGATGTATACCATTAACAGATGCGAGATCACGCACCTATAATGAAAATGGGAATCAAGGTACTAGAGTGCAATCTAACAAGTGTGAATAGATTTGTTGAGGTCAAACAATTGAAAGAATCCATTGATAAGGGGACATTGATGTATTCCCAAAACTGTAGATGGTGAGAGAACCTACCACTGATGATTGTAAGTCTCAAGGCACTCAAATGACTCTAGAATCCTATCCAAAAATAAATGATCTGAAGTCGATGGGATGGAATCCGCTGGAAGGAGGGCATTAAGTCATCCCCCATCAACCAACAATAGGTACTCAACAACGTTGTATAATGTGGAAGGACTCAAACAAGATGTGCACAAACCAATAATAATACTGGGAATGATCGACATGCAAAGTCAAGACAACTGACGAATGGCTGGCTCAGGTTTCAACTTCCTTCGAACAAGAGCATAAAGGAGAATGGTGACTGAATGGAGGCTACATAGACTCAATATACAAAACTGGGATATCTCTGCGACATAGGAGGAATCAATAGAGGCTCCATAGGGACTGGAAGCTTAACCAGTTGGTGGAGATAAAATTAGAGAAATGAGTACAACTCCTAAAGTCAAACTACTAACCCAACCAATAGATGTGATATACAGTGCTATGTTCAAAGGCAACATGACTCGACTACTTCCAAGGATAACATCTTTTCCTATTTGAATTTTTTTTTTTTGGACTTCTTCAGATATTTTGAAAAGCTTGAAAAAGAATAAAATTCTTTATAGTTACAGGTCTAGGGTAAGACAAGTGTCAAGGAGAAAACTAACTAGTTCCACGAAGCGGAACATGCCTATGCTCAATGCAATGAAAAATGTGTAGGATAGCGACACTCGGGGGGAAGTCCCCTCCCGGTAAAAAAAAATGGGGAATCAAGCTGCAAAAGATATATAAAAAGGTTTTGCTTGGCTAGACATGCCAACAAGCTTGGGATATATGGCTGATAATCAAAGTCAGGGAAGTAGGCGTAACGCTCAATAAGGTAAGCAAAAATCATGATAATGCAATTACAACTTGACATATACAAGGCAGTCCCAGGGAAATGGCCAGCATAAAGTTCAAGAGGAGTATGAAGCTCTTGCTCAAAGTCATGGCGATACTATACAAAGGACTCCCACACCCTAAAGGAGAAATGTCGTCATGGGCACCAAATGCAAAACAAGATTTGACTATGGTGTCCATGTATGGTAAAGTTCTACCATTCATAACATGTCACTTCTAAAAGCAGCAAGAATGTTCAGTGACAAGATGGAATGGGTTCGTACCTAAGGTTACGATGAAATGGTCATAAGGTTAAAGTGAAAATGGGTGTGAAACCTAACCTATATGCCAGTTCAAACATAATACCTACAATAGGCACGAACTGGTCAAAGCAATGGTCAAACCACACTCAAAATTGATTCCTACAACATCAAATTAGTTCAAATGGTCCAAAACGGTCAGAAATGGTAAAAAAATATAGAAAGTGGGTAAAAATTTCAAATTTTTTCTATAAATAGTGAAAAATTTAAAATTTTTCATACCATTTGAATTTTTTACCCAACTTAGTGCATTTGAGGTCAAAAATTCAGAAGCGAATTCTAGGAGCATCGTCTAGTGGAACCCCTTCCCGTTTGATCTAGGTAGATTCTCATGCTCCTCCCTTTCATTTTGATGCAAATTTCTTCAAATTTCATAGTCTATTTATTTTTTTGAGCCATCCAAAATTATGTGTTTTGGCCCACGTAGAAATCGGGCCTTTTTCCGCATATAGGTCTCACCATACGCAGAAATTGGGCCTTTTTCTGCATATAGGGTTCGCCATATGTGGAAAATGCATTGAAAGCCGCGTACATAAGTGGTTTTTTTTAAAACAGTCGTGTATAGGGCTGCGAACAAGGTCTTAAAGGGTAAATCTTGATAAAAAAAACTTGGTTTTTGTGCAGGATGGTGCTAGGGTGGAGAGAAAGAAAGCATGGTGATGTTGAGGAAGCTGTGCAAGGTGATCTCATGGGCCAACAAGCATTATGGGCATGTGGCTTGTAAAATTTTTGGTGTCTTGGCATCCTGAGGGCCAAACCAAGACTACTCCAGCTACTGGTGGACTATTGGGATCTAGAGTCTGACAAATTTAAGATAGCTGGGATGTTGCTCAGCATTGAGGTTGAGGACATATATTTCATCACAGCTTTGTCTTGACAAGGGGAGATGGTGAACCTTCGATCTCGTGGGCCAGGAGGCGGGTTGAACATAGATGAGTACATAGATGTGTAGTGCTTTTTGGAGATGAAAAAGGTTGCGAGTCAAATCTCGACAAAATATATTCATATTCTGGGGCTGAAGGGCATACTTTTGGCACTAGGAAGGATTGCAAGGTTGGCTTCACTCCAATAGGCCTCAGGGCCAATGATGTTCTATGCGGTAGAGTGCATGCAACCTATAGTGTATGAATGGAGTACTATGTTGTTGAGCAACATGAAACAACAGCTCAGTGACTGAAAGATGGGAAGGGTGCGGAAATTTGGGTTTAGTAGTATACTAAGCATGTTTTTCTTTGAGCGGGTGCCAGGGCTAATCCCTAGGGTAGATATTGCTCCACATGGAGTCCAGGATCCAACCCAACGATGCTGGGAAAATGTCATTTTCAGACTGGGCGAAGGTAGGGTGGCTAACCCCTACCCAACATATTTATTTCCATGGTGGCGGAGACAGATCGTCTCCATAGATGACTACCCCTATGTAGGGATAGACTTCCATGGAGACATAGATATGCCCATACCACTAGGAGTAGCTTATGGTGACATAGGTAAAGAATCCCAAACCGACATTTTAAGTTTTGAATTATTTAATTTTTTTTGTGTTTTTTGATATATTGAATCAAAAGACATGTTTTTTGGTGTGACGACACACAGTGACAATTTGTCATGTATATGACGATGTAGGACCACGACGTCTAGATGGCTTCCCTAGTCATTGACGAAGGGGAAGAGGAGATGATATTATGGGTGCGGATGCAGAGGGGACACTCCAAAGCATCCACACAAACTTTGTTTGTTTGACACATAAGGTACCGATGGCGCAAGTTGAGGACTTGCTTGAGGCCATGCAGTTCCATATGGTTGGTGTACCACAAGCATGGTTTTGACTATTTTGATGGCTAGCTAGAGCCGTAGTGTGCTATCATGATTAGAACCCCCCTCCACCTCAAGATTAGAGACCTGAGTGTATTCATTTTTGTATGACCGTCTATTATGTCTTGGTGGATCGAAAGCCACAATTTCGTATATGACACTTATGTATTAAGATGTCACTTTTTGGATTTTAATGAATTTTTTTTTTATGATGATCGATTTTATTTATATTTACATGTGTGTAAAATGTGTGTTTGTGATATACTTATGGTCTATGAAACAAATTCCAATCTAACACATAGTTAGCATATGAGTCAACAACTTAATTAAAACTTCTTGGAACATGAATGTATGTTATACTCTCAAATTGTCATTCTAGCAATCTAACACGTAAGAATATTCGTAATAATGTTGGATCCCTAATACGATACAAGCCATTAAGCTGTGAAACCACTAATTGTGAATCAAGACATACCTCAAGAGAACGAAAACCATGTGAAATGGAATCACACAATAACTCAATGACGACACTTTATTCAGCAACGTTGTTTGAATAAGGCCATAAGTATATGCCTCCTAAAGACAATACTTGATCCGTAGGAGTGTAGATCACCCAAGCAACTGAAGCTAAGTTTTGAGTGTGGTGGCTAGCACCATTAGTGAATCCTATGAACACAGAAGACTCTATTGACATCTTCCATAAGAAATGAAAGCTAATCAACAAACCCGATCACTATAAGAAAACCTAACTATGCAATGCAAAACTATACAATAATATACAAAAATCAGCTCTGGCTGAAGATCATGCATATTATTTTTTGAGATAGAGCCCATTCCTAGGCTCCTCTAAGGCTATACCTTCATAATCAACCAGCTCATAGGCACCTTTCTCTAGGACTCGTTTAATCACTTAAGGACCATGCCACATGGGATTAAATTTTCCTGCCCCCAAGGGTTCTTTCGCTTGATTCCATAAAAGGACCAAATCACCTTCACTAAACTTCCTCGAATGGACAGAATTATCATATTGGACCTTGACACGACGTTTGTTAACCTCTAGAGCCACTAAGGCATCTTGGTTCTACTCATGAAGCTGCTCTAAGTGGACTAAACACTCTTCCAGTGCGGAAGTGTCAGGTAAAAGCTATACAGCTAGCTTCAGAGAAGGGATTTCACATTCAATTGGTAAGATAGACTCCACCCCATGCACAAGCTGATAGGGAGAAAAACTGGTGGCATTCTTAACCACGATTATATAGGCCCACAAAGAAGGATACAACATGATATGCCAATTATTCTTGCTTTGTGTGATGGTTTGTTGGAGAATAGACTTAAGTGACTTGTTCACTTCTTCAATCGGTCCATTCACCTGAGGGTAATAAGGAGAGGAATGCTCTTTCTTATACCCTAACTTGGAAGCCAACTCTTCCATCATTTTATTCTGAAAGTGCCTGCCATGGTCAGCGACAAGATCTTTTGGAATGCCGAACTGGGTGATAATCTAGTTGAAAATGAAATGTGCGGCTCTCTCACCATTAGATTTAATTGTGGACATAGCCTCTTCCCATTTCATGAATTAATAGACATCCACAATGATATGATGATTCCCCCCAGCCAAAGCTGGGTTGCAATCCATAAAATCAAGCTCCCACTTGGTGAAGGGACCAACGGTGACAATAGGATGTAACGGGGTTAGACACGAGCGCATATTACGTGCAAACACCTGGTAATGGTGGCACTTATTGACCGCATTAACACAATATTTGAATATGGAAGACCAAAAATAGCCTGCTCTCAAGATCTTTTGGGCTGTAGAAAGACAAGATAAATGACCACCACACGCCACTCCATGGAAATCATTCAGCACAACTTTAGCCTCATCATGGGTTAAACAACGACATAAAATGGAATCTACCCTAGAGCGGTACAAAGTGTTATCCACTATAAGGTAGTTCTTAGCTACATGACATAATTGTCATCGCTCATCTCGTGAAAGGTGAGTAGGGACCTTCAATGTTTGCAAATACACAATGATATTTCCATACCAAGGGTCCATAATTGAGATGAGGAAAATATGCTCATTGAAAAAAGAATCCTCATAAACCTCCTCCTCATCCAAATTTGGAAAATAGGATATAAGCTCCGCAAATATTAATGATTTCTTTGATTTCGGTGAAACAAGCTCGAGATCAAACTCTTGCAAAATCACAATCCATTTATTATATTCCCCCCCAATCATCCTTCTAGTGAGGATGAACTGAAATGGATTGATATGAGCTATGACCAAAGTTTGGTGAAGGAGAATGTAATGTCTCAAACACTGAACTGCATGAACGGTGGCTAAGGCTAGCTTCTCCACATGGGAATAACGAAGTTTTGTATCTATAAGTTTTTGGCTCAAATAATATATGACATGCTCATGGATCTCCTCATCCTCTTGAACCCAAACCATACCAACTGTCTCCATAGACGCGGCTACATAAATCAAGAAATCACGGCTATAGTCAGGTGGACTAAACACGAGGGTCGTTGCTAAGGCTTGCTTAAGAGCATCGAAAGACTCTTGGGATCACTCATCCCAGTAAAAAGGGGTGTCCTTCTTCAAAATACGCATAAATCCTTTAGTCAAGTTGGCAAAATTAACCACGAATCTCTGCAAGAAGTTTTCCATGCCTTGTAAAAAATGAAGGTGTATAATATTACGCAGAGGAGACATTTGAAGTATTTCCTCAACCTTTAAGGGATAGACTCTTATACCCTCCTTGGATACGATGAATCCTAGTAAATGACCAATAGTCATGCAAAAGATGCACTTATGAGTATTTAAACAAACTTGGTAATGATGACATCTTTCGAACACTAATCTCAAATGATATTGGTGACACACTCTCAACCGAGAGTGAGCAGCGAGATCATCCAAATATACTTCAATAATCATTTTAAGATCGTCAAATATTAAGGTCATGGCCCGCTGAAATTTAGCTACAACGTTTTTAAGGCCGAAGGGAATCTTCCAATATGCAAAAGTACCCCAAGGACAAATAAATGCAGTCTTATGTTGATCCTCGGGATTAATCCGAATCTGATTATATCCAGAAAAACCATCCATAAAGGAAAATACCTCACTTCCCACACACTCATCCAAAATATGATCAATAAATGGTGTGGGAAAATTATCCTTAGGACAGGCACGATTTAAGTCATAGAAATCAGTGCATATGACGATCGCTCCTTGTTTCTTATCCACCAGAACGGGATTTGAAACCCACTCTGTCAAGGGAATGGGATAGATAAAATCGAATTTAATTAGTTTCTCTATCTCAGCTTTAATGGTGGGTGCTTTTGTAGGATTCACTACACGCAAACATTGTCGAACCGGTTTTGCATCTAGATACGTTTTGATCTCATGTTCGACGATGCAAGGGTCTATACCCGACATTTCTTCTTATGACCAAGAGAAAATGTCATGAAAATATTTAAGCAACCGAGTATACTGCTTGATGTCATCGTGGGAACAACCCGCCCCAATTTAGACATTCTCAGTATTTCCAAGATCACGAGAAATATTGATAGGAATGATTGGTGACAAATTAGCCATGTTCCCATCAGCCATCTGACCAGAAGAGCTTAATGGGACCATGGGGCTACCAATATTCTCGCTAAGAATCTCTCTAAATTCATCACACTCCATACGATCAAGCTTAGGAAGAAAATATGATCGATGATAGAATTCTTCCCAAGGTTGCTCAACCCCAGACATGGCCTCAAGAATAGCTTCATCCGATGGAAAAACATCATCGAGGAAATCATGTGAGTGAGATGACTCTAATGCGCATGCAGGAAGCACATATGGGTCCTCCTCCTCCATCTATGAAGAGGAAGGACTAGGTTATGCAACATGATCAAGGGATCTCGGGTGGGGAAGGTTCTTTCCCAAGTTCTAGTTGTGACGAACCATAATATTTTGCATGAGTCACAACTTTAGTAGCACACACCATGTTGATGCAACCGTGACCACTAGTGGCCTCCAGTGGATTTTGATTTCCACCCGATGCACAACTAGGATCAACGGTCCTTGAGTTCATATTTTGATTATTTGGTAAAGGATTGGTAAACACAGCTGGGCCCTATTCTATGAACTTCGAGTCATCCTCCATACGAGGGCACAAGTGAGTGAGATGGTCATCCTTACACAACTTGCAAGGAAACTTCACCTTACATTTAGAATACTTGTCCCCCCAAGAATTAGTGTTTTTGTCATTATTATTATCATTTTCATTCTTGTTCCCACCCTTATGATTATTTTTTCCTTTTTTCTTATTCCTTCCTGGATGCTAGTTTCCTTTTAGGTTCGATGATTGCACAGAAAGTACACTCTCTGATTGGGTAGGTTGAGATGAAGCCGTAGCTTGTCCTGATGCAGACTGGTTAATTGACAATTGGCTCACTTGTTTCACAACTGATTCCACAGGTTTGGTACTTGTAGAACCCACAATACCATTGGCATGTGGCCCAGGCTTGACCTTGGGGTTGAAATTGGATATAGGAGCATTAGGTATAATCTCATACAAAATTCTAGATTGAGCATAGATCAAATCCAACTCTTGTGCCCTAAAGATAGCTTGTTCCTTGTTTTTAACTCCAGATGTAGAAACATCCTTTGCAGTGTAAGGTAACAATGATTTGAGGAACCATTTGAGAAGAAACTCTGGTGGTATAAAGGCTTTGATTAACCATTTTTGTCTACACCACTCTTGAATATGATCCAAAATGTGTGTGGCTTTGTCTTGTCAGAAGGTCGACAATAGTTCGGTATTGACGTCGTAACGTATGGGTAGCTAGAAATGATTAAGGAAAGTCATAGCAAGATCATCATACGTAGCATAAGCCCCCCCGATAACTCTATATACCATTTCACCGCAGGACCCGTTAGGGTGCGTTAAAATAGCCTCAAATGAATGGAATATTCATGTAAGGAATTGGAAGAGCACCAAAGGTGGAAAGTGGTGACATGCTCACCAGAATCTTTACTATCCTTACCTTCAAACTTGGGAATGTCTGAAGGAAGCTTGGTAGGGACTTCTATCCATATCGGGTTATGATACACAGGATAGTTTATTAATATCGACAAGTCACATAAGTTCAATGTTGCAAGGAAAGGGAGCCTAGGTTGAGCCGGCCGATTCCATGCTCCCTGGTAGTTTTGATTCATGTAAGGCTGATTTCTATAAATACCATGGCCTTAGCCACAATAACCTGCTCCCATTTGAACCATGTAGGGTTGCATGGAAGTATAGCGATGTGGGGTACCTTGATTATGAGGAACTACAAAGCCATAATTAGAAGAGTAAGAGGGTTGTTGATACCCGTACCCATAGGGTTTGTATTTTTCTCCATATTATGGTCCATAAGTATGTCCATGAGAAGCTCCATAAGGTGTTCCATGGGATGTACCATGAGAAGGTCCATATTTTGGTATATGGGAAGCTCCATGAGGTGGAACAAGAGACAATCCAGAAATAGGTACATGACCTGCTAACACAACAAGAGGTACTCAGCTCTGAGATACAACCATGTTAGCAGTCGCAGAACAAACATGGCTAGTAGCAACATTTCGGACTGAAGGCCCATGTGAATTAGGGGGAGGATGAGTCGTTACAAACACATTCGAAGGAACGGGGTTCGAAGACGAAGGGACATGTGAAGGAATGTAAGTGGTGTTTCAAATGTTCACTTGTCTCAGTACTGGTATCTGAATAGGATTACTAACACTAGGCCTAGGCGGAGCATGTGAAGACGCCTCCACCACAGGGTTGGAAGTTGCAATGTGACTAGTGCCCCCAAACCTCTCCACATGGAAAAGAGTGGGAATACCCCTAGGTGTAGTTCCAGGGTCAATTTCTGACTCAACATGATATGCTAGATCAGACTCAGGGATATCAGGTATGTCATATATAACATTACTAGTGCTTGCGGGTTCATAGTGAGTCTCATCACCTGGAAACCAATACCGACGACCTGTGAATGAGGGATCATAACCAGATCGTGAAGGATTCTCATGTGAAGGATCATATGTTCTAGTAGGATCTTCCTCCTTAACCTTGTGAGGTGGAGAAGACATCTCTGGAATCTCATCCACATGATCTCCCATGGTGTGTGAATCAAAGTGAGAAGTAGTCCGCCCGGACTATTTGGTTCTCTCTCCCAAAGGAGGAGGAGACGTGGAAGGAGGAAGTTCTACTAAACGATGAGAATGGTGTGGTGCCGCACCCAAATCCACAATGACTCAAAAAATAAAATGACTCGATCTAATTATGAAAACCCTAGGAAAACTAGCGTGCACATAGAATACACTTAAAAATGTAAATCCAAATCACAAGCAAACCAAGGGTAGGATATGGGGTCTCTTGAATGAATCAGTTATGTCTCACCTAGGATAGGATTGAGACTCCCATACACAACAAGCGGAGGTTCATAACCAATTATAGTGGCCCTCAGCTTCAATGCATATAGCAATTGTGCTGTCCAACCCATACCTGGCCAAGACACCTACAGAATAACCTCTACAAATACCCGCTCGATAACCTAGGTAAGGAAACTAAGGTCACCTCGATATAATCAATGCTCGGGTGGACAGTCACAGGAAATATTGACCATATGGGAAGGGTAACAAATCCCGAAGCCTGAAAGCACAATTAATACCCCAGGGGTGCACTAGCCAATACCTCAAAGGCCCCCAGATACGAATACAATCTTAGAAATATCTCTGGTGCTAATCAATCACAATCAGGAGTCATCCCAATCATAATTGCTCACACTGCCTCGTGCTTAACTCCCTTGTAAGAGGAGGATCCTGAGAGACACTAATTATATAAAGGATTTCACATTCTCACTTGGATAGACACCTAATTGTTTTGTTTAGTGGTCTTGGAGAATTAATTCACAATGAACTATTCCAAGACCCTAAAACCTAGTCTTGTTGGTGCACCCTAGAAAAGAAAAGAGTGTAATTCATTTTATTATGCGTTGATTTTAATTGTCTTTATTACTCAAAGGGTAAATGGTCGTGTAACTAATGATGTTATGGCACAATAAGAAGTAAAATGCACACCTAACAATCAATGCAAATGCACTGTGTCGAATGAAAAACAGGGTATGCTACTACGTGAAGTGCAAAATTTTTCCTTCAAATGTATATGCAATCATTCCTATATGAAACTATGACTAATATTCACCAAGCAAACCTAATGCAAGTACCATGCTAATGCAAAATGTAGAGAATGCATGACTATGCAAAAAGCAAAATGTTTTTGTATTTTTGAATTAAATGAGATAAAAAGAAAAAATATGACTCTACAACCCTTAGACTCTGCAAGCACTCACAGACAGCATCCAAGCAAAGTACCAAGGTAAAAGAGACCTAATACACTAATCTCAAAACAAAAAATAGAAAATGAAATGACAAGAACATTTTCAAAAATCAAATAAAAAATATTCTCTGGTCAGAAACAGAGGGGAGATACAGACTCCAGAAGCATCAAAGAAGACTCAGCAATCATCCAAACTCACCCAGCAACACTTAATCTTCCCAATAAAGCAAAAAATCAGGGAATACATGATTGTTCTCAGTAAACCTGTGTACATACGTGACTATTCTAGGAAAACCAGCGTGTACACACGACTGTGAAAGAAAAACCCGTGTACAGGAAGAAAAATATAGAAAAATAGGGTAAATGGACAAGTTGAGAAAAAATTTACTCCTACATGACACTACTAGGAAATCATGCCCCTAGACTCAACAAAAAAACAGAGAAATCATAGAAATACAAGCACATTGAATCCCAAAAAACCCCGAAAGAAAAACAACTAGGAACCTCCCTGGTATGGTCGCCAATTCTATTACGGAGAAAAATTCCTATGGCTTGGGGTGTACCACAACAGACAGAGAAACCACAGAAATCAATCCCTTCCCAATATGTAAGAGAATAAAACATCTAACACTAAAGGATCTCGAATCATACCTTATTCTGGATGGTTTAAGTAGATCCTTGTTGAGCATTTTCCAATCCCGCTTGCTTTAGCAATTTACTCTCAACAACAGTAAACAAGGCAAGCATGCTATAGAATATGGTGTTAAGCCTACTCTAGCATATATAATCAATAATGAATAAGAAATTAAACTCATCCATGGATTCAATATTCATTTAAATGCACATCATTGGATAGGAAAAGATATTTCTATTAATAAAATCAGAGATTACATAAGTGACAACCTCTGTCGGCACATCTGCGAACTGGAGAAACCTAGTCCTCCACCTGGGCCTCCGCCACCTCAATCCTACATCTCTCGATAGCAAGATCACAAAAAAAGGCAAGATTGGGAAGAACACAAAGTGCTCCAAGGGAAAAAGGGATGCAGAATCAAGCACAAGCAAGCTACGACAACAATGGACTATAGTTTTCTTGCTCTTCAATTCCTCCTCTTCAATGTATCCAAGGGTTTCCCTATATAGTGCTTCAACGAGGTAATGGAAATTCAAATCTGAGCAATATCAAGGAATATGGAAGGCCAAGGGACAAGTGACTTAGATCCACATCAAGGAAAACTCCAAAATTATTTGGAATTATGCACACATCCCGATGTATGCGGGTTTAAGGGTAATATCCATGAGAAAAGGATTAAAAGTCGCGTACAACAAATAATAGGTGTTTTTAGGGATGATCTTGGAAACATCAAAGGTACAATAATGGTCCATGGGGTCCAAAGAGTCTGCAGAGGGACAGGGATGGCCATAAAAGTGTGATCAACCATCTGTTGATGTATTTGTAACTTCGAAATGTATTCATCCATATTTCTTATGTATTGTAACTCGATGTTTATTCCGGGATGTATTTGAGTCATGTCATGTCCCGATGTTCCGATCGGGAAGTTTCTATAATGAGAAAGTCATGTCAAGTCATTGTGTGTAACCCTCCTATTGGTCAAGGGTTAAAGTCCCCACAGTTGTGGGGCCCTTGGGTTATTAGACTATCCTAGTGAAGTCGACCCTAGGTGAGTCATTGTAAGTCGGGGCAATAGTCCCCACCATTGTGTTACCCTCCTATTGGTCAGAGGAGGCAAAGTCCCCACAAGTGGTGGGGCACTAGGGTTATTATACACTCCTAGAGATGTCGGCTCTAGTAAGTAATTGTTAAGTGAGGCCGACATGTTGGAGTGCACTTCAAGTGAACGAAAGAATATAAATAGAGACTGAGAGCCTCTCTATTTATCACTTGCAACACACATCACTCACTCACTCAAGTGTGGTGCATTAGTGAGGAAGGAAATACACTAGGACTAGACAAGAAGAAGACTACTGCTGTCGGGAGTGCATCTTACTGTTTTGGGATTTTACTGTTTTGGTGTTGATTCTATCTCTGAGGAAGTTGCGGGTTTTTCTCCTTTATGGTTTCCCCAAGAAAAACTCTTTGTGTCTCTTGTCTCTTGTGATGTGCTTATGTTTTATTGCAGTGCTTGTTATTCTCTCAGTGAAAAGATCCTAAGATCATAATGCTAGCTTATATGATGAAAAACTAACACCATGTGTGGTAAAATCAGCTGTAACAGGGTATGAATATACATTAATGTTACCGATGAGAGATAGAATATTTCAATATGATCAGTTTTGGGATCAATGGCAAAGGATAATCATCGGGGGAGGGAGAATCCTCATCATATGATGTCGAATCTTCACTCATGAGTAATATGGCTAGGGGATATATTTATTCGATATTTTTAGCTATCGAGGGAGCAATTTTATCTAATAGTGGTTCATGTGATGAGACACTTAGTTGGAGAAATTGCTCCTGGAGATGCATTTGCTTGAGGAAAACCCCATGTTTGGTGTGTAAAATGGGGCACTGAAATGAATAGTGGGAGGTAGCTCCACATGCACAACATGGGCGTTATTTCTTGATTGGGACTACTCTTTGTGTTGGGGCCTTTGACAACGATGAGGTCCTCATATGGATAAGAATCGTATGGTGGTGTTGTCTTTATGAAGTGAAATTGTTTGTTTGGGTCTCATAACTTATATGAAATAGGTTGGTTTGAGAAAATGGATGAGTCTTGAAAGGGATTATATTAGGAGACATGATGTTTGTGATTTCATTGGTGGTAACCATATTGATGGAAGCTATCTCGCATGGTGGGGTAGGATTGGGTTTCTCTGCTATTTGTGTAAGGTGAATGGTGTCCAATTCAATCCAAAATTGAGGGATATTAGGGAATGGTGTGTACAATGCTTGTATTAAGAACACGTCTAACACACTTTATTGGTGCGTAAATATTTGGACCTAGGGTTTGATGGGTTTGATGTGACCCCAGTATCAACTTGAGGGGTATGTGTGGCAGTAACATATGTGTTCAACAAGTTTATGATCTTGGGTAAAGTAGGACATAAATTTGTTGCATGACCTTATTTCCCACATAAATAACATGGAAGTGTGACCAGCATTGTAGGTGTATCATGCAGGATGGGTGATTTAATGATTTGTTGGGTGGCACCCTTCATGTTGAAACTAGATGTCCCTGAGGATGATTTAGTAGCATGGTTTGTTATGACAAGAGATTTAAAATTGGGATAAGTAGCACATCATTTAGCAAGGGTATTTGGATTGGGTTGAATAATTCCTTGATTTTGTGGTTTGGTGACTGTCGGTGGTGGTTTTGTTGGATGGAGTTGGAGTGGTAAATTGCTGCACTGACACCATATCATAATGGAAAAAGGGTTTTGAATCCATATCAGGGAAGGGTGGTGTAAGGTACCACACACAAAATCCAAGTTTGAGTCCTGGGATTGTTAGTTCAACCATAACCAATGTTCCTTGTACTCCTATGGGAGGATACAAAAACATGATCTAAAATATCGATGGAAGAAAAGGGTTCAAAACATTCCCACTTCCATGACTTGATGGGGTAGTTGATGATGATTCCCTATGTGTGAACATTTATTTCTCCATGGTGTAAAGGGTACACATGAGACATTATGTTGGAGGGGGAATAACAAGTTAAGGTTCTGAATATGCCCCTAGGAGGCAAGATTCATTGTAGACCCCTAGGCTAATCCCAACATAGGTCATGGAATTTGTCTCGCTTATTGGGAAATAAATTTTTAGGATTGGCTGATGTTTTGGGGTTATAGTATCTAATTTGGTTAAGGGTGAACACCTTCCCATTGAATGTAAACATCATGATACATAATATTGAGGTAGTGAACTCCTTTATGGCATACATATAGATACTCCCTAAGAGGATGTTGTAGTCACGTTGGGCATCTATAAATTCCACATCAATCATCACCATTTTTCCCTAGCTCGATGGGGGTATTTTGGTACAATTTATGTGGTTGGGATGGCCTACCATCATATTCACAAAGGGATATAGAGTATGGCACTAACTACGGGAATCCAAATCCTTTCCATCCATTGGAATACATTACACATGTGGATGTTCCTTCATTGATGGATGATGATGTTTTTTACTGTGACCAACACTTGAAAAGTGATCGATGAGGGTAGGCGTGGTTCACCCTTATCGGGATCAAAGGTCATGAGGTTTGTGTCGAATGGGTCAAAATATCCATGTGCATTCAACATCACCTTTTTTTGGGAAGGGCATGATTGAAGTAGTCCTAGGGTAGACATGGAGGCTATTGATTGTAACAAATCATCAACAATGTTGTAATTATGGGAATCCTTCATGTGATAATTATGAGGGGTACTCTTTAATGGTTCTTTAGGAATCCTCATAATTATCTCCATTGTAGGGCATGGGATCTGCAAAGGTCCTCCCTAAATGACTGAAGTATCTTCAAGAACAGGTGAGGTTTAAACATTAGTGTACCCTTTAACATGAGTCTGTAGGTTTACTAACTTTGAGTTCATATAGATGTTTTGTAAGGATACATTGCTTGGGAGACTAGGATTTGGATATTGGGTAACCACCCCTTGGGTGGAAAAGGGTTATTTTAAAAACTTATTGGGGTTGTTGTTCCTAAGGAAGTTTAGGGGGGCTTGTGAGTGTCTGCTTCTTGGTTCCGAACATCTTCTAATAATCAAGAATGAGCACACAATGGTTATTGTAGTGATCATATGCATCGCACATCAAGCAAGGGTAGTTTGTCCTAAATTTGGTATTACTTCCTTACTTGGAGGGGATTCCTCATGAGGGGGTTGGTTACCATAGTTTTGATTCTATTGGGGGGTTTGATTTCTCCCTTTCCCCTATTGTTGGGGTTTTCTATTATTTCCCTTTTTCTTCCCCTGATTCTAAGGGTTTAGGGAATTTGCAATATTTAGTTGCTCAAATTGTTTATGTTACCGCTACAGAGAGGGTTGAACAAAGTTGATTCCCATATGGGGCATGGGTTCCACACCAGGAGGACATGGGTGTGGGTAATAGGGAATATACAATGGGTGTGGTATATATTCTCATTGTTCTACATATGATATGGATGTTGACATGGGTGGTGTCATTTGCGGTTGAGGAACTGTTTGTTCTTAGCTTGTACTTGGGTAAACATGGTTGTGCATTCCATATTGAGGCTTCCCAAATGGAGGATATGGTGTAGTAGGAGTGGGAGCCAACAAAATGGTGATGGGTGGATAGTATGTAACCAAAGGTGGTGGTGTTAGATTTGTTTGCAGGAGAACTATACTTTGGGAGAAAATGGACCCAATAAGCCCATTTGTTGAATGTGACATCCTTTAATCATGAGGATATGATTATCGATGACAAGGTGAATCTGATAGTATAGTGCACAAATATATTGATTAGGAATATATGAGGTCAAAGTGTTGGGATTTGAGAATAGATGCTTCCTCACTTTGTGGCATTTAGGTAGCCATATCCTTTGCAATAGTCGATTGGAGTAATTTGTGAAACCAATCCAAAAGGAAGGGAGGTTGAATGTTGATTTTGCATAAGGTATGATGATGATGCCATTCATGTATATGGTACGCTATGTGTGTCATGATGTTTTGTTAAAATTATATGAGAATTTATAGGCCACGATCATGTATTATTTGTAACTAAAAATATGATAGGAATGATGTGGAAATGATCTCAAATGTTGTATGAGAAACTCTTACCAAATTTACATATCATTTCACAGTTGTACTGGTCAGGTTTCTTTGGAAGAGACGGAGGTGGACCAAATATTCCACTATGATGTTAGAGGAAAATCGTAGGTGGAAAGAAATAATGTTATTGGTAGGGTCATCTACCTAATTCCCTTTAAATTTAGGGATATATAAAGGTATAATTTGTAGCATATCCGACCAATTGGAGTCATGAGCTATGGGATTAATTACCAATTTCGCAAGATTAGGAAGGTTCAAACTTGCCATCAATAGTAAGTTAGGATTGGGGGCCTCCATGTTATTATTAATGTTGTTTCCTGGAGGGGAATACCTTAGAATATTTGGTGTTGGATCTTGGTAATCTAGGAGAAGGTCAATATTAGTGTGACTTCCTCCAAATGGGGGAGAAGAAGGAAGGATATTCTTGCATGGGGGCATACTTAATGGTAAATCTCTTCCATGATAAGAGGATGGGAAAGTGTCAACACTATATGGAATGAATTTTCCAACATGATTTATATTTATTATTGAATAATTATATTTACAAGAGTACAATACAACCTTTATACAAATTAATGGTCACCATTAAATGGTGTGACCTATCAAGCCAACCTTAATTAATAATTACTAACTAACTAGGTTTAGGAACTATTTAGTTTTATTACAAGTCATCCCTCTCTGGAATAATTTGTCCACAGAGTATTGGTAAGGATGGGTGGCGTGAACAAAAATATTCATTCTCTCATGTTGCTTCATCATCTAGTAAGTTTCTCCACTTGATAAGGTAATCCTTGACTAATATGGAGCGAAGTGTTCTGGGTTTAATTTCCAAAATGCATTATGGTTCTAACACTAATTTTCGTTCATTATCTAACATAGGAAATTCAATTTGTATGTGATTGGTTGAGCCCAATTTATTATTTAGGCATGACACATGGAATAAATCATTTGTTTTTCCTTTATTTGGGATATCTAGAGCATAGGTCACTTTCCCTATCGCTTTCAAACTTTATATGGGCCATAGAAGTTGGGTGCAAGTTTATTCTTTTTATATTTTTTTAGTGAAGTTTTTTTGTACGGTTGAAGGTGAACAAACACCCAATGACCCACTTCAAATTCTCGATCGGTTATTTTTTAGTATGCTTGTTGTTTCATGCGGTTTCTTTCTTGTTCGAGATGGTTCTTAAAAATGCGGATGACCTCATCGGATGTCGCTAGGTAATTTCTTGTTGCTGGAACTTGCTGTAGGAGGTGGGTACCCATATAAGGCTTAAAAATGTGACATTTTTGTTGATGTGTTATATGTACTATTGTACCACCATTATGCAAGGTGTAGCCATTTTACCCATTGATTTTGTTAGTCGTTCACAAAATTCTTCAAGTATCCTTCAAGGCATTTGTTTACTACTTACATTTTTCCATCTATTTGGGGGTGGTACGAGGTACTCATAGTTAGTGAAGTCCCAACTGGGTGGAACAATTCCTTTTAGAATGTGTTGGTAAATTTAGGGTCGTTTTCGCTAACAATAACCTTGGGAAACCCATGGAGCTTAAATATATTCTTTACTTAACTATCTATGTCTTGGCTTTCTTTTTCTTTGGATGAAATACTAATGAAATGAGCATATTTTGTTAATATATCAACAACTACAAATATACTATCATTTCCTTTTGATGTAGGAAGGTCGGTGATAAAATCCATGGATACCTTAGACCATATTTGGGATGGAATACGAAGGGGTTTTAGGAGACCAAGAGGAACCACAATCTCAAATTTCTATCTTTGACACGTATCACATTCATCCAAATATTTTTGGATATCAGTATTCATTCCCTTCCAAAAGAAGGATTGGAAGATATTGTGGTATGTTTTAAAGAAACCAACATGGCATGTTGTTGGGGAGTCATGGTTCTCTTTTAAGACATGAGTTTTGAATTTTGATGAACTAGGTAAATATATTCTTTGTTTGTACCATAGTATGTCATTTTCCCATGAATATTTGGATTTTGTTGCTTTGTTGTTTTCAACTTCTTCAATTATCTTCCTTGTCTCTAGGTCTTTCACATACTCACTTTGGACTTTTGAAATCCATTCAGGAACAACTATGGATATAGCACATAGGGCGGCATCATTTTCATGTTTTCTTGATAACCTGTCTACAACCCTATTCTCTTTTCCCTTTTTATACAAAATATCGAAATCAAAGACTTGGGTTTTGCTTACCCATTTCTGTTGTTTGGGAATGATATTTTTTTGAGTTAAAAAATACTTCATGATGTTGTGGTCTGTTTTAACAAGAAATTCCCCCCCCCAAAAAATATTTCTTCCATTTAACAAGTGCATGCATTATTGCCAACATTTCCTTGTTGTATGTGGACTTTGTTTGGTCACTTGATTTAAACTTCCAGTTTTTAAAGGCAATGGGGTGTTTATCTTACATGAGAAAAGATCCTATGCATGTCCCTAAAGAATCAAACTCAAGGATGAATGTATTCATAAAATTATGAGTTGATGACACTATTGTGGATGTCATTAGGGTTTTAAATTGTTAAAAACAAGTTTCTCCATCCTTATCCCATCTGAAAGCATCTATTTTTAATAGTGATGTTAAGGGTGCTTATTGGGCCTTGGGACAGAAGGGTATGATTCATGTAGAATCCTACCTAAGTATGGAAGACGAGTGTAAAGGAGAAGAGGAAGGAGCTATGACAAAGGAAGAAACATCAAGGGAAAGGGAAGGATGTTGCGACAGAAGAAGGAAAGAAAAGAAGAACACAAAGAGAAGGTGTGAGATGAGGAAGCTGCGCCATATAAGTAAGCCACGATGGAAGGACAAAACAAGATACGAGATGACATGGAAGGATATCGGCATAAGAACACATGTAGATAAAGTAATGGATGAAAAGTGAAAATAAGGAATAACGGTGAGAAAGGGACATCCCTTAAGGATCATGGGTACGAGCTTGGCTGGAGCCGGAGGTATCCAGATGCGTGAAGGTATCTTTGTAAGTCAGGTTGATAGTGACTTTCGTTATGTGTTACTAGAATAGGAAATACAACCTGTTGGTTGGATATAGTAAGTCAGTTGAGAAAGCAACTGAAAAGGAGTCTTTAGTGAGTCATTAAGAGTCTGTATCAAGTCAATATTGAGTCTGTAACAAGCATGTATGGGATTTGTATCAAGTCTGTAATGAGGCTATAAAAGAAGGAACCCAAGTTGTAGTTGAGTTAGACACTAGACAGTTAGACAGATAGCCATCCTGGTAGCTGTTAAGTTGGACTAAGATGGAAGTAATGGGTTTTAGTAGAATAAATCTATATCATTGAGTGCATCAGAGTAGAGATTCTACAGCTGAGTGTGCAGACAAGTAGAGAAGGTTGAGTTGATCCAAGCTGTGTGTGGATCGCTAGTCGGAGTAGAATAAGATAAGAAGAAGAGAGAATATCAGAGAGCATGAGAGGGAGGAAAATTTTGTAAAGAGAGAAGAGAATATCTAGAATAGAGTCTGCAACTTTGTACGCAAACAAAAGGTGCATCTATTTCCTCTTGCTAAATGAAGAAATCCTTGTGGTTTTTTCCCATATTGGTTTTCACGTTATATGTTGTGTATATGTGTGAATGATTGAAGTAGCCTAGATATACATGTGAATGATGTGTTAAATGACTGATTGATTATTGTGTTGCAAATGGATAAATGTATGAATTTCACATTATATTAATGAATATACTTATGTTGTATGTTCACTGTTTGTTTACGCAAATCACATAAATAAGGGTTGGATCATAAATTGGCATTGAAGTATCATGCAAACCAGTAACCCACCTTCCTGATCTTCATTGGAAACCTTGGTGTAGAGCCAAGGTACTAAAAAACCCTCCCACATAAACTATGGAAACATGGTTCTAGCAGTTACCCATAGAACTGAGATATCTCGGGTGAGACGACATCTGTGTCTTAGGTGCTGTCAGATGAGCTCCACTTTGCCATGACGATATATTGGGATTTTTTGTGCTGAACAAGAAGGGAATGAACCCGGGTCTAGCATGAGAGAGGGATAGAAAATACAAAAAATGGTTCCATTGCTGGGATCTAAAGTGTTGTGGTGAGGGATATGTTGTGGCAACCCACGAAACCGAAGATCCAAGACTGGATGGACTCCAAAGGGTTAGAGTTTGCATGAAAATAAAGTTAAGGATCTTGGTGGATGCCGACAAACTGGTTAGAGCAGTACATCTATTTAGACATTCACAATATTTTATTTTCTGAGTTTCCCATTGTGTTGCATGATTGGTTGTGTAAGCTAGCAACCCAACAAAGGAATTTCCAAGGAGGAGAACCGAAAGAGTGGAGTCCTTTATTGACCGAGCAACTGAAAAGAGTAAACAACCCTATATCAAGGGCTATGTATTTTTGGGTATAAAATATCCTATAAGGATATATAATTGATTTTTCTATTGACACAATAACCTCATATAGTGATGCAGAGCAAAAAAATTTCCAAGGACCATGCAACAGATACCTATTTTCTTTAAAGACGTGTATACAAATTCTTTTATGTGAAAAAGGAATTCTATGAATGCTAGAGTAAATAGAAAACAGTGGCTATGTCTCAACAAAACCTTAGAGTGAGATGTTCCCAGGAGATAATGGAACAGAACTATATCGTATATTTTTAAGAAGTAGAAGAAGATTTAGGTCAGGAAAAAGACGACAAACTCTGTTTGAACGAGGGAGTTACAACATAGATTGAGAAGAAGAAGGCTATGAGTTTGCATCATACTTAGGCAAAGGTTCTTGTGACGAGGAAGAGGAATATCAACCAATCTCAAAAGGAGACTAGGAGTCCGAAGAGTCAACTGAAAATCCAAAACAAGAACGTGAACACAACTCGCGCACAGTACCAGAGGTAAGATCCTGAGACTTGTCTCCAAGTATTTTTGTAAATATGAGTAGTACTAATACTGTAAATAACAGAAAAGGAAGTTCGACTAGTGCAAGTTTTTTTTCGACTATACCAGCAGTCAATACAACATCAATCAATCCAATGGTTGGAACTGACATTAAGCTCCCAATATTCAATGGGAATGGACTAGAAGACCCATACTAGTATTGGTTTTTATGTGACACTGACTGCACTGTATGACATATCTGGGATGAGAATATCAAGAAAGAATAGATGATCACGACACTAAGAGGTAATGCACTGGACTGGTATATGAAATTTTCCATAGTACCAGTAGGAGTTGTCCCAAAAACACTCAATGATATTCAAATCGGGTTGATATATGAATTCAAAAAGACGAAGTCTGAATCATAATGCATCATTGATATCAAAGAGACTAAGCAGCTACCGACATAATGCATTTAGGATTTTGACAAGATATTTAAGACATTAATGGCCAAAGTGAGTTTCCAAATGTCGGATTTGCAACACAAGGAATGGTTCATTTCCTCCTTGTTTCCACATATCCAAACCTCGTTGATGCAACAGAAACTTGTGTCACAGACAGAGGCTCTTGAAATATAAATGAATTTAGAAGCCTCACTAGTTTGGGAGACTGGCTTAGGAATGATGCAAATTTAGTCGCATCTCGCCAATCTTAGGGTGCAGTACATTAAAAGAGGAAAGGAAGTTCAGGAGGAACTATGGTGTAAAATATGTAGAAAAAATGGACACCATAAAGATAATTTCCTGATGCTCATGAACTATGTCGCATCAGGTGCACCAAACCCACTAAACACCCAAGGAATGCCTTGGTGTAGAATATGTCAGACTAGAGGTCACAATTCCAAGCAATGTCTATAATTATAGAAGATTGTAAGTGCATCTGCTAATCTATATTATAAATTTTGTAGAGTTGTAGGTCATGATGAGAAAGACTACATAGCACTTCAGCTAGTGCAAGAAAAAATGATGGATACTTACTTAATGAAAAATGATCAGCAAATGCAAGTTGAACGATCGAGGCATTAGTATTATCCTACATAGTATCAACAAAAACAATATCCTCAACCACAATACCAACAGAATTAGTATCCTCAACAACAACAATACCTCCCGGAAAGGGGGGTGGGAATTTTATAGGTCGAGGACAACAACCAGGAGGAGGATTTAGTCAAGGAAGAGGAAAAATCCTATGTTATAATTTCGAGAGTGTCAAATTCCTGTGAAAATTTTTACATATTGTAAAGCTTTTGATCACACTCTCAAATAGTGTCCATAGCTTATTGTGAAATGGTGGGATAGAACCGTCGTTAACCCTAACCTGGTGCAGAATGCGAATCCAAACCCCAATCTGAATATTCAGATGATTTATGTTGAGCTAAGACAACCCAACATTCTTCTAGTCACAAGAAGAGGTGTTGTGACAAGAGCAGACCAAATTACGCAACAAGGAAAACCACAGCTGAGACCTTTGACACAAAATAAAGCTCCACTAGATGTTCAACAAGAGAAAGAAGTCTTCTTAGAGGAGTGAAAAGACTTTGTTGATACCAATTAACATCAACATATGGACAAGTCTAAGATCTATGCCCGAAATATTTGAATGACTAATCAAGAAGCCACCAATGAAAAAGGTTAGTAAGCTTAGAGAATTTTTCAAAAGTTGTTTAGCACTAATCCATGATAAAGGTGTTGTCGCAGAATTAACAACACTCCTCCAAGAAACCACAGAAGACCTACGACATGAGAAAAGAGTTAATCATATCAAGAAAAAAGTGAAGACAGGCTAAGAACTACGAATGACTGTGCATATAAGAGATTATGATATGGACTACATCATATTAGACTTGACTCAGATGTCAATATCTTGACAAGACATACATGGGAGGGAATGAATAAGTTGCGACTAGACGAGTCTCCTATGCAACTAAGTCTTGCAAACTAGTTAAAGGTTCTACTAATTGGTATACTAACCCAAGTACCTATGGAAGTTGAAGGGTTGAGAACATATGTAGACTTCAAATTTATTGACATTGTTGATGACACAAACCCATATCCTACACTTGTAGTAATTGATTGGGAAATATACAACCAAACTATTATAAAATTCAAGAAAAGGATCTTGTCTTTCGAAGATTCTAAAATAAGAATGGCTATGCCCATTGATCTGCTTGAAGGACAAACATATGTCAATACTATGCGTAGAGAAGGGCAAGACAATTATCTAGACTAGCTGTATGACATCATGTCTTTGAAGGAAGACTATATTAACACAACAGTTGATGGAAACCTAAGTTGGCAGAGTGTAATCTCGTGCACGTATGACTTAGACGATGCTATGGAAAATTGGCAGAATAGGATGCATGAAGTATCCATGCATAGATGTGCGAAAACCAAAAGAGTTGTTCGAAGGGTTGGAGCTGAAGCAAGTACACTGCCTACATATGAAGGATTCCCTAATATTGCATTTTTTTGGAAGAATTTGAATAGAAAGTCATAAAATCACAGCGATTGTCTGCGTTTGACGATGTGCTAAAAGCTATGCCCTCTAGATGGTGGGGTACACACACAAGCATCCTATCTCTGAATGTACACAATGCAAGAGGTTAATGGAGATCACATTTGGCGAAGAGATCAGCTTCCCTGATTTGAAATATACAGGACTGACAGATCCCAGAAAGCATATTGAGAACTTTTGTGGAATCTAGAAAGAACATCCGCGATAGGAATGGGTTCATCGATTCATCCACACTTTCTAAATTGTCCTGAGAAGTCGGTACAGTTCAGAAGAGCTATGACAAGGAACCATTGAGTGGGAAAGCTTAGCTATAATATTTACCCAGACATTTGATTTCACAAGCGAACATCCAACAGTGGATGTTGTACTACAGGTAATAAAGAAGAAGATATTTGAATAAATCCCTGCTATAGACACGAACTTCCATCAATGTAGCATGACTATATATAATTGGATGGAGTGTTATAATATCATGAGAGAACCGGATGACGATGACCCACTAGAGATAAATATACTCGAGGAAGAAGGTATGACGATTCCTTCTTGCAAGATCCATTTTGGACTCCATTCACGAAAGAGGCATTGGAGAACGTTGGAGGACAAGAAACATATTCATTCAAAGATGGCTTCTCAGGCTACCAACAGGTAAGAATAGTAGAAGAGGATGCTACTAGTACACGGTAATGCCTTTGGACTCAATAATGCTCTTGCAATCTTTTCTAGAATTGTAGTTGCTTCCTTTCAAGATTATATACAGAAATTTCTTGAATCCTACTTTGATGATTGGATAGTTTTTGGTTGTATAAAAAATCACATAGAAATTCTTAGAATGATCTTGGAACAATGTTTCCAATACCAAATTTCCCTCAATTTGAGGAAATGTACTTTTTGTGCACCTTTTGGGGCTCTATTAGTCCATGTGGTCTATCATGATGGGATTTTGGCTGATCCAACTAAAATTTCCATCATTATGTATTTTCTACCACCTACCATAGTTAAACAATTAACACCAACTGTAGAACATACGGGATATTAGAGAAATTTCATCAAGGGATATGCACAAGTGACTGCCTCGATGGAAAAATTGTTGACAAAATACACTAAGTTTCAGTGGAAAGATGAATGCCAAGAGAGTTTGGATAAGTTGAAAAGAAATATGGTTGTTTCACCCATACTTATATTTTCGATGCATCCTCTGTGGTGCTTGGAGTGGTATTGATGCAACTAGGAGGAGATATTTACCACCCCATTTCTTTTGTTAGTAGGAAGTTATCAACCGCAGAAAAGAAATACACTACAATAGAGAGAGAAGGATTTGTGATGGTCTATGCATTGCAAAAAGTTAGACATTTCTAGCTGGGGGGACATTTTAAAATGTACACTAATCATTCTACATTGAAATATTTGGTTAACAGGCTAGTGTTGGGGGGGAATATCTACCAGTGGCTTCTCCTCTTCTAGGTATTTGAATTTGAGATAATTTTCAAACTGAGTCGATTAAACTTGGGACCAGAACACCTATCAAGAATAGAGAGTGGAGAAGAACCCACTAATATGGAGGATACTCTCCCAGATGCACAACTGTTTGCGATAAATGCCTTTGATAACCAATATGATGATATCATACAGTTCCTAAATACACATTTTGCACCGGCCAAGTTCATAATAGAATAGAAGAAACAGTCAGTAACATGAGTTTCATATTTCCAATTGATTGTTGGCCACTTGTATAAACTGGGCCCAGATAAAATACTTCGACGCTGTGTTTTTGAACTTGTGTGACCTATTATTTTAAGTGAAGCACATGCTGGTGTCGTAGAAGGACACTATGCAGGAAAGGAGACAGTATGCAAGATATTACAAGCAGGGTTATGGTGGCCTACCATGCATGAAGACGCTCAAGATTATTGTTGTAGTTGTAATGTCTGCCAAAGAACAGACAAGCCGTCTACAAGAGATAAAATGCCGCTGGTTCCAAAACTCATCTTACAAGCATTTAATAAATGGGTTGTTGAATTTATGGGACCTATTAGTCTAGCAGGAAAACAAACAGGAGCTATATATATTATCACTGTGATGGATTACTTGACTAGCTGGGAAGAATAAGCACCCATCAAGGATTGTACTACTGCGACAACAATGAAGTGTTTGTTTGAAAATGTTGTAACAAGGTTTGGGTGCCCAAAGATATTGATTATAGATCAAGGTACACATTTTGTTAATCAGTTGATTGAAGAACTAACAGATGAACTAACAGACAAGACATCGTTCAGGTTAGTGTATGGACAGGAAGCTTTCATGCCTATGGAATATATTGTACCAAGTTTAAGAGTGGTGACCATTATAGAAATGATAGATGTTGATGTCGATGAAGAGAGATTACTTAAGTTAATCCATTTGGAATAAGAACACTTCATTCTAGGATTCCATCAAAATGGAGAAAAACAAAGGCAGAAGGCATGACACGATAGACACATTAAGAACAAACAATTTTCAGTTGGAGGCCTTTTTTTATGTATGATAACAACTTTTTCAAACACAAGTTGAAGACATATTGATTAGGTCGTTATGTAGTGAAGGAAATCACCGATGGAGGAGCAATGAAGTTGGAAAAATTAGATGGTATGGAATTCAGAGGGCTCATTAATGGGAGTCGGTTGAATCCTTATTTTGATAACTACGAATAATAAAAAATGATGATGAAATGATGGTGATGATCATGATGATGGTTAGGCAAAAAAGAATAGTGTAACTTTTACACAAGGCACGGTGAGGGAAGTGTGGCACTAAAATCAATGGCGTGTTGGCACAATTATGAGGAAGGATTGTTGAGGTGAAAAATATCAAATCCACAGACATCAAGGAAATTCGAAGCAGATTGCAAGGGAAGTTAAGGGTCACTTGTGCCATTAATATCATGACATCACAGTAAAATGTCACAGTGAAAAGGGGTAGCGTAGTTGGCACCTCCACATAAGGAGTCGGACCAAGGACCCATGTGATGGTTCGTGTTGTCATTGTGATACTAGATGATAGCGGATGTGAGGATTTGACTGACTAATTATTGGAATGAGTCACCACTAATGGTCAATTACCGACTAGTGTGCTTATAATATAACAACTAAACTCATTTGAAAAATATAGATTGAGCGAAAACCTGTGGAGAAGTGTGATGACTAAGTGTTCCAGTGCTAATGGCCCCGAGGGTCCTACTGAGGAAACTATAATGACTGTTCTGACTAAGAAGACTGTTATGGATATGTTCCACTAAAGGATGGAAGTTGATTAGAGATTCATCCAGTTTTGGGCCTCCATGCAAAAGCGCCTCTGACAATCTTGGTAAAGATGCCAATGCAAAGACTCTCGGATGTCGGTAAAAGCAATGCTTCCTCAAAGGATATGAGCATGATTGAAGAAGCCGTGGAAAGAATTCAAATACCAGAGGACGTCCCGCCGAAGCCTCTGGCCATAGTTTCCAAGAATTAATTTCCATAGTGCATAGTATTTGTTGCTAGGAACTGCTGGTCTGAACGAATGTTCAGACTGAGAGAGGAAGAAACGGAGGCCAATGTCATCACCATCATCACAGTAAAGTATTGAATATATGGGAGGTGACGAAGATTCCAAATATGTGTTCCACTGACATACCCTGATGGAGGGAGGTACTACATGAAGAGGATGGCATATCCCACTAGCACTGTATAAAAGATAAACAGTCACCATGAGTTGGATTGAGTGATTGTCGTGAGCTCTGAGGCTTACCTGGATGTCACATACTCATTCATGGGTAACACAGAGGATGATTCTAAAGGGAGAAAGGAAAAACCTGGGATGAGTTGAAGGTTGAATCTAGATATGCAGACAAAGAAAACTGATGTTACTGATAAGTCCTTTAGCCCCTGCGTTCTACCCTTACGTCCTACCCCAGTGAGCAGTAAAACATCCAGAAGAAGACAAGAATGATAGTTCTGAAAAGGATTTAGTATTGTTAATTAATGAAACTACCTTATGGAGGTTTGTAAAAATGACAGTGGTACCAATATATATAAAGGTTACATAACATAAATCCAAACACAGAAAGAACATAAATCCTCCACTAGACAGGTGAAAACACATAAGGAACATACAGTCCAACACATAAGCATCATAAAGTCAGAAGCAGAGAAATCCATAGGTGTAATTCATCCTATACACCAGAAGGTGTGCGAGGTAGCAAAATATGTAGAAAGAGTCATGACGGAACATGTCAGTTCCAACCTGGTGGAACACATGCAGAAAACAGAAGAAGAAGTGCACGCAGAGACAAAGAAGTTGGTAAAAATTGTGGAGGATTTTGAGAACAAAATCAGTGAAATTTAGTTTATGGAACACTAGTTCACGTGGCTCAAGACGAGCCACGGGTGAGTGTTGGGAGCCTGTTGGGCCTTGGGATAGAAGGGAAGAATTCATGTAGAATTCTCCCTAAGCATGGAAGAAGAGCGTAAAGGAGAAGAGGAAGGAGCTATGATAGAGGAAGCAACATCAAGGGAAAGGGAAGGATGCTACGATAGAAGAAGGAAATAAAATAAGAAGACAAACATAAGGCACAAGATGAGGAATATGCACCAAATAAGTAAGGCATGATGGAAGGACAAAACAAGATACGAGATGACATGGCAGAATATTGAAAGAAGCAGGCGTGTAGATAATGTAATAGACAGAAAGTGACAGTAAGGCATAACACTGAGAAAGAGACAACCCTTAACGATCATGGGTGCGATCTCAACTGGAGTTGGTGGTATCCAGATGTGTGAAGGAATATTTGTAAGGCATGCCAATAGTGCCTTTCATTATGTGTTACTAGAATAGGAAAGATAACTTGTTTGATGGATATAGTAAGTCGGTTGAGAAAGTGACTAAAAAGGAGTCTCTAATGAGCTGGTTAGAGTCTGCATCGAGTTGATATTGAGTCTATAACAAGCATTTATGGGATCTCTGTCGAGTCTGTAATGAGGCTAGAAAATAAGGAACCCAATTTGTAGTTGAGTTAGACACTAAAAAATTAGACAGCTAGATGGATAGTCATCATGATATCTGTTAAGATGGACTAAGTTGGAAGTAACGGGTTTTGGTAGAATAACTCTGTATCGCTGAGTGCATCAAAGTAGAGAGTTTGCAGCTGAGTTTGTAGAAAATTAGAGAAGGTTGACTCAATCCAAGATGTGTGCAGATTGCTAGTAGGAGTATAATAGGAAGAGAAGAAGAGAGAAGATCAGAGAGCATGAGAGGGAGGAAAAGTATTTAAAGAGAGAAGAGAAGATCTAGAATAGAGTCTACAGCTTTGTATGCAGAAAAAAGGTGCATCTATTTCTTCATGCTAGATGAAGAAAACCTTGTGGCTTTTTCCCCGATGGGTTTCCATGTTATATGCTATGTATATGTGTGAATGATTGAAGTAACCTAGATATATGTGTGAATGTTGTGTTAAATGACTTATTGATTATTGTGTCACAAATGGATAAATGTATGACAACCACATTATATTAATGAATATTCTTATGTTGTCTGTTCACTATTTGTTTACATGAATTGCATAAATAAGGGTTGGATCATAACTTGGCGTTGAAGTATTGTGAAAACCAGTAACCCACCTTCCCAGTATTGGTTGGAAACCTTGGTGCAGAGCCAAGGTACTAAAACACCCTCTCACACAAACTACAGAAACATGGTTCTGGAAGTTACCCATAGAACTGAGATATCTCAGGTGAGACGAAATCTGTGTCCCAGGTGCTGCTGGCTGAGCTCCATTTCACCGGGTCCATATATTGGGCTTTGTTGTGCTGACCAAGAAGGGAATGAATATGGGTCTAGCATGAGAGAGGGACATAAAATCCATTAGTGCTACAATTTGGGTGTAGTTGCGAACAAATATTCTATAATAACCCGTTAGACCCATAAATCCTCTTAACAACGTAATTGACTTGGGGGATGACCACTTTGTGATCGCCCTATTTTTTTGGGATCAACCTTAATGCCATCGGCTGATACGATGTTCCCCAAAAATTCTATATCTTTTTTCCCGAAACTACATTTTGATTTGTTAGCATAAAATTTGTTTTCTCCTAGAATCTTCAATATCGTTTCTACATGCTTGAGGTGTGAGTTCCATTTTTTACTATAAATAAGGATATCATAAAAAAGCAATAGCATAGTTTTCCTTAAGTATGGGAGAAACAAGTCATTCATTACCGATTGAAATGTAGCCAGAGTGTTGGATAATCCAAATGACATCACTTGAAATTCATATAAACCTTTGTGGGTGTAGAAATCTGTTTTGGGGACATCTTCTTCTCGACTACGGATTTGGTAATATCCTGACTTTAACAAAGGGAATGGGAAATTTATCTTTTATTTTGACTATTTAATGCTCAATAATTAATTCAAAGTCTATATGATCCATCTTTTTTTCTAACGAGTATGACTGGTGCAGAGAAAGGACTCTTAATAGGTGTGATTATTCCAAGATCTAATATCTCATGTACTAAACGTTCAATCTCTAATTTGTTCCTGTGAGATTGTTTGAATGAATTTTTTCTTATTGGAGTTGATCCTAACATCAAATCGATGATGTGATCCCTAGAACATGGGGGCAGGAGACCATGAGGCTCGGTTTGGAAGATGTCATTATTTACCCCCAAGAGTTGTTTTAATTCAAGCAGGTTAGTATTTTGTTTTTCGTCAATTGTTCCTTCCACAACATAGCAGCGTAAGAAGAGGTCTTAAGCTCCCTTCTTTACCATATTTTCCATTTTATTTGATGAAACAATTTGGGTGTTATATTTTTAACATTAAGCTAGCATTATATTAGGATATTTAACTGATATAATAACAAGCACAATAATCAAACAAAAGAGACAATGAACACAGTGTTTTTCCTCAGTGAAACCATAAATGGAGAAAACCCTACAACTTCCTCAGAGATAGAATCAACACCAAAAGTAAAACCCCAAAATAGTAAGATGATCTCCCGACAGCAGTATCCTATTTCTTCCTAGCCCCGGTAGCTTCTTCTTCCTCAGCTATGCGCTACAACTGAGTGTAAGTGAGTGTGTGATAAATAGAGAGTCTCACTCTCTATTTATACTATTTCTCGACTTGAAAATAACCTACCAGGTCCGACTTCTCTAGGAGAGTCTAATAACCCTAGTGCCCCAGAACTGCGGGGACTTTAACCCTTGATCAATAGGAGGGTTACCCACAATGACTTGACATGACTTGTTTACATTATAGAACCTCTCGATAGGAACATCGGGGCATGACATGACTCAAGTACATTACAGACACATCCCAGAATAAACACCGGGGTACAATACATAGGATTTACAGATGAATACATTCCGAAGTTACAAATACATTAACACTCCCTCTTAACTAGGAAGGTATTATCTTGACACAATTTATCATCACAAGTATTCTTTTATATATCATCTGGATCATCATCGAGTGCTTTCCATCTTCATATTCAAGTCATCTTCATCTTCAATTCATTTTCATCTTCGGATCTGGATCATCACTGGATCTGGATCATCATCACTAGATCTGGATCATCACTGGAATATCATCATTAGATCTGGATCATCACTCGATATGGATCATCACTAGAGCATCATCACTGGATTTGGATCACCACTGGATCATCATAATGGGTGCTATCTCATGATTCTTCTCGTCATAGGAAGTTCTCTAGAGCCAACCCTTTTTCATGCTGGTTGTAGGCCTAGCCTCCATGTATGTTTTCTTTAGTGCTTATGTCTGACACTAAGTCAGAATGGCCCACCCAACAATTACATCTGACCATGAGAGGAACACATCCAACACCATGTCAGAAAGGAATGCCCAACACTCACATATGACCATGTGGGAACACATCCCACAACCCTATTAGAAAGGCCTAGCACTCACATCTGATCATGTGAGAACACATCCCACAACCATATCGAAAAGGATCAGCACTTATATCTATCCATGTGGGAACACATCCTGCAATCATGCTAGAAGGGCTCTGCACTTACATCCAGCCATGCGGGAACACATCCTGCAACCTTGCTAGAAAGGCTCTACACTTACATCCAGCCATGCCAGAACACATCCTGCAACCTTGCTAGAAAGGCTCTACACTTACATCCATCCATGCGGGAACACATCCTGGAGCCTTGCTAGAAAGGCTCTGCACTTACATGCAGCCATGCGGGAACACATCCTACAACCTTGCTAGAAAGGCTCTGCACTTACATCCAACCATGTGGGAACACATCCTACAACCTTGCTAGAAAGGCTCTCAACCCTTGGTAAAGGGTTCCTGGTAACTGACTAGGTACCTCCATTCTCCCAAAGAATGGCATCAACCCTTATATCTGATCAAGTGGAAGACATCCCTCAATCATATTAGAATGGCCATGCACTCATATCTAATCATGTGAGAACACATCCCATAATCATATCAGAATGGCCCTCAGTCCTAGACTGAGCTTTTCTGGTAATTGACTAGGTGCCTCCATTTCAAGAATGGCAATAGCCCTTATATCTGATCATGTAGGAACCAATCCTACAGTCACATTAGAATGGCTCAACACTCATATCTGACATGGAAGGAATCAATCCTCTCACCATGATAGAATGGCTCAGCCCTTACATCTGACCATGGAAGGAACCAATCCTCTCACCATGTCAGAATGGCTCACGAACTCATCACTTCCCCTTGGAAGGAACCTCGATCTGGAGAACACCAAGCTTCTCCCTGAAGTACTCAAACTTCACTCTAGCTAATGGATTTTTCAACACATCAGCTATTTGTTCGTCTGTTGTAACATACTGGAGCTTCACTGCTCCTCTCTGCACCATATCCCTGATATAGTGATACTTGATCTCGATATGCTTCGACTTGTCATGGAACACTGGGTTCTTCGACAACTTCACACAAATCTGGTTGTCACAATATCTACAAGTAGCATCTAACTGGAGATCAAATAGATCAGACAGTAGCTTCCTCAGCCATACTGCCTCACAACTAGCTGAATAGGTTGCAACATACTGTGATTCAGATGTACTCAATGCCACACAGGATTGCTTCCTGCTAAACCATGAGATCACACCTGATCCCATACTAAAGCAACACCTTGAAGTGGTCTTGCTATCGATGGCACTGTCTGCCCAATATGAATCAACATAACCCTCTAGGTTAATCTTTTGATTCACCTCATACTTGAGCCCATAATAAACTGTACCCTTCAAGTACCTCAGAATAAGCTTTGCAGTAATCAAGTGAACATGTCTCAGATCTGTCAGGAACTGGGTCAAGGTGTTCATAGCAAAGCAAATATTTGGTCTTGTGTTCGCCAGGTACATCAAGTACCCAATCATCTGATGATACATCATAGAATCACCTCTTTCTAGTGAAGCATCACTCAATAGCTTTAGGTTCAATGCCATAGGTGTGGTCATGGCATTGCAGTCCATCATCCTGAATCTCTTCAGGATCTCTACTGTATATTTCCCATGTCCCAGGGAAATTCCATCTACATTCTACCACACCTCCATGCCTAGAAAATATTGCATCATGCCCAAGTCCTTCATCACGAACTCAGCAGCAAGCTTCCTCTTCATATCAGTAATCAACCCATCCATACCTGTTACAAACAAATCACCTACATACAATAGGAGCATCACTGGGTTGCCATCTTCAACCTTGTAGTAAAGGTTGGAATCTGTTTTACTCTTGGTAAAGCCCAAGCTGGATAGAAAGCTTTCAATTCTGTTGTACCATGTCCTAGGTGCCTATTTCAAACCATACAGGGATTTCTTCAATCTACACACATGAGACTCCCTGTCATGTGTCTCAAAATCGAGTGGCTATTCCACATACACTTCCTCTTCCACTACACCATTCAAGAAAGCAGTCTTGACATCCATCTGGTGTATCTTCCATTTCATCACTGTAGCCAGAGCAAGTACTGATCTGATGGAAGTGTATCTGGATACAGGTGTAAAATTTTCTTCATAATCTATTCCTTCTGTCTGGGAAAAGCCACGAGCCAAAAATCTTGCTTTATATTTTTCTATGCTACCATCTTCAACATGCTTGATCTTGTAGATCCATTTGGAAGTTACAACAGACTTCCCTTATGGTCTTGGTACAACATCCCAAACATCATTCTTCATGATCGATTGATACTCTTTGATCATAGCATCCTTCCATTCTCTCCGTTCTGCTGCTTCTTCATAATTGGAAGGTTCTTTATAGATGAAATCACATAATAAGGCTACATAACCAGAACAGGACCTAGTTCTCTTTCTTTCTCTGTGATTTTCTTTTGGAGCCCCATATCTTTCCGCACCTTGGATAGCTTCTCATACCCAAGCAGGTTTCCTCTTATGCGGATTCTTCTCTTGAGGTGGATCTACATATTCTTAAGGTTCTTCTATTTCCTAATATTCTTCTTGATATTCTTCATTCATGGTTGTGTCATGAATTCTGGGTGCTTTTGTTTCTTTAGGTTTTTCAGTAGTTGTCTTTATGGATTTGTTGTAGGCTGACTCTTCGTCAAATGTTACATCCCTGCTGATATCAATTATCTTCTTGAATCTTGGGAAGTATATTCTGTAAGCCTTCGAGCTTTCAGCATATCCCACAAATGTACCCTTCTTTCCTGAAGGATCTAACTTTGTCCTCTTTTCTTTTGGAATGTGTATGTACACTGGACAACTGACTATTTTGAGATGGCCGACTTCTGGTTTCTTGCCGGAGAAGACTTCTTCAGGTGTCTTGTTCTCGAGTACTCTATGTGGAATATGGTTCTGTACATACACCACTGTTCTGGCAGCTTCTACCCATAGATGCATGGGAAGATCTTGATCATGAAGCATAGCCCTTGTAGCTTCCATGATCGTTCTATTCTTCCTTTCGACAACCCCATTATGTTTTGGATTATATGGAGTAGTTAACTCCCTCTTAATCCTTGAATCTTTGCATAATGCTTTGAATTTATTTGAATTCAATTCTCCACCATTATCTGATCAAAAGGTCTTGATCTTATTTTCTGTGTGGTTCTTGATCAAGGCTTTGAATTCCTTGAACTTGCTGAATACTTCTTCTTTGTTCTTCATGAATTAAATCCATGTCTTCCTAGAAAAGTCATCAATAAAAGAAACATAGTATACATACCCACTTAATGAAGTTGATGACATTGGACCGCATACATCGGAGTGGATTATTTCCAAGATTCATTTTGCCTTGCTCTCGCTACTTGGAAATGTCTTCTTTGTGTTATTTCCTTTCGCACATCCTTTGCAGACTCCATCATGTTTTGCTTGAATTTCTGGAAGACCTTCAATAGCTTTGCTTGCAAGTGGTAGTGCTCTGTAGTGCACATGTGCAAGCCTTCTATGCCAAAGCTCATTTGGCTCTACTGTGTCATGGACTACATATTGTTTTGGATGGTCCTTCAATTTGTATAGACCTCTCTCTTGTTCCCCAATCACTACTGCATCATCAAAAGTCTTTCCCTTTGGCCACATGAGAACTTGACCATCTACAAATGCAACCCTCATGACTTTTGTATCTAATGCAGATATGGAGAGGATATTCTTCTTTAGTCCTGGTACAAACAATACATATTGCATCTTCATAGACTTTCCAGAGTCTAGCTTATAGGAGGATTCGCCACTACCTTTTATTGGATACTGGTAGTGATCCCCAAGTTTCACCTTGTGAGGTGAGTCATGTTCAGATAGTTTCACAAAATATTCTTTGAATTTCGTCATATGTTTGGAAGCACCACTGTCTATAATCCAATCATTGCTTCCATGTGAGATAGTTCCCGTGAGAGCGGAGATCAACACATATTCTTCATCACTTGAAGAATCATCACTTTCTTGTCTGAATCTCTTTGTGGAAGGTTCATCATCCTCTGCAGCATGAGCAAGATGTCTTCTCTTGTTTCTCTTCTTCTTATGGGAGTTAATCTTATTTCTAGGACAGTCTTTGGCAAAGTGTCCTCTTTCATCACATGTATAGCATCTTAATTTAGATAAATCTTTTCTAGAGTTATCTCTCTGGTGGAAGTTCTTACTTCTGGAGTGATGAGAGCTTCTTCTGCTTTTCTTGGTGTGAACTGTGAGACAGTCTTTGGCAAAGTGTCCTCTTTCATCACATGTATAGCATCTTAACTTAGATAAATATTTTCTAGATTTATCTCTCTAGTGGAAGTTCTTACTTTTGGAGTGATGAGAGCTTCTTTCGCTTTTCTTGGAGTGAACTATGAGAGCTTGATCTTCACTTCCCATCTTTTCTTCTCAAGTTGCTATTTGAGCTTCTTCTTGAGAGAATTATCCCCATAGTTTGCTGAAATTGACTAACTTCTTTCTTGCACAGATTCCTTGAATAAAAGAGTCCCATGATCTAGGGAGACCATTCAAGGTGGTCATTACAATCTTTGCATTCTCCACTTCTTCATCTACTGCTTCCAGCTATTCCTTGATCTAAGAGACCCTTATTAAGTAATACTAGATGGTCTCTTCATTATGTATATTATCATTCGTTAGTTGGTTTCTCAGAGTCATCTTCCAGTTTATGTTCTTCCTTTCAAACAATTTGGTTAGGGAATCAAACATAGCTTTAGGTATCTTTAGGGAGGACACCTATGGTATGAGGTGATCCTTGATTCAATCAACAATAATCCTCTTTGCCATAACCAACTTCTTCTTGTGTAAGGCCTTAGCCTCATCTCCCTCTGGAACTGGAACCTCCTCATTGATAGAGGAGTCCAACTCATTTTCTTCTAGGACCACGAAGATCCTATGCTTCTAGGCTCGAAATTTATCAGCTCCCTCAAGATTTTCATAAATCTTGGTATGATGAGACAAGTTAACTGAGAACCTCAAATGGAAATACAAAAGATTTAGATCTTACCAGGTCAAGATGTCGGATCTGGATTTGGAGCTGAATTTCTGCAGTGCTGGTTCAGGAGCAGATTAGGGTTTGAATTTTCTGGAGTTCTATCCAACCAAATGCTTTGATCTTGATCTCTAAAATTCAATTTTGAGGAGGAGATCAATCCAAGCATGGGCTCACTAAAAAAATCCACTTCTATGGAAAGCCCTAATTTTCAGCAGTAGTGTCAGGTCCAAAAGCTCAGAATTGGATTCTACTTCAAAAGAAAGATGCACCCTAGCGAGGAGAGTTAGTCCAACCTTCTTTTGCTAAAAACATGTGGAGAGAGATCCAAAAAATAGGAAGCCCTAGTTTCCGCATCTACACAGTGTCTTCTTCTCAGGTTAGCTCTGATACCATGTTAGATTTTTAACATTAAGCTAGCATTATACTAGGATCTTTAACTGAGAGAATAACAAGCACATCAATCAAACACAAGAGACAATGAACACAGTGTTTTTCCTCAGGGAAACCATAATTGGAGAAAACCCCACAACTTCCTCAAAGATAGAATCAACACCAAAAGTAAAACCCCAAAATAGTAAGATGATCTCTCGACAGCAGTAGCCTCTTTCTTCCTAGCCCCAGTAGCTTCTTCTTCCTCAGCTATGTGCTACAACTGAGTGTAAGTGAGTGTGTGATAAATAGAGAGACTCACTCTCTATTTATACTAATTCCTAACTTGACAATAACCTACTAGCACCGACTTCTCTAGGAGAGTCTTATAACCCTAGTGCCCTGAAATTGGAAGGACTTTAACCCTTGATCAATAGGAGGGTTACCCACAATGACATGACATGACTTATTTACATTATAGAACCTCTCGATAGGAACATCGGGGCATGACATTACTCAAGTACATTAGAGACACATCCCGGAATAAACATAAGGGTACAATACATAGGATATACGGATGAATACATTCCGAAGTTACAAATACATTAACATTGGGAAGGGGGATAATTAATATTGTAAAGCTTATATTTCCTCCCATTTTCATAGAACTTTATAAAATTTTCACGTAATTTTAACCCGACTGTCCCCGGTGTTTCCAACCATTGTGAACCTAAAACAATGTCAACCCCTCCGATTGCCATAGCATGCATTGGCGATTTTAGCTTCTAGTCCTTTATAGCTAGTTCTTCTTTATGGCATTTACTGTTGCACGGTGTAGTCTTGTTTCATGATAGAGAAAAGTGCTCTTTTATAAATAATGAACCAAAACATTTATTAAGATACAAGTGGGAAAGGATTCACTAATATACTTAAAAAAACTCTTCCTATTTTGACTATGTTTTTTCGCTTGAGAAGGGATTCGGTTCCATAAAATGGAGACCGCTTTGAGTAAAAGGAGGAATTAAATATTTTAGGGTATCTAATTATTAATAATGACAAGTAAAAACATGAACTCATGTGCACATAAAAGAGTAAACATTGAATATTTGGTCGAGTTGAAAGAAACCATTAGGGTTAGTTTTATTTACAAGAAAGAGACCTGATTCCATGAGTGAAGGGACACAGATACTTCCTTAATAATATAATAAAAAGAGCAGCACGTAAGAGTATGGAGATATATGAAACATGAGTTTTATGAAAGAGGAAGGAAGGGGAAACACCGTCAAGAAGGGATGATTTAAAATCTCTGAAGTTAGGTTCAACAAATCGAAGTTTCGTTTTTATGTTTTTTTTGTATAATAGCTCAAGCTAAGAGCTTATGCATTGAATGTATTTCTCTAAATTTTCTTTTATTCATTAGAAATAAGAGGCCATTCTTATTTACTTTGTGTTAGAATACCGTAGTCACTCTCCATTGTACTTATTTGCGTTAAAAGAGTGCCTCTCTATCTTTTTGTTAGTGCATGTTATATTTAAGTTTAGTTGTTTGAATATCTGCGAGTTGAAAGATACTCTCTGTGCAGTTTATTATTGTGTTACAACTCAAGGAGTTAAGTGGTAGGTCCTTGTTAGGGAAGTTCCTGGTAATAGTTTGCATTGTTGGTTCCACTCTACCGAAAAGCATTTCCTTTTATTTTGTGATTCACCGTCGTTATTTTCTTCCCTGTAGAGGAAAACTATTTTTATCGTTGTAACATTGGGTGTTAATTTCCACCTTTATTAAGAAATATATTATAGCCTTAAGGACAATTCAACACTTTGCTTATCAGTTTTTCTCTTATGGATGTAGGTCATACTATATTATTAACTTTCTTATTTTAAAGAGCGAATAAATGACCGCAAAAAGAATGTAGGGTAGAATCCATTATATATAGTTCTATGTGGTGGGATAATAGAATGTGACTAAGGTTTTTTTTTTGGATAAATGGAAGAACCCCGTGACTACTAGGTTTTCCATTGGCTAAGTTACCAGGAACCAGGGGCATCTAAGCCGTCAAAATCACTAGGGGATCGCACCCGACCTAGATCGCACAAACCCTTAACATGATGGGATAAATTTGTAAGCTCGAGGACTAAATTTATTAGTGGGTTAAAGTCCTTGGCTCTCAAGTTTAAAAGGAGTGAACACTTAATGTATGTAAAATGGAGGAAGGGAAACACCCATCATCCTTTATTTATGAGAGTATAAATCGATGGCCAATGATTTAAAACGAAAATGATTTAATATGAATATGTATGTTTAAAATTAAGAGGCGAGGAAGCCAAATAAGTTTATGATTATAGTTCTTTATCATTTCACTTGCGATAGTATAAGTGGAAATATTTGGACTTGCTTTAGATGATATTATTCCTTTCTAAATAATTCCCTTGTAATAAGATTCATTAGTAATTTTATCATGTTCTCTATGAGAGAGATTTGAGGATAAGGAGGACGATTTGCAGTAGTTGTACTATAGATTTGTAACCTTTTGTTGAATACTTAATAAAATATTAACAAATCTTGGTGGATGTAGCTGCTGGTTAGGGGTGAAACACATATATTGGTGTCCTTCTTATGTTTGCACTTTATACGTTTTCCATCTCTTCTTATTTAATATTTGTAAAATATATACTTATTTCTATTTTATGAGTGGTTTTAATAACAAAAAAAATAAGGTATGTAGCGAAGTATGTGTAAATGTGTACTTTTAATTTAGTTAAGGGGATAATGATGTATTGAGACTTAAGTATTATGGTTCTTTAATTTTAGTATCTAATTATGAACATGTGCGTAGAAATAAAGAGCATTGCCTATGTGTATGTATTCTTCAATGTAATTCAAGATGACTAGAAAAGTATGCACATGAAACTTCAATTTCAATAATAATAATTTACTTTGAGGTTAGATAAAGATGTGTTGATGTATCCATCATGCGTGTAACCTTAGTATAATGGTTAATCCCAACTTGGTAGTATTGAATGACAAAGGTTGTATAGTAGCAACTAAAGTGAATGTTCTTCATATGGTTAGCACTCATAGAACCATTACATGATAAATGTATAAGAGGTAGTAATTTATCATTTGGTAATAATGTTATATCAGCATTGGGACTATATTATGGTTCAAGAATAAAGTAAAAAAAATATTGCCCCATCTTCCAAGAAGGTAAAGATGAGATTGGGTTTGTTACAAATGGTATCAGAGAAAGTTTACAACACTCAAACATAATGGACTTGCTTGTATCCAAGTATGTTATGAACCTTATGAATAATTGAGTTTTTGAATACAAAACTTTATCTTTACTTATTGGCATGCATGCTATAGAAATAATAGTGTTATGAACGTCAAAATACATGAACTAGTTCGCTTAGAGTCATATGTTTGAATGTATGAAGCTAGTTGCATAACTGAAATGCAATCATACATGCATGCATAATGAAGTTTTATTAGAAGTTTGACAAGGCCATATGTTTGATTTTATTATATATACAGTATGAGAAAGATACTATGTATTAAAATGTAGCCAGTATGTTACTTTCATACACTTAGATACATTATAGTGGAATATTTAAACATATTGATCATATTTTAGTGTTAAGGTTTGTTAGAGTTAAGGTGTATCCATACACCTAGATACCTTTCAAGGATAAGCTAAGTGATGTGACAAGGCTTGATGCTATATGCTAATTGAGTGAGGATTATAATATTTAGAAGATAAGTTCTTGGGATAAAATTTTAAATTGATGGGATAAATAAATGACAGTTTTAACTATCTCAAAAGTTACTCTTAAATGTTTAAAAGGGTAGGTTCAATTAAATGACATGACCTTATGCCAATGTTTAATTTTAAGAGGATTATGTTAAAGTTAAAAATATGTAATTGATAAAGTTTAGCCAAGTAACTATAGCATGTTATCGGTGTGCATTATAAAGATAATGGACTTAAATCATCCTATGACATTATTATTAGAGTTATTCTACATGTCTTTTTGTGTAAAGATGAAAACATATGTAAGTGGATTAAGATTTTATCAATGACCTAATATCTTATGTAGACCTCAGTTCTAACATACTTTGTCTCTTTCTTATAGGTTGCTAGAAAAGAATACAAATGTACGTTAACAATATTGCATCATGTCCATGGTATCAATAATATAAGTTAAGGATGTTGAAGAGGAAACATGGTGAATTAAAGTTAGAAGTAACACCAAAAGCTTATAAAAAATAAAAAATGCATTTTAGCTTAAAGTGCACACCAATGAAAGGTATACGCAAGTATAGTTACAACTAATTTGTCATGAAAGTAATGCAATGCGATTATGCAACATACTAGTTTGTTGTGTCAAGAGATTATGGACATCCAAAATAGAAACCTTCTATTATATTTGTTTTTTTCTTTATGAGATTATGATGCAAACAATTTGGGAAATACATTGTGAGTAAAGTATGCAGGTACTTAAGGTTGCAAGAAACAGTGCAAAATGGGAATCAATGAGATGATCAAAAGAAAAATGTGAATTTTTTTTATGGAAAGAGGTAACATCTAGAATGAGTATGACTCATTGATTATTATGAAAGGTTAATAAGATGTTGTCGTTTAATAAATTAATTTTATTATGGAAAGAAATAGTCTAGATAACTTGATACACTGAGAATATACTTTGTTAGAAGTTTCAAAAATTTCTATTAAAATACTTGAGTATGATAACCGTAGAATTCTTGAGAATTATCCTTTATGTACATGGTGTATCTGTGATAAGGAAATTGAATCATAGAATTGTTTTATTGGTGCATACATGCATAGATACTAGAAGTATCAAGTTATGTAAAATGTTAATGTGTTGTTACCTCTTTTGAGATGACCACGGGGGATGCCTTAGGTTATAAGGTTGTTAAATTTTTAAGAAATTTTTATACACTAAATAAACCTATTTGAAACAGAACATTACATAATTAACTAACTAATAAAAAGGAAGAAGAAAATTGGATATTTAAACTATGTGATTAAGAAAGATAAATTGTATTTGGTTTTGAGCATGTTGACTCTAGAGCATCTAAATTTTTTAAGCTTTGAATTTTTTGATAAGTTAGTACAGAGTTGTGACTGAGCACCCTTGTGAGGTGTTAGGCTCTCTTGAGCACTCTATGACATTAAATTCCTAGGAAAGGAGTTACCAGTGAGCACCCATACGAGGTGTTAGGCTCTTAAGAAGAACTACCAGAGAGCACCTAGATCAAGTGTTAGGTTTTGTAGTGATATCTTTTGTGTTGTTCAGTCTCATAGCTATGTGCGCTTCGAGGCCTTGAGAACTTCTAGGATTTGTACAGGAGATTCGCCTAAGATATATAAAACGTCAATGAAGGGTATCATCCTTATATTAGATGAACACACACACATAGACACACATATACAAGTTGAGGAGGTCTTCCCATGAAATTGTGGTATCGTGAGGAGATGACCCTCATGTATATATGCTTGCCAAAGCTTGTGAAAGAATATTTCAGCCAGTAAGTGTTTGGAACATCAATTCCATACAAAAGGTATGCATGTGTGATTTTTTTTATTTTGTGCACCATGATATGATGAATGATGAAACATTAGTTGCAAAGTTATGTATGAAGTGAATCCTCTTGTGACAAATACGATAAAAAATTGTTATTATGTGCGTTTGTAATGCTTTAAATAGTATATGTTTCGGAATATGTGAAGAAAATTATGATTATATACATGTTATGATAGTTTGATATGAGTTTTTATGTTGCAAAAAAAAGTGGAATGATTAAAGGTATTTGAGAATAAGTACCACCATACAATGGTATGGATATAAAAAAAGATACGGAAATCTATGTAAATGGGATACCAATATGTGGATACTTCTAATTTAAATCATAAATTTTATATTGTTATTATGATTCACATATGTTGTGCAGATGTGGGAATAATATGTTATCGTCACGAGGTAAAGCTTTCAAAGTAAAATTAAATTTTAAAGGGTGGTTATAAAAAAAATGGTAGAGAAAGGTTCGAAGGAAACTAATGTCTGTATTCCTTTTTAATTTCAATAATTATATGTATACATATGTTTTTATACACTGAAATTTTTGGAAAGACCTGGAATTGCATGTGTAAATCCCAGTTTATGAAATACAACAAGCATTTAAGACGTTCTAAAGAAAAGCCAAACACGTAATGATAAAAAAAACTCTGCAGATATGAACATCGAGGATGGTGCACTTTTAAGGGGGGGAGGATGTAACATCCCCTCTGCTACCCAGATACATCAGAAACGAGAAATACAAGGTAAATGTGAATGTGTAAGTCTCTAGTGAGAAGCTCGACCTAAGTAAAAGCATTGTAAGTGTTATTATGTGAAAATTGTTAAATGTAAATTAAAATCATTAAGTAAACTTCTAAGCTAAACTTGGATTGAGATCCATTCGGATAAATGCATAATTATTATTATTGGATGCATCTCCTCGAAACTCTAAGAGAATTGCTAGAAATTTTACTTAAAATCTTACTCTTATTGAGAAGAAGAGAAATAATTCAATATTCACAAAGTGTGTATATATATAAAATGTATATATGAAAAAAAATTTACAAGTATGAGTAATTATTATTATATAAGACAAAATATTGAAAATACACACTTATAAAATAAAAAGGGTTATTTCATTGATCTAAATGTGTAATTTTGTTGTGATAACTCTTTTATAAAGAATGAACCAAAACATTTATTAAGAGTCAAGTGGTAAAGGAGCAACTAATATACTTAAAATAAACTCTTCCTATTTTGATTATGTTTTTCCGCTAAGAAGGGATTCGGTTCCATAAAATGGAGACGTCTTTGAGTAAAAGGAGGAATTAAATATTTTAGAGTATCTAATTAGTAATAATGAAAAGTAAAAATGTGAACTCATGTGCACGAAAAAGAGTAAACGTTGAATCTTTGGTCAAGTTCAAAGAAACTGTTAGGGTTTGTTTTATTTACTAGAAAGAGACCTGATTCCCCACGGAGGAGGCGACCACCTTAATAATATATAAAAGCACGTAACAATCTAGAGATAGATGAAAAATGGGTTTTGTGAAAGCTGAAGGAAGGGGAAACACCATCAAGAACGGAGGATTTACAATCTATGCAATCACGTTCACGTTTTAGTCATTGGTTCTCGGAAGAATCAATATTTCCATGAGCTAAACCTTGCCTTTGGACCTGCATTCCATTCGTACATGATCGACGGAGGCCTCTTCAACATGTGTTACTACGTCTCCAGTAGCATGCTCTTATTCCATCTTTCCTTCCATAAGTTATGAAATTTGGTGCTTTTCGATCCCTAGTTGCTATAGAGAACGAAGAGAGAGATACAATCAATTTTTTGACCTAAGTGGTTCTTGTTCTTGTTTCTCACTCTTTCTTGGGTAGTTCCCAATGTTTGTCACTTCCCATGCTTTGTGGGTACAACATCAACTAATTTGCAGTTACAAACTAAGATTTTTGACCATATTATGTCAACTGTTCATATTTCGTTCATTTCATCAATATGCTCCCAATTACCCGTAATTGTGATCCATTTGTCAGAGAAGGGTATTTCTGTGAAAACTTTCACAAAGAATCATCATTTTTTCATGGTTTCCCTGCTTCCCACGGTAGCTTTTTTTGCACCTCCATAGATCTGGTGTCAAATCATTGCTCGTTTACCTATTTCTCTGACGATGGAGTTTGGAATCGATTGTACGAGTTTGTGAGGAGATTGATATACTATCTGGATAGCCGATCTTGTGCTTCCCGAAGAGGAGGTCTAGCGAAAAAGCCTAGCAAAAGAACTATCTATCAGTCATTTCCCACCTAATATGATGTAGGGAATTAGAATACATAATATATGCAATGAATTATCCTTAGTAGAGAAGGATGATTACACACAAAATACTGGAGCGGTAACATCATATTTATTTCTTTCTTTCCTATTCCCGTTGCCCAAAGGATTCCTACGGCGAGTCAGTCACCGGCGTAAGTATACTACTTTGGCCTTAGCATATGGAAAATTCCCCTAATAAACCTGGCCTATAAATATAGCCATAAGCAGCATACGCAGGAAAGAAAGGGACATTCTATTTCCTTCTATTCTGCCTCTAGCTGACACCCACCCTTAATTATCCATTCTTCTCTCCATCACTTCATCCCTCACTCAACCCTTCCATCCATTTCTAATAAATACTTTCAAGTAGCGGAATAGAGAAATGGGCTAGAATCTCTTCGTTCACTTCACACACAATTAATATAATTAGAATGCATTTGAGTAAACTAGAGCTAAAATAGTATTGGATTTCGTCTGTCTAATGTGAAGGGGAGGAGGGGGGCCATACCTATTTTCCTTCGTAAAAACGGGTGATTTCGTTAAATAGTTCCATCGCTCAATTGGGGGATCCATCTATGTTCTTTCATTCATTCAAAGTGGGTATGGGGGGCCAGTTAAAAATGCCTTGGATAATTAATTACGCTGAGGGAGGTGGAACGCGCTCAAGTGATTTAAAGCCAAGTTATTCTGGAGTAAGTAATTTCTAAAGAAAGAGTATGCTTAAGGCTATGGTGAGCTACCTCTACAGGTTGGCGGAGTGTTACTTTTTTTTACATTGTGATATTCCCTGATATGAATATAAAAATCTACATGGACCAGTTACCATTGGAATACAGTGAGATCACATCAGCGTTGAAGCCCGCATTCAAGCCTCTCCAAGACTCAATGCTACTAACGTTACTTGACCTACCAGTATTTGGCACCACTGGGAAATTGCTAGATGCACCAAGTTCCTGATTACTTGATTGCATAGGAACACCTTGTGGCTAGACATGGCTTATCCAAATCATGTGTAGGATATCCATGCCTTGATTCGCCTATTGATGGATGGATAGGATGTATCAGATGCCTTTTAGGGTACCAGTAAGCGTAGCAAGTCCAAAATTGAACCCAGCCTATATGACTAGTATGGTACCGAGAGAGGAGGATGGGGCACCATCGTCACCCTTAGAAAAACTGACCAGGTCAAATTTGATTTTCATTTCATTAATGGTCGGATCATGTATAAGTATACTAAGGGATAATCTATGTTGGACACCATATCAGTTACGTAATTTTGTGTCCAAGGCATCAAATTGAATTAGTGTAATTTTTTTATGGATAAGTTGTTACATAGGTGCGCAAACTCCCATAATTTTCCAAATTATATTATTTTTTTTATCTGTTGGTTGCATTTTCCATGTGGAAGTGGCAACCACCCCAACACTAGGAGCTTTTCCCAATTCTCAGTGGGACTATCCTGGCATTGTAGTATAAACCATGGAGGTAAATAGAAGATACAACCAATAAGTTATTTAACGGCTTGATATTTAACGGCTTGACATTCACTAAGTGGTATGATTGCATGATAAATGCCATGAATCAAATTCTAAGAATCCCCTAGACCCTTCTCTATGCACATTAAAAAAAATATTTGGTTTTAAATGTAATAGGACAACACCTTTGTCTGGCCACACAAAAAGAGCCCGCTAAGTTCACAGTTATAGCTATGACATATTACTTGACACTAGAGACCTTTGATAAAGAGGTATCTTCATGGTTGGGAATCTGTAACTCAAGAACAACCACCAACATTACTTACATCCTATTATATCCTACCAGAGGTCGCTACTAAAGGGCCATGTACCAAGCAAGTGACCATTCATCCAGAAGGGTCAAATAAAAGGAAGGAGATCAATCTTGGCTCTACTTTTAATCCTGAGCCTAAATAATAGACCTAATCAGCAGCAAAAATGACCACAACAACAACAAAAGCAGTAATTGTGCCACTTCCATAAGTTTTGGTGCGGCCCATTCCTGATACTGCAGTCATCTCAAGGAAGCAATTAAAAGATTTATTAGGCTAGATAGTAGATATTTTGCAAGATAGTCCAGGGAAGCACATAAAGATTACTCCCTTTAGTTTCTTCCCCACTAAGATTAAAACCCAAGTTCCACCTTAGAGTTTGGCCACCTCATCAGTAGAACCAGTAGCTACCTTAGAGCAAGCCATAGTTCCTCCCAATATCATTCTGTGATAATTGGAGGATTTTGCAGTAAAGAACAGGCTGGGATTTGTAAAAAGAATAATGAAGGAATTTAAATCCTTTTAACTATTAAATTCCCGGCCCAGTATAGTGCATATTTTTGATGACCCCATAGAGACTATCCATGATGTCCCTGTATATAATGAGGCTGCAAGGACTACCCAACATCAATTTAAGAGTTGCAGTAACCTGTACAACATAAGTTAGTCATCCCAAAAGATGCAGAACAAGCACATAGTGGAGCAGGAGAAGTCTACATGGGAATAAACGCTGTTGGAAGCACCACAGGAATTGGCGAGGGTCACAGAGATGAAGTACCTATGGCAGAAGCACATTAGACCGACCTGCCTCAATACACCCTTATGGAGGAGGATTACTCTGTACCGATCCACGAATAGATCTCCACCAAATCGATCCTCATTGGACAATCTATCTATCATGGCTAAACTAGATGAGTTTGCGTAGGACCTATAATAGCTCAAGCTAAGAGATTATGTATTGATTGTATTTCAAGTATTTTTTTTTGTGCAGTTTCTTTTATTCATTAGAAATAAGAGGTCATTCTTATTTACTTTGTTAGAATAGTGTAATCACTCTCCATTGTACTTATTTGCGTTAAAAATTTGACTTTCTTTATTTTTGTTAGTGCATATAATATATTCTAGTTTAGTTGTTTGAATATCTCCCAGTTGAGAGATGCTCTCTTTTCAAATTATTAGTGTGTTACAACTCAAGGAGTTAACGGGTAGGACCTTGTTAGGGAAGTACGTAGTTACAACCTACATTGTTGTGTTACAACTCAAGGAGTTAACGGGTAGGACCTTGTTAGGGAAGTACGTAGTTACAACCTACATTGTTGGTTCCACTCTATCAAGGAAAACATTTCCTTTTATTTTGTGATTCATCGTTGTTATTTTCTTCCCTGTAGAGGAAAACTATTTTTATCGTTGTAACTTTAAGGTTAATTTCCACCTCCATTGAGAAAGATACTATAGCCTCAAGGAAGATTTGACACTTTGCTTATCAGTTTGTCCTTACGGATGTAGTTCATACTATATTATTAACTTCCTTATTTTAAAAGGAAAAGCAATGACCCCAAAACGAATGTAGGGTAGAAATTCATTATATAGAGTTTTATATGGTGGGATAATAGAATGCTACTAAGATCATTGGGTAAGATCATTGGGATAGGTTAAAAGTTATTTAATTGAAATATTCAAATTTTTACTGTTAAGGAGATTATGCATATGAAACATAAATAATGATAAATGACATATGATAGTTATGTGCAATACTTCTTTGGAATGCCTCCTAAAGATATTAAAGGATGAGTTTAATCATTTAAGATAGATTAAGGTAATAGTGATTTCACAATGATTTGGGGAAATTTAAATTTATTATTTATAAGCTTGAGGGATAAATTTACTGAGGGATTAAGTCTTTGGATCTAAACATAAAAAGGAGTGAACACTTAATGTTTGTAAAGTGGAGAAAGGGAAACAACCATCATCCTTTATTGATGGGAGTATAAATCGATGACCAATGATTTAGTATGAATATGTATGTTTAAAATTAAGAGGGGAGGAATCCATGTAAGTTTATAATTGTAGTTCTTTATCATTTCACTTGGGATAGTTTAAGTGGAAAGATTTTGACTTGCTTTGGATGATATTATTCCTTTCTAAAGAATGGACTTGCAATAAGATTAATTAGTAATTTGGTAATGTTCTGTATGAGAGAGATTTGAGGATAAGGAAGATGATATGGAGTAGCTGTACTACATATTTGTAACCTTTTGTTGTCCATAATTAACAAAATATTAACAAATATTGGTGGACATAGCCCCTCTTTAGGGGTGAACCACGTATATTGGTGTTCTTCTTATGTTTGCACCTTATGTGTTTCATATTTTTTTGTTTAATATTTGTGAAGTATATACTGATTTCTATTTTATGAGCGGTTTTAATAAAAAAAGGTAAGGTATGTAGTGAAGTATGTGTAAATGTGTACTTTCACTTTTGTTAAGGGGATAATGATGTATTGAGACTTAAGTAGGGGATAATGATGTATTGAGACTTAAGTAATATGGCTATCTAATTTTGGTATCTATTTATGAATATGTGGGTAGAAATAAAGAGTATTGCATGTGTGTATGTGTTCTTCAATGTCATTCAAGATGACTACACAAGTATGCACATGAAACTCCAATTCCAATAATAATAATTGACTATGAGGTTAGATAAATATGTGTTGATGTAATGGTCATGAGTGTGACCCTAGTATAATGGTTGATCCCAAGTAGGTAGTATTGAATGAAAAATGTTGTATAGTAGTAATTAAAGTGTTGTCATTCATATGGCTAGCACTCATAGAACCATTAATACATGATAAATGTATAAGAGGTAGTACTTTATCATTTTCTAATAATGTTATACAATCATTGGGACTATATTATGGTTCAAGAATAAAGTAAAAAAAAAATACCCCATCTTCTAAGAAAATAAAGAGAGGACTGGGTTTGTTACAAAAACATGTTCCTCTTGTTTACTTAAGAGTATATGGAGCCATGTTAACAACTAACTAGATTTATTGAAGAAAGGCCCAAGAGGCAGGTTCGTCTACGAGGCACGCCATAACTTCAAATAGTGTATACATATAATATAATAAATTTGTACTTTGCCCCTTACCCAAAACCTCATTTTAGGAGGTTGAAGTGAGAAATCATTCATTAAGCCACTTAAATTGGATTTTATAGATAGTTGTATTTTAGATAATTGAAAGTTATTAAATATAAATTAATTTTGTTGTTTATTAGTGTTATAATCATGTTTTATATTTATATAAAATTTATATCCACTTATTATTTATTAGTTTTATTAAATGTGAATTCATACAATGAAAGAATATTAGAAAAAAATTACCTTAAATTAATTAGAAGTGAAGGAAACCTCATGTAAAAATGCAGAAACTTACTCTCAACGTTTCAGGCTAGATAGTTCAGCCCATTCTCAGGAGATACCTTGAAGTTTCTCAACCTAAACTCTCAATTTGGTTTCCCTATTAATAACATTGTTAGCCTAATTATTGAATTATGTCAGCCCTTTGAACAATATTATTAATAATTAATAATAATATTATATAACCTAATTAATGTCGGCCATAAAAACATTATTGAGAAGTCATCATATTTTTTATCTTGTTAATGATAGGATCCCACGTCGTGCTAAGTTTCCATTTGTCGTCCCGATTGATATTAAAAGGGTGTTTTTCAATTTCAATCACTTCTCTTACTTGTCTCCTTGTGTAATGGTCAATGCTGGCGATGACTTTGGCATCTTCTAAGAGAATGTGGTGTTTGGAGGTACTGGAGTGTTCTACAAATGCAGAATTCTTTATCCATCCATGAGTGATGTCCGCGTTATGATCCTTCAATCTTGCTACTTACAGAGCGACCGGTCTCTCCAATATACACCTTCCTACAGCCACATGGGATCGAGTACACTCCTTTTTCGCAGCCACATGGGATTGAGGGGACATATGTGAGAAAATCAATGGTGTGGCAATGGGTTCATCTCTCTCCCCTATTGTGAAAAACATCTTCATGGAGCACTTCAAAGACAAGGCCATCAAATCTGCTCTAGAAAAACCGCAACAATGGCGACGTTATGTGGATGACACCCACTTCATTTTCTCCATGGGAAGGATAAGCTAGGGGGTTTCTTAATGCACATGAACAGCCAATCAAAAGACCTCAAGTTCATAATGGAAATCGAAAAGGACAATAGTCTTCCTTTTTTAGACATCCTTCTATCTAAAAAAGAAGACGGTTCTTTAGCACACCAGGTTTATCGAAAAATGACACACACGGATAAGTACATTTGATTTGATTCTCATCATCACCTAGCACAAAAAAACGGTGTCATTAACACTCTAACTATTAGATCCAAGAGAATATCTGATTCGGCACACTTGGATCGTGAACTAGAGCACCTTGTCAAAGTATTCAAAGACAACGACTACAATGAGAATCTGATTCAGAAAACCATGAAGAGGTCCCACGCAGTAAGGCAAGAAAGGAGTCAAAACGAAGTTATTAAATCAATAAAGTTTCCTTACATCCAAGGGACAATAGACAAAATAGCCAACATATTGAGGAAGAAACGAATAAGGGTCGCCTTCTTAGCATTTAACACGTTGCGTGGAATCTTGGACCACGCAAAATATCAAGTGGAACCGAAAAAGAATAAAGGTGTGTACTCGATCCCATGTGGTTGCGGGAAGGTGTATATTGGAGAGACCGGTTGCTCTGTACTAACAAGATTGAAGGAGCATAATGCGGACACCACTCATGGATGGATAAAGAGATCTGCACTTGTAGAACACTCCACTACCTCCAAACACCCCATTCTCTTGGAAGATGCCAAAGTCATCACCAACATTGACCATAACACAAGGAGACAAGTAAGAGAAGCGATTGAAATTGAAAAACACCCTTTCAGAATCAATCCGGACTACGGATGGAAACTTAGGAGGGTGTGGGCTCCTATCATTAACAAGATAAAAAATACGATGACTTCTTAATAATGTTTTTATGGCCGGCATTGATTAGGCCAGATAACATTATTATTAATTCTTAATAATATTGTTCAATCATACTAATAACATTATTAATAGGGAAACCAAATTGAGAGTTTAGGTTGCAAAACTTCAAGATATCTCGTGAGGATGGGCTGAACTGAACTATCCAGCCGGAAACTTGAAGAGTATGTTTATACCGGGTTTCCTTCACTTATAATTATGTCGACCAGTGAAAGCACCAATGGAATTACCTTTAATTAAATTATAATATCAATAAAAGTATTAAAAATAAAAAACTTAAATATAAAAAAATATTAAATTTTTGTTTTTAAAATCAAGTATAAAAAAGATTAAATTTATGTTTTTAAAATTATATATATATTATGATTCTTATTAATCACAAATCACGTCAAATTACAATAAAATAACACAGTTAATAAAATATTATAAAGACTATAAAAGATTGTTAAACAGGTAGAACAACAACAGCAGACAATAACATGCTGAGCAGCCGCATGACTCATTCAACTGAGGCTCCTCAGCATCACACAACACATATTTGCTATATATATAATATGTAGCAAGTCTTTAACTTCCTCCATAATCAGTTGGAGGCCTTGGAATACATGGAGCTTGGTGCACATTTGTACTCATTTTCAGCAGCCACAGTTTCCATCTCATAGTCGAAGCCGAAGCTGCAAAAGCAAAATTAGAAACCAAATTAAAATTATGAATTCTGTGGTACTCAAAACCAAATTAAAATTATGAATTATGTGGTACTCAACTTTAAAACATATAATACTCAAAACTCGCCTCATGCTCATGTTGTAGTTGTAGCTGGTTTCAACGATCTCCACTCCCAAGGAGTTGCCCTTCTTGCTGCCATTATTAATAGCAGTAACACACACAATCAAATATGAGCCATTAAAAAATGAAATAATTTAGTGAATCGTGATAATGAATGAATTAGGTTAGGAGAAAACTTAAAAGAAAAAGAGGACATACTCGCATTGCGTTGGATTGGCACACCCACAGTCTTTGCCGTCAGAAGACATGTTTGCAGATTGTTAAGAAAGACAAGGAACGAACTGATACAAACGTTGGGGAAATTGCAACACACAGAATACGCTTTGCTTTTGCTTTTGCTTTGATTGTTGAGAAGAAGAGCAGCCTTCCCTGGCATTTATAGATGGCTGGAGACTCGAGGTATGGTCCACAGACCCGCAGCAGCCATTAGAATCCAAAGAACAATGAAAGGCCCAAGATGCATGGTGGAATCTCTTCGAAGTGGGACAGGCATTCAATAATGATGAAGTGGGACAGGTATCTCAATAATGGATATTTCAACGTTGGAACCCTCAGCCTTAAAGTGGGCTTGTTTTGGGAAATCCTCATTTTATACGCAACTTTTTGGATAGTCCATTTGTTTATCGTCAGGATAAATTGAGACTGTCCATTTGTGTCACCAAAAGTAGTGGAAGAGGCTGAGGCTGAGGCTGAGGCTGAGACTGGTCTTATCTTTAAGTTGGAAAACAATGTCTTGATAATGTACATTGCTTCATTAGTTATATGTATAATTTGTACAAGTACTTAGAGTTTGTATTAATTAAGTTGTATTTATAATCTATCTCGTCTGATTAATAATGAATTAGACATTTCAACATATTAACATGTTAGAAATGCTTAGTTGATTATATCAATAAGTGTTTAGATATTATATCATATAAATTTTATGTTTTTTAGCGAATTATTGGATATTTATTTCATAATATTGATATCTTGTTATGTTTAAATGCATCTTAATTAATATTTAAGTAAGTTTTATTTAAGAATTCAGTACGTAATTATTTATAAATTATAATTCAGTAAAACTTTATACTTCTTATTAATTTATGTTTTTTGTTTATTATTTGTTAGATAGTATTTGTTTTATGTTTTTTTTTTAGTTTAATATTTATGTTATATCTTAAATAGATTTTTAGATATTTATAATGACTTGGTAATTAGTTTAATATTTAGTATTTGTTTAAGAGTTACCTATTTTTACAAAACAAAATGGGTAACTACTATCCTTTAATCCAATTCATATATCAAATTACAGTAACTTAAAAGATTAAAAGATTATAATTAATTAATAATAAATATGTTTATATGTATTTATATTTAATTATAATCTGAAAATATTTGTTATAATACTAATAGATTTATAAATTTGTTATAAAACTAATCCACTTAATTTTCATTAAATTTCACTTTCATAAAAATTTTAATGTCAAGATTAAAGATAAACATAAAGATTGCCATGTGTAAATTTTGTAGATGTACCCACTAGTCAAAACACACCAAGAGGCTATTAAAATGTGGTATAGGAGCTATAAATCTTTGCGTTTAATATGCCTTATTATGCATGCACAAGGCACTGTATATACGGATGAGTTAGCATTCACTAGCTATTAGTTTTGAGTTGACTACCAAATTGTCAATACTTTACAAATTGAATTTTATATTTTTCATTATTATTATAACTTTATTTATATATGGTACCATTGGCTTATGACTTGCAGGTCTTACTATGGAGTGGATTACAGTGGAGCAAGCTGCATGTACACGCGGATATTAGTTTAAAAGTCATGTATACCAACAAACAGGTGTTTTTTTAGGGACTTTCTTGGATCATCAAAGTATAATTCCAGCAAGGGGGGTTCAAAGAGTCTGCACAGTGACATGGAAAGCCTTAAAGGCGTGATCTACCAAGTGTGGTAAAATGAGCTATAACAAATACCTCTTAATGTGTGAGGTCAGAGGGGTAACATGATGGCCAAAATACATTATATCCATCTAACAAGTGGAGTAATGAAGGCCCACGTGGAATAACAAACCACTCATTGGTACAATACAATGATAAATCCTAGCATGTGACTACAAATATACATGTAGCAGTCGTGAATACATAAGAGTACAATGGCCATGAATAGGATCAATAGACATATGTCACATGTGGTCATCGCTATGTACAATATATAGTGAACAAGATCTCCATAATGGATGAAAATATTTGATAATATAATGGAATCTGGTCATGAGAGTTGACATCTCATAAATACTGACACTATCAAAGAGGTAGTACATGTGGAATTCCACCAAGCTCGGAGGTCTTCTATGCAAACCACTATGAGTACATATCCCATCACCTGAATAAAGGTGTTAAGGTCGAAGATGATGGACCATCATCTGATTACTGATCGTTGATGTATACCGTCAACAAACGCAAGATATCAGACCGATAATGATAATGGGAATCAAGGTACAGAGTGCAATCTAACAAGTGTGAATAGATGTGTTGAGGTCGAACACTTGAAAAAATCCATCGATCAAGGGACATTAATGTATTCCCAAAACTGTCAATGGTGAGAGAACCTACCACTGATGAATGAAAGTCTCGAGGCAGTCAATGGACTTTAGACTCCTATTCCATAATAGATGATTTGAAGTTGATGGAATGAAATCCATTGGAAGGAGGCATTAAGGAATCCCTCATCAACCAACACTAAGTACTCAACAATGCTGGATAATTTGGAAGAACTCGGACGAACAAGATGTGTGCGAACCAGTAACTATATCGAGAATGACCAACATACAAAGACAAGATTACTGAAGAATTGTTACTTATAAACTTACCTTTATTGAAAGTAACAAAAATAGTTTAATATTTACAAAATACATATATATAAAAATATATGTATATGACACAAGTATGAGTATTATTGTTATATAAAACAAAAAGTTGAAAATCCACCCTTATAAAATATAAGAAGGTTATTTAATTGATCTAAATTATGAAGTGCTCTTTATAAAGAATGAACCAAAACATTTATTAAGAACCAAGTGGTACATGAGTCACTAATATACTTTGAAAGAAACTCTTCATATTTTGATCACGCTTTTCCTCTGTAAAATATTAAAACAATAAAAAAATTAAAATATAGAAAAAACATTCAATTTTTATATAAAATTAATTATAAAAAAAATTAAATTAAATTAATCAAAGTCAAATTACAATAAAGCAATACAGTGAATAAAATATTAAGAATAGGATACATCAAGTCAAATTACAATAAAATTACACAGTTAATAATATATTAAAAAGACCATACAAGGTTGTTACACAGGTAGAACAACAACAACAGACAATAACATGCTGACCAGCGGCATGACGCATTCAACTGAGTTGTAATTAGTCAACTGCAGTCTCCTTAGCATCACAAAACACTTGTTTTCTTGGAGTACTTGGAGCAAGTCTTTTACGTCCTCCATAATCAGTTGCAGGCCTTGGAGTACTTGGAGCAAGTCTTGTATGTCCTCCATAAGCAGTTAGAGCCGTTGGAGTACTTGGAGCTTGGTCCGCATTTGCAGCCGTTCTCAGCAGCCACAGTTTCCATCTGGTAGTCGAAGCCGAAGCAGCAAAAGCAAAATTAGAAACCAAATTAAAATGATGAGTTCTGTGGTAAAGATTCATTGCACATTTCAATGTTGAAAACATATGATACTCAAAACTGAATTCTGTGGTATAGATTCATTGCACATTTCAACTTTAAAACATATAATACTCAAAACTGATCACCTCATGTTCATGTTGTAGTTGTAGCTGGTTTCAACGATCTCCTCTCCCAAGGAGTTGCCCTTCTTGCTGCCATTATTAATAGCAGTAACACACACACAAAAACAAATATCAAGGCATTAAAAACTGAAATCGTGATAATGAATTAGTTGACGAGAAAAATTGAAATAAAAAGAGGACTTACTCGCATTGGATTGGGTCGGCACAGCCACAAGGAACTGATACAAACGTTGGGGAAATTGCAATAAGCAGAATACGCTTTGCATTTATGGATGGCCGGAGCCTCGAGGTAGGGTCCAGAGACCCGCGATTAAAATCCAAACAACAATGAAAGGCGCAAGACGCGTAGTGGAATCTCTTCGAAGCGGGACAGGGCATCTCAATAATGGATCTTTCAAGGTTGGAATCCGCCACCATCATCCTTAAAGTGGGCTTATTTTGTGAAATCCTCATTTTATACGGAACTTTCTGGATCGTCCATTGTTTATCGTAACGATAAATTGATAAACTAGTTCTAACTAGGGACGGATTTGTTTTTATTTTCTGCTAGTTTTTATTAGTTTTTGGTTATGAATTTTTAAAATATGTAAAAGTATTGCTAGGTTTTATAAATTGTGGGTGCTTGAGGTTTTGGTGTAATAATGATTTCATTTCTGCATTTTAAACTGCTCAACAAAGAACAAAAATTACAAAAATTTGTAAATTAAATTTACAAGTTCCTAATGGTAATCTGTCAAAAATCAAAATCCATAGCTGTGCTACTCATATTAAAAGTTATAAGCCAGTATCATAAGAAACAAGCGATTCTCCTTCCTATCTTTAAAAAATGGAAGTTATATTCTTATTATCCAATTCATATATCAAATTATTCTAATTTCAGTTTTTAAAAGATTAAAAAATAAAAATAAAAATCCATAGCTGTGCTACTCATATTAAGAGCTATAAGTCAGTATCATAAGAAACAAGCTACTCTCCAATTCATATATCAAATTACTCTAATTTTTGTTTTTAAAAGGTTAAAAAATTATAATTCAATAATAGTAAATATATTTACATATTTATATTAATACCTAATCTCAAAATATTTATTATTAGAATTATGATGATTTATAAATTTGTTATAAAATTAGTTTAAATTTTTATTTTATAATGTTAACATTAAAAATAAACATAAACATTGTCATATAAATTTTGTGAATGGAGCCATTAAAATGCAATATAGAAACTATAAATATTTTCATTTAATTTTCCTTATTATAGATGGAAAGGCACTGTATATTGGGATGAGTTAGCTATTAGTTTTCACTTGACTACCAAATATTTGAGTTTTCTCAATACTTATATATTATAAATTATTTTTTTGTATTTTTCATTATAATTAGAAATTTATTTATTTATTATATCATTGGTAAATCTTATTACTGAGCAGACTATGGACTTCTCAATTAAATCAATGTTTTTCATAATGGAAATTTTTTTAATGTATTCACCCACATGCTTTTTTGCAAAGTGATAATAAGAAAACCCATCTTTTAACACCACAAGTTAGCACCATTTATATTCCGTGGTGTTAATGTGGTGGTATTGGAACCACTTACATTTTTGTGGTGTTATTAGCACCACTTACATTTTGTGTTGTTAATGTGGTGGTATTAGGCACTTATATTTTGTGGTGTTAATATGGTGTTATATTTGTTAATGGAAATTGAGTTTTCCTCGTTATGTTAAGAGAAATGCCATGTTGGGAAATACCATAAAGTGGTGCTACCCTATTATTTGTCACATGGACATGTACAATTACCACCTAGTTATGAGGATTTGCATCATAAACATAACAAATTCACAAATAATTATTGTGTAAATAACTTAATTCAAGATTTATTTTTTTGTTTTATCAATTAAAATAAAAGAGAAAATATTAATTTATGTGTATAATTGGTGTAAATATTATACACCAATTATTATAGCATGTAGTCATGCTCATTGAATTAATGTTAAATGTGCAGCAAAAAAATTAGTTTTAAATTGGTGCAATTGATGCCAACTTGGTTGAATGTTTGATAGGAAAATTTGGTAGCACAACTACTAAGTTAGCAACATAAAAGGGGACCCTCATCAAATCTCGTGATTCCATTTGATAATAAATTCAATTTTATATTTATTGTGCATATATTTAGGATTTTTAACATCAACTCTATGTTTCTAGGTTGTTATTCTATATTCCTCAAACATTTTATTCAGTTGTATGTAACCTTTCGTAATATTCTTGCAATATACCTTAAGGTTCATAGTCAATTATAACTTATAAAATAGCTTTATTTTGTTGACTATGTGGATAGCTCAACTCTCTCTTCTTTTGTTGGACGCAGAGATGCCTTATGATAGTCTACCACTTGGTTGCGAGGAACATATAGATCTTGCAAGAAGAGTTCCTTCTATAATGAAAGGGAAGCATATATCACTGTGCAACATGTTAGATCTCTTATATTTATTGGTAAACATTTTTGAGTCAACTCACAAAATAAAAACTAGTAATACAGAGTTGGAAAATAAAGTCTAAATTCAATTCATATTATAATATAGATGTTTTTTTATATGTCTATACTACATAGCATAAGAAATTGGACTCTTATTAGTTTTATCCGTTAGTATAACTAATAATTTATAGTTATTCATTGAAATACCATAAAACATACATATTCACAAACAAAAATTGCAAATCTCATTTTGGCAAAGACCACAATGCATAAGTTGTGCAACAATACAATATAGAAAACTTTTTTAACTTTAACTTAATCTTGGGTCACAACAATACAATATAGAAAACTCTTTTAAGTTTAACTTAATCTTGGGTTTTCTATAAAAGTTAAGAGAATAATATATTGATTTATTTAAAAAATTAGAAACACATTATTTTAAGGTATTTGCACACTCCTAAAGTTATGTCATACCAAAGACAATTATAAAAAAGAGATTTCACCATTATCTACAACCATCTATTAACAACCACATGTTTCAGGAACTACAATTATAAAAAACAGATTTCACCATTATTTACAACCATCTATTAACAACCACATGTTTCAGGAAGTACACTCCGGATTTTTGTTTTTTTTAAGGATAATCTTTTTGGTAAAATAATAATGAAATCTCCCAAGGTAAGTCTTGGAATGAAGTACATTGGTGATTGGTGGTCTATTCCAATCCCTTCGGTCAAGGGGACTTTAAAACTAAACTCGTGCATAAATTTCCCTTAAAATTTCTATTCTCTACAAGACGTATGATTTATCCCTTAACATTTCTATTCTCTATAAGACGTGTTCATGATATATGAGGCACAATGAGAATGATGGATTCCATTACCATTTCATTAATACAATCTAGGTACTAAAATGTAAAATGAGGACGAGAAAATGTACTTAATATTTTTTTTAATAATAAAGTTTTGTTTAATTATTATAAATATAAATATAAATATAGGAACATTCACATTTATTAATATGCCAATGTGATCCTATAATAAATGTTTAATACAGTCTTTTTTAATTACTAATGAAAGAAATATATATTTATATATTTTAATTTTAAATATAAAATAGAGAGACCACAATTGCAACCTTCACAAGCATGTATAAAAGTATATAGATTCTATATATTTCCACTAACATAACATAAAGGTGACAAACAAAAACAACTTGAGAAAATGAAGAATAATCACTAACCATACCAATCACATGAGAAAATTGGTTGTGGTCATCCATGATAAGCCATGTTACCCCAAATCTTATAGGGATAACCTTGAAAATACTTGTATGACATTCCAGGATGCTTGGCAGATTTGTTTAAAGGGTGGTGTTACCCTCATTTTTAATGGCTATCAATGTTTGATATTAATCACACTCTTCAAGGGATAATTTTACATTAATAAGGTTGATTAGAAGAAAAATCAAGCATGTTGAGCACATTAGAAGTTTTGTTGATCATTTTGAGCAATCTTTCATCTCTATGTAGCAGTGAAAGGTACCTAATTGAAGCTCTGGGAATTATATCCACCCTAAAGAGAAGGTTTGGGTGTATTGATGGACATTATGAGCACCCTAGTAAAAAGGGTCAATTATATGCCTTGAGCAATAGTAAATTAACACTTAAACATAAAATTCAGGTTTGTATTGAAGCATTAGTATCAAACAGTCACCTACAACCATGAAAAAGCATGATATAATCTGTAAAATTAATTTGGTCCGTTTTGAGGGAGAAACCATCATCCCAGTCATCATAAATAAGAATTCTAGTACGGTTGAAAAATTAGTACAGAAGTGTTAGATCTATGCATAGAATGGGTATTCTCTAAGACAATTTGCAATAGTGGGTCATTTAGTTTGGATCTCACCATGTAGCGTATCGACAAAAAAGTAGTAAGAAGGAAACTCAATGCACCTTTCAAAATCATGGGGCGGTCATAAAAATGTTGAAGCAATCATCATTTTCTTGTAGCATCATGTGTAGGAGAGCATCAGGGAACACTTTAAAGTTTATAACCATTTAGTATCTCTTACATATTTATGTGAGCATCCCTTTTCATATGTTTCAGGATTTCTAAATAGAGGAATCAACTCCATAGGATTATTAAGACATGGGTTCTCTCTACTTCATTCACATTGTTTTTTATAGGTTTAAATTTTCTTCTAATGATTATGATACTAGGTTTAGTGGCTTAGAGTTGTATTCCATTCTTTTCGATATATATCTAGGAAATAATATACCTTTTCATGGTTATTTTTTCAATGTTTATGTGATTTCAAAATTTTCATGCAAAAGTGATTCCCATGCACATTGTTTTGCGATCCCGTTATATAGCTCAAGTCCATCTCTTGCATGATGACTTACTCAAATACCAAAATCTGAATGCATCTAAGTTGTAAGCATGGACAATTTTAAAGGTCATGTCAATGAATTTGTTTTCATAACAATGGTATTATCAAGACATTTAATAATTTTCCAGTATTCCTTTCCAAAAATTCAAAAATAGTAATGTTGGATTTAAGGAATCTTTTCATGGAAAAGGTAATTTGTTTGATGCAGTTTTATAAAAGTGATTATGAGATGCCTAGAAAGCAAGTGCATTCTTTCCCAAAAGTCAACCAAGATCTTCATATTTCACTTTGCACATGAGTTTTTAACTATAACTCTATATAGTCTAGCCTCATAATTTTGCATAGATATAGCCACATGTACAATGAATAGTCTAGACAAGTGTTGGATCATAAAAAGTGCATTATAATTCTTTTATAAAATTTCAGTGGGTAGATTGTAGCTTCAATAAGTTAGCAATCATATGGGACCCATAGGGGCTAGAGCCTTCACTAAGGACTTACACCAAAACCTAAAATTCTTATTCATGCTCCCATGGAATTTAACCTTTAGAAAAACCAATTAGTATTACTGAACATACTTCCTAAATCACTTCCCAAAAGAAAAATAAACAATAACACTCAAATACAATTACAAAGGAAGGATTATAAATCAAACCATAGATAACTAAAACAACTATGCCTCATATATGGACTTATTACCTAGTCACTGGAAACATGATAGCCCTGTGTTTGAGGGTGAAACCGATTTTATGAAAGAAAAACATGTCAAAGATTCCAATGCTGACAACATTTTACCCTTTTTTTACTCAAAATGGATTTCTCAAGAAACAACCTATTGTACTCAAGAAGAATCATCCATTTCTCAAACAAACAAACCCTATAGCTTTTAAGAAATGCATTCAAAACGTTTATGTTTTCAATGGTGTTACATATTTAAGGAGATATTCATGGGTAAGTTATTTTAGTAGTAAAAAGACAATTTTGCAATAGTTTTCTTTGTGGGTATCACAAGAATGGTACAAAACAGTGAGTGTTAAGTTCAAATTTCAACTCTGCATTGATTTTTTTATCTGTTGTATTTGAAATATTAGAAGATTGATCTCTAACATTAACGGATATCCTTGTATGTTTACACAATATGAGCTTTATCTTCTTCTTCCATAGCATTAAATTTTGTCTAGAAGTTCACTTGGAGGAATGAAGTATCTCTTTGCACACTTGCTACATTTACCATTTCATTATCATAATCAAAATGTTTGTAAATAGTCATTCTCTCTAGGGATAGATAACTATGGAATGTGGAATGTGGAGGGAAATAAAGGATTCTAATTATGTATTATGAAAATGGCCCATTTAAGTGCATATTTTTTCATCAACATAGAGACATTATGAAAAATTCCCCTCTCTATAAGCATATAGCCTATTAGCACAAAGATGCATAGATAAAAGAATACACCTCTAGTTAAATAAAATTCAGAGTAAGGGAGCCAAGGCAAGTAGCGTGTTATGAAGAGACCGACGTTTGATAAGGATGCAATAACACAGGAAAATATAAGTCCACCCCATGGAGGATAGAAAAAGTTTTCAAGAATATTTCACCCCAAAACAAAGAGCTCAAGAAATATAGGAATTTGGTAGAACCTACTAGAGATAGCATTGTAGAACTATTTAGAAATGTCATTGAAAGCACAAGTACCAAGGACTATTATTCCAAACCTAATCCATCCTAAATATCAAAATGGTTAAAGAAGTAAAAAAGGACAATTTTGCAACTAAGCAAGGTGAGCACATTGGGCTTATTCTTCATGGAGATGACACTAAGTGATAAAACTTCAAGGGTAACTACTATCAGTGTATTTATGACATATTTGAATTTCCATGCATTGAAGAGGTTGATAGTTTTATTGCTTAGGAAACCATCTTTTGTTATCACCCATTGAAAAGAGGCAATAGAAGAAATTGAATATGTACAAATAAAGAAAACTTAACTTTCTATTCATCATTACCAAGGTTGTGAATGATGATGATAGCGAAGTCTCCTGAACCTTTGAAAAATTAACCACGGTTCATGACATGTTGCTCGAAATTGTAGATGAAAACTCCCTTAGGAATATATGTGAGAGGAAATATGTTTCTCATGATGATATTAGCCTTCTTGTTGTAGGAAATGAATTGGTCCATGTACATATCCTATGTGATAAAAACTCTTTTTGGTGCATGTAGTGGAAGATGTGTCTAAAAGTGACCCTATAAAGTGGGGCAACATGCCCTATGTAATGGATGACATCGGAGATAATTCCCTTATTGTATCCATTGTACACCCTGTATTCATTTTGGTTTTGTTCCCCTCCCTAATTACCTCTCATAACTGTGATATGGTAGGATTGTACCAAAAATAAATATGTGGAACCCCTCTATCATTAGGAATGTCTATAGATGTGATTTCCCTTTCTCTTTCCTTCTACTATTACTAGTCATGCTTCTATTATCACAATCACATATCATGTTTCTTTCCTTCACCTCGCAATGACCCTCTAGTGTGTTAATGTTTTCTTTGGACAACTAGCATTTGGATCAATTATTTCCTTGAGGAAACTTGTGGTCACATCATGTAGCTGGATGAATCAATATTTAAGGAAATATTTTTTTCATTTCTTAGTTCTCCATCAAGTTTAGGGATATTTTCACTTTTCTTAGAGGTTACATATCAATGATTAAAGTTTTTTACATCATTGTTATTCTAAAAAAAAGGTTTGAAGATCTTTTCATAGGGGAAAGAAACTGATTAATGTGTGTGTGTGTTTTATCATTTTAAGCATTTTTAGGTTTCTTTGCATTTGTACTGAACTTTATTATACTTATAGTTACAATTAAGGACTTTCATAATTAGGTTATCGCACTATTGGTTCCATAAGTATACTAAGTTTGCATTGAAAAAATGGGTTAAGTTAGTTTTGATTGAATGTGATCACCTAAATCAAAAGGGGCACCCCACCCATTTATAGAGAACCACTTCTCTAGAGGGTACTTTATGGTATACAACATTATTTGCGGCAACTTGTCATAGAACCCTAGGGACAACACATGCATAATGTTGGGTTTGGACTCTATTTTGGGATTGGAGTATAACAATCCCTTGCTCCAATATTTGTCCACTCATCTCTCCTTGTTGAACTAAAACGTTTTTTGAAATGTATCCTCGAGGCTCAATAAGAACATTTGAATCTCGGTATGGTAATGTGCATCAGACATGTTTTGATAAAATGGGAACATCGACACAATATAAATTTCCATGAAGCTTGGTACCTTAAAAAAATCCTCCTTTTATGATATAGGGTTACATACAAATATGGAGGTAAAAATAGTATCATTTCAATGCATTGAGTTGCTTTTCCCTAATTATACAACTCATAAGAAAGCTCTTAATCAACTAGGTTTAACTATGTAATTACATTTCTTATATGTCACCCCTCGTGGAGATGCTTTATCCTCAAAGTAGGATCAAAGACTAATTCCAAAGATCAACTTAGAGAAAAAGTAAACAATAGATCATATACTCAATATGGTATGAAAATACTTTTATTTATCGTGAATATGGGAAATTGAATATCTCCACTGATCAAAAGGATGTCATCAATTAATAAATATATTTAAACATGCACTTCCAAGCTACAAAATTAGGATTTCCCTTGAACATGTGATTATCTCAAATACCAAGACCCATTATTGCTAAAACTCCAATACTACACAAAATCCAAACTAATGAGAAACCTATCAATAATCCATAATACTTTTATCAAGCAAGGATATCATGTATCTCACCCCTAAAACCTTCCGACAACTCCCTATCCCTAGAATAATCCCTACTATATATACAAAAATTCCTAGAAGGTTTTAGAAAATGAAATCTAATGCCATTTTGGTTCAATAAATGGTGATGATACCTACAAGTATTAAACCAATAAGACTAGAAAAAAAATTGAGGGGTCTCTTAAACTGATTATGTTTCTTTAATCCAACTAGTTGTTGGCATGTTGTCAAACTTCAACAAAGTCTAGCACTTTGACTACTTCGACTGCTTCAATATCATCTTCGACAAGTCTGAACCTTGACAAAACTGACCTGACATACAACATTTCAACATGCATTGTCAACATTGATGAGTGTCGAACATCAACAGATTACATCTCTATCTTCCAGTCATCTACGATAGTTGAACTTCTGAACTGTTATAACTTATTTTGTAACTGAACATAAGGGGTAGTCACCAAAGTGTCTCAACATTCTATATAAACATGTACACTATTGTAGTATACATCAAGCAATTGACTTGATAAATTCAATCAGTCATATTGATCCATTTTTCATTGAAAACAAGTGTTTGGTTCTAATTCTTGCATATTGTATGTGTACATACTTTCTATTGATATAGTGTATTTCCTTCTTTACATGTTCTTTTTCTTTGATTCCTCCACAACAAAGCTCGACTCATTCACTCGACTGTTGTCCCCATCATGCACCTGGGAATGGCATGGATCATTGGTACAAGAGCATGATTTAGAGCTTGATCTTGATTCAGATATTAAGTTACATAAGCACTTGCATCAAATCTTTTTAAATTATGCCTGTTCAAACATGCTCGCAAACTCAACAATACAAGCAAACATTTCCTTCGACTTCAGAAAAGATGGTCAAAGAAGCAGACAATAGAAATCAAACTAATGAGATAGAGAAGCACATAGAAAAATCACTGGCTCACTAGTGGACCGAAATTTTCACCCGGTTCATCGATATTCTCTTGCGATTCGCTTCAAACTATAGAGAATCCTCAACGTGGTGACACTTTGATAAAATCATCCCCTTCAAAGTGCAAATGAATCTAGACATACTGAAACTTGAAGGAAATATTGACGCAAAATCTGTTGATAATTGGGTACCACAACTGGAATTGCACTACTTCGTGAATCAAATCTCTAAAGAAAAAAAGATCACCATTGCATCCTTAAATATGTCAAGCTCCATACATTGTTGGTTGGAAAATTATCAACAAAGATGGAAAAAGAATGCGTCCCCATAGACATGTCGATAAAATTTGTTGAACATGTCCAAAATGAGTTCTACCCACCCAAGTATCTTGAACAACAGTATAAGAAGTGGTAGTAGCTAAGGAAATGGAAAAAAAAGTGAGTGCAGAGTTACACCGACAAGTTCTATCAACTCATGGCTAGACTTAGCCTCCAAGAAGAAGAGAAATTGTTTCTCCTGAAGTACATCAGTGAATTATCCACGTACATTCAACAAGAGATCATGTTTCTGACTGCTAGTATGCTTGCAGATGCATTTCATTAAGCCAGTAAGATCAAATCTAAACAAAAAGGAAAAACTTGTTTCATGAAAAATCCAATAGGTCGAACATTTGACAATAAGTCACCAGCCGATTCCAACAATTTTAAGCACCCTGCTCAGCAGAATATGCCAAATCCTGATCATCACAAGAGGAATGTTCATAAAGACAAGAAGGATTGCATCAAGCAAGCTCCTACTGGGAAATTGTGTGATTATCACAATTCAGCATGGCATGATATGTTAGAATGCAAAGCTCTAAATACATTTTTGGAAAAATTATCAACATCCGACTTATCCGATAGAACCTTGGTAGAATCTTATCCAATTGCATCAACCCTCTTGTCTTTGACTTCGACCACTCCGACAACCTCGACTATAGTCGATGAGGAGAAACACGAGCACTTGTTCCATTCATAGATACATGTTTTGAAAGATCCATTACTTCTTATTGTGGATATTGGTAGCTAGAAGAACTTCATTTTGGAATATCTTGTGAAGAAATTATCCCTTGTCACCACTCCACATCCTCATCATTACAATATCACTTAGATGAAGGATGGTCAGTAACCAAGAATCATTCACCAATGCATACTCACCTACTTCATTAATCCTTTTGAAGATGAAGTACTCTCTGACGTGGTACCTCTTTCCATAGTTGATGCCATGTTTTGGAAACCTTACTTATGGGATTGACATGGTACGTATGAGTCATGGCCTTAGAAGGTGACTTCAAAACTTCAGAATTAATAGTATGACATACCAAAGAAAAACCCACATCAATTATTTCTATGATAACTTCCAAAAAAACAAATAAGCTTATTAATCATGCTCAGAAGTTCATATTAATTATGATAAAGCCTCAGCATTCCAGGAAAGATATAGAATTAAGTCGACTCATTGACCAACACAAATCTTGATAGCAGCAACAGATCGACCACATTCTTAAGAAATACTGAAACGTATTTCAAGAGGCAAAAACAATCCATTGAAATTGTTCCTCGTTCTTCATTACCTAACACATATGTTTATAGAAGATACATTCTCATGAACGAAGAGATTTGTAGGAAATTCCAGGATTTGATCAACAAAGGTAATATATGCCCCATCGCCTCTCCTTGTAGAAGTGTAGTCATCCTAGTTCCAAAGAAAGATGGGACTTGGTGCATGTGCATCGACTATCAGGCTCTCAACAAAATTTTGGTAAAGAAAAGATAACCTCTTCTAAGGATAGATGAACTAATTGAATATATAAATGGTGCTAAGTTCTTTACGAATCTTTAACTTAAGTTGAGATATCATCAAATTCCGATCGAGTCCACCTATGTATGGAAACCGACTTTCAATAACAAGGAATGATTGTTTGAATGGTTAGTCATGCCTTTCGGCTTAACCAATCCACGTGGAACCTTAATGAGGTATATGGTTAACCTTGTATGACCCTTTATCGACAAGTGTGTCATCGTCTATCTTGACAATATCATTATTTTTAGTCGATCATGGTAATAACATGTGAGACAACTTTGACAAGTCTTCGACGCTCTCCAACAAGATCCTCTATATATGAACATGGAAAAATGCTCATTTGTGATGACCAACATCAAATATTTGGGGTATGTAATTGACTTCGCAGGAATTCATGTCAACCTAGAAAAAGTACATATCCTTAAAGATTGGCCCATTCCTCAAAACATTCATGAACTGAGAAGTTTTCTTGGTTTTGTGAATTTCTACCGACAGTTCATACTCGGCTTCAGTCACAACGCATGGCCTGTGAATCAGTTAACTAAGGGAAATGGGAAAACTGTCTTCAAATGAACATCAACACAAGAACAAGATTTTGAACAACTAAAAAACAAGATTTGTATTGCACCAGTTCTTGTGTTACCTGATTTGCATCATCCCTTTGAGATTGAGACAGACACACTGGACTATTCCCTCGGTGGAGTGATCACTATGTCAGATCACCCAGCTATGTTTCATTCTAAAACTTTAAACGACACTGTTGGGAAGTATTTTGAAATATGAAAAAGAACTGTATGCCATTGTGCAAGCTCTTAAGCAATGGAGACGCTACATTCTTGGCAATGAAATTGTCATTCTTACTGACCATAATCCTTTATAGTTTTCCTCATCCCAATTGGAACTACAAACAACTTGAAAACTCAAGTGGATTAATTACCTGCAATAATTTCAGTTGGTAATTAAATATCAAAAAGGAAAATCCAATGCTGCAAATGATTGTGTCAACCTACCACCCATTACTCTATTTTCTACAGTGATGAGTATGCAAGGTTATTACACCACTACTTGGCCATAATTTTATTCGGTATACTATGACTTCTTTACAATTTATTGACAACTTTAGGCTGAAACATTGTCTAGTACTGACTATTTCCTGAAGGACACCTTGCTATACAAGCTTGGACAATTTTGTGTATAGACTGATGAGCACCGACAGAAGCTCATTTGGGATACACACTACAGCAAGAATATAGGAAATTTTGGAGTCACAAAAACACTTGTTATCCTCCAAAATTATTTTTATTTGACTTCACTTAAATATGGAATCAACGAGTACATTCAATCATGTGTAGTTTGTGCCAATGTTAAACTGTCGAATGGATGACAAGGAATGTACACACCCATTCTAGTTCCTAGTTGACCATGGGAATCTATTTCTATGGACTACTTGACAGGATATCCTACTACTAAACATTAGCATGACGTGATCTTAGTAGTAGTCGACACATTTTCCAAAATGGCTATACTCATACCACGCAAGAAGACTACGATAACAGAACAAACTGCTGAGCTCTTCTTCGAACATGTGTGGAAACATTGTGGCCTCTCAACGACCATTACTTTCGACAGAGATGTTGTATTTTTCAACACCTTTTGGTGAACTCTCTAGCAAAAGCTCGACACAATACTTTCTTTGTTAACAACCTTTCATCTATAGACAGAAGCACATACGTAAGTTTTAAATTTCTTGGTAGTGAAACTACTTCGCATGTACAACCACAAGCATAATCGAACATGGGATGAAAACATTCCATAAATATAATAGAGCTACAATAGTTCTCAAAACAGTTCTAGGGGAAAGAGTCCATTTGAGATCTGTTATAGATTTGAACCCTCGACGCCTATTGACTTGATTAGTTCCTCAACACAATTGAATGAAACCAACTTCAAAGGACGATAATTTGAGAAAGAATTAAAGTTCAAAGATCAAATCTACAACATCCAAAAGAAAGCACATGAATGTTGCAATGAGCTAATGAAAAAGATAAGGCCCAACACGATAAGCATTGGATTTCTCTTTCATTCCAAATTGGGGATCATGTATGGTTACATCTAAAGAAGAGCGCTTCACTGGGCCATATATAAAGTTGAAATATTTGCGATATGGTCCATATAGAATCATTAAATAGATTGGAGAAAAAACTGTTCAGCTCAACATTCCTGCATTCCTTGGCCTACATCCAGTCTTTAATGTTGATCTACTTCGACCATACCATGCACCATTATTGGAATAAAATGACTTGCAAACAACATAACTCAAAGACATTCATCTAGATGTTTAGGAACCTCTCATTTACGATACCATTGTGGGACGGCGCAAACACCATACTAGGAGGAACTCCATTCCCTTGTTTCAAATGGATAAAGATGGACATATCCCTGCATAAGGAAAATGGTACTCTACTACTGAAATAGCCAACAAGCTTCCTCACCTGAAAGAATACACAATGGATACCATTGTTTCTTAAGGAAGGAGGAACGATCCAACCAGGTTCAACATCAGCTTAGAAAAGTCTAAGCCTCGACACAAACAACTCAACATACAACATCTCCACATGCATTGTCGACATCGACATCTGTCGAACATCGAAATGTTTTATCTCTATATTCTAATTGTTTGCGACGGTTGAACTTTCGAATAATTATAACTTCTTTTGTTACTGAACATAACAGGTAGTCACCCAAGTGTCTCAACATTCTATATAAACATGTACACTATTGTAGTATACATCAATCAATTCACTTGATTAATTCAATCAGTCATATTGATCCAACTTTCATTGAAAATAAATGTTTGGTTCGAATTCTTGCATATTGTCTGTGTGCATACTTTCTATCGATATATTGTATTTCCTTATTTAGTTGTTCTTTTTCTATGCTTCCACCATAAGAGATCTTGACTCATTCATTCAATTGTTTTCCCCATCATGCACATGGGAACAAACCAGATCATTCCTAGATATGAAAACAAATACATTAATTGTAAAGTGATAACAATAGCTAATAATAAATCACAACTTTAAAATAATAAAAGAGTCTAATAAGAAATTTCAACAATCGAAAAATCATCTATGTTTTTTTCATTTAAGTCAAGGAAGAATGAAAACAATGCACAAACTTGATAGTAAATTGAATGAATAAAAAAATAGGGTCACCTCTACTACTACATCCTATTTAACTGAATCAATGATGAATCCCTATCATATTCTATGGAAGTGATCCAAATATACACACAAAATTTCCCTATAATAGAGAACCTTAGTCCTAGAATAATGTGTCCTAGTATAATACTGGAAATATCATCTGCATGCACTCTAATTTCAGCATTGAACATAAAATCTAACTTAAAAATAGACTACAAGCATAGATTACAATGCTATATATGGTTGGCCCATGTGTGTTCCTTCATTTCTGAATCCCTAAACAATGTTGTTTCCTTCATGTATTACTAGAGACTACAATATCTATGCTATTATTGTTAGAGAGAACATTGGGGAGGAACTTTCAGAGAAATGGGAATATATTCTAAGTTCTAATAGAGTGGTGAGAAATAAAAAGGATCCTAAATAAAATTGGATAAGAAGGTGTGATATTTATCTTGCACAACATCACAACCAAAGTTCTGATTCATTTGCAAACCACCTAGATATAGATTCATTATCAATTCTTACTTATAATTATTCTATAGATAACATAAAATGAGAGAAGAATTTGAGACATAAACTAGAGAAACCTATCTAAAGTATTATTTCCATTAGTGTTCTTATTGAGAAAAAACTAGTACAATATATAGACATTATCACATGCAATACCTTGGGTAAATATCATGGGAAAAAATACAATGGGCCCAACAAATCATATGATTAGTTCGCAAATGGTAGGCTTAGATTGAGCCAATTCATGCATCAATGACATAGAGCCAAGTGTAAACCCTATATTGGACTATAATGAGGGTCAATGAATATGAGGGACCAAAGGTGGTGCCATAATGAGGTGCAATGAATCATAGGGACCAAAAGTAGGTTAGGATAGTCAAATAGGTGTGAACACATCCTTGACGTGGGTGCATGGGGTGAATAGATGGCATGTAGTGGACCATTAATACATAGGTTTACAAAATCATTAAGAGGGTGCACTCCATCTCTTAAATCATGGAAATAAAATAAATACCTCATAGAGGGGTGTAATGAATCCATAAAAAATGGAAAATGAGTCCAAAAGTGGACAAACAAGGTTTCATTGATATATCTCTAGTCTAAGTGGTCCAAATGTCTGTTAGAATTATTGTGCCATTTATATCATCAAGCAAAGAATCCAAATTATTGATGCAGTAAATAGGAATGAATTATACCAACTGAACAAATCAAATCTCATAGGAAACAGACAATTATTACTCAGAGAATTATAGTATTATCTTCATTCACTACTACATTTCGATCCAAAATCCGATGGCACGTGGATTTATCTTTTTAAACTTACCAAAAATCACAAGGATACATTTTTTTTTTGTAAATGTGGCCACAAGCGTCGCTTAAGTGACGGCTAGTCTCATACCCGTCGATTAAGCGACGGCGCGGTTGTTGAATTGAGAAGATGAAAGAAATAAATCTAGACTAAAGTTTGCAATCCACAATAATATTGTGTTGGTTAAGCGACGAATATTTTGGTTCATTTGTTGCAATGTATTCCTTTAAACTCACATTCTCATTTGTTTAGAACAATTTAGGATATTTGTGTGCACATTGTTTAGAGGTAGAGGCATCTCTCTATAAAATGGGACATTCTAAATTACACAGTTTCATAATTTGTCGGATTTATATTGATCTTGTCTTTTTTCTCCTTTTCCTTTCAACCCTTGCCTGTCAGTTGCTGATGGAGGTCGAAGTCACTATTTTCCTTTCAACCCTTGCATGTCAGGTGCTGCGAGAGGTCAAAGTCATGACATTTGCTGCCAAAGGTCTGCGAGGTCACGACAGTTGCTATTGGAGGTCACGCATAATAGGAGGCTTAATTTGCACATGCAGAGGAGGATTTTCTCAAGAAGAGGAGGGTTTGCAACAGTCCGAGGGTTTGCAGAGGAAAAGGAGGGTTTGCAGAGCTCACACAGAGGCCGACAACATGCCCCCCAAATCGGTGAGTACCCTAATTTGATATTGCAATAACCTATATAGATACCTCTTGCAAGATAGAGTGCCAGAATAACCTATATAACCTATACAAAGACCTCTTGCAAGGTAGGCCTTCCCATAGTTTTGTTTATTGGTAGTTTATTGGTAGCTTTTAAGATCGTATAATTATGTTTATTGTTGGAAATTAATGGATAGTAGTCTAGAAAACATTAATACCTTGACTTGATGCTTATGTTCCACACTTCAGGAGGTTGGAATCCTATGTTACATGGAAACATTTTTTTTGAGGCACACATGTATGGTTTGTTTTCATGCTTAGGATGTGAATTTATATTAGAGGAGAGTTAATTAATATAGGAGGAGGGGTGAGGCTATAAATTTTACAGTCTATTGTATATCCCACCAATTCTCGGTGAAGGTAAGAAATAATACACAAGGAGGAGCACATGTACTATGCCACTAATCCAACGGGATAGGATAATCCTTTGATAAGTGATTTACTTTCATGTTGAGTTCCCTGTATACATATTGGAGCGAGAGAGATTCAAAGTTTGGGTTCCAACTAGGGTTCTGATCGGAGGCAACTCAAATTTGTAGTATAATAGTCTAGGTAGAAGGCTTGGCAGGGATTGGGCGTTGGCAAGGGTTTGGATGTTCTCTAGAGATTCAGATAACATGGCTAGTGAGTGGTCACATTTGAGTGATGATGTGGAGCTAATGCTAGACCCTTGTGATGATGAGATTTGGTTTAGTGAAAGGCTATTTCGTATTGATGCTGAATTTATTGAGCTTTTACACCAGGTTTCTGGTACTAAAAAAATTTACTTGTTTCAAGGGGAGGCGATGGGTGGTTTTAACATAGAGCCATGTGTGGCTCAAGTGGGTGGTCAGGTGGTGTAGTCCAACTGGTGGGTGAGAAGTTTGAACAAGAGGTTTGTAGAGTTGTGAATCAGAATGTGAGGCGAACTAGCAATGAGGTGTTGTAGAGGGGGAAAATGAAAGGAGGATAAAAATGTCCCCTATGTGGGTGTTGACATCAATGTTTTCCTTAATCCTATAAATTCAAAACCTTGCTTATTTCAAGGAAACTGCTTCTGATATATGGAAATAACAGTGGTAGACTTAATGGTTTCATAGGGTCACTGTTGATATATTGCTAGCACCTTTTATATGAAGGGGCTTTCCTCCCTTCCTTTGGTAAGATGCTTTTGTTCAACAACACATGCAAGCAGCACCTTCCCACATGGGATATTGCAATTAAGCTAATACCTCTCAGAGTCTCAAGTAATGGCAGCTATCCTTGTCTGAGATGACGTAAGTGGGGGAATCTAGTCTGCCAAATTCGCCCAGGACTTGCACATGGCCCCAACCACATAAAATAGTGGGATTATGTGGGAAAGTAGCGCCTTCCAACATGGGATATTACACTGAAGAAGATACTTCTCACAACTTATGGAAGCTATCCTTCGTCTAAGATGCCGCAATTGGGGGATATATATTCTGCAAAATTCACCCAGGACATACACATTGCCTCGGCCACATAAAATAGAGGGATTACATGGGACAAACAGCCCACAATGGGTGGACATGTCTCTAGGGATATTTGAACCTTGGTTGGAAGAATAGAAACACACCTGCTTTACCAACCAACCAAGCCCTATTGGTAGTTCCTCCCCTTGTAACTTTAATAACTTATTTTGAGAGTGTATAGTAAGATTAGAAGGTTTTATTCATGTCCAATAGTGGTCGAAAGGAATCAAGACCAGTATAAAAGCACTGATAAAACAGATATCCAAGGACCATCTCACTCAAGGGCATCAGCTGATAAATCTTCAGGAGCCAAAAACCCATATTGCTGGGTATGAGTTGATGAGTGTAGTATATACAAATGGTTTAAGTGAATGATCAAAAAAGGGTTTGTACACAGTTCAATCTCTTGCTCTGCCAAATTTATGCAAGGTGAAGTCGATGTCAAAGGCCGAAGTCAAAGTTGAATCTCCAGCGGAAGTTATCTAGCACATTTAGCCTTTCATGTGTGTGTTGTGAAGTCCCAATAGCTTGATCAGATATGTGATGAAGAAATTCCTCTCCGAGTTGATGTGCATATAATCATTCACAATTATATAGACCATGCAGAATCCTTGACAATTACATAGACCATGCATAATCGATATTTCTGATTGAATCCCAACATCACAACAATAGAATATACCTGTCTTGTTTCTCACTTTGTGGGACATGTTTTTTCATAACCTACAAGTTTAAATTCTTTATACTGTCAAATCCACAAGCATCCTCACATCATTTCAGAATTTCAATTATGAAAAGCATCCACTCATCTTAAGAGGCATTTCAGTAAGGCACACTTATGGGAAAATAGGCTGCTATACTGACCCTCATCATGACCAAATTATTTCAACTTGCAATCCTACTAAAGCTTATTTAAAACTTCAATTCCAATTTCCAACTTGCAATCCTACTAAAGCTGCTCTTACCCCAAGAACATCAGAGTGATAGTAAACTGTGGCAATACGTTCCTCTGGAAACTATTCCCAAATTCAACAAGCATAGGAATTTTAATTATTTGATTTAATTCAGTATTTCCAATTTAACAATTGAGGCTATGGAAATGCTTGAAAAGGGAACAATAGTCAAAATATTTTCTCAAGGAGAAAATTGTTTAACTTAATTTCAAAAAATTTACCAAAAGAAATTTGAAGCAACCACCTGCAAGTTGCAACTACATAGAAAGCTGATTAGATTAAGAATGTGTTCACATAATAGACTTTTAGAGACGTATGACATCAAAACAAACTACTGACAAGTTGCAAAAAGGATGACCAGTCTAAATATTGAGGAAATGGCAGATGTCCTACCTCCAGAGGCTTGTTTTCAAGAAGAGCAGTTCTGCTACAGATGGCAACACTCATCACAGTGATCAATCATCCCACCTGCCACATGATTGGTAGAGATTGCACCAGCTCAAAGAAGGATGTGGCATAACCATATTCTGGACGCTCCAAGACTATTCTGCACTATAGAGATATGAATTAGATGTTTAAAACACCAACATAAAATAATAGACAGGAGTATTACAAGGTAAACAATGTCCATTAATAAATGAGATCACCTATTATGTCTCTCAAATACAAATATCAATGACTGAAGCTGTCGACACCAACCCCATTCAACAGGCCACTTGTGTAGCTGTAAAGATCGAATCTGGAAATTCAACAAGCAAACTTAAGTTGATTGAAGTTAACAGGAATAGCATATGCCTGACAGATCTGAATATACTAGAATAGTGATTCCACGTTCCAAAGAAACTACTCCTGATTAGAAGATCTATGTGTACCTGTTCAATCAGTGAAAGAAGATAAGTCAAGCAATATGTAGGCTTGTTGGCCCCTACAGCAATACGTTGGGAAAATTTCCCCTTACAGGTATAAGTGGAGTTTCTCTCTCATGTTCAACATTCTCAACTTTCAATTCAATGGGGAAAGTTTCAAATCTGGGGATGGGCAGTGATCTCTCTGTATTATTTAAGTGAACTTCAATTTCTTCAGGCTTCAACTTATAATCACATAACAAAGACTGGAATGCAGAAAGCTGACACATGTTGCCATCTTCTTTACTTTGACTTGAGGGCTCCAAAGAATATTTCTTATCACTGACACAGCTTACAACTCTGAGATCCTCCTTACAAACATCAACTTTATCTGGTTTTGAAGGAAAACATTCTAAATCTCCTATAAATGCTCTATTACCAGCAAATATGGCAGGACTTTCTAGGGCCCTATTTACAATCTCATTTGAAACTCTGTGTTGTTGCTCAGGATAATTTCCTTTCTCAGAAACATAACTTGTCACTTTACGTTTCTCTTTTGAATGGTTTCTAACTTTATATAGACTAAAATATTTAATGTTGTGTATATATATTTTTAAGATTTTTTGAAAATTTGAAAATTTTGCATGTTTTTCATGTTTGTGAGATGTATACTAGTGTATTGGGGCTCTACTGGAGTTTTTCAGATATGTACTTTTATCATACCATACTATTCCATATTCTTATATGTGACCATCCATTTCCCCTTCAGGGTTAAAGAATCTGCCTTATTCATTTACAATCTAGAATGTGTTAAAGCTTTTATTTAACTTGTAGTCTTGCACTAGTTCCTAAGTCCACATGCAGTTAGTTTGTAACTTGTATGTTTATGCATTTCTGTACTTTTTAATCTGAACTACAATTTTAATGGAAATTTAATGTCTTTTGTTCCTTTTCAGGAGCTTAAGGAAAGGATTGAAAGACTGAAAGAAAATAGTAGACGAAATGGAACATACACCTCAGAGTATGAATTCAATGAAGAAATAGTGAAGATCCGCAGAGACATTGTTGCCATCCATGGGGAGATGGTGCTACTTGCGAACTATAGTGCCCTCAATTTTACAGGTAAAGCAAATATGATTAATAATTAACTTTACATTGAGATTATTCCTTTGGATTTATTCCGGGTTGAAACTGGATTGCTGCTGTTTGGACCTTCCTTCTCTTGTTTGTTGACATACTGTCACATTAGAATGACTGGATAAAATTATTTTCCTTAATAAATTTTTGATGATGGGAAGGACAGTTAGTATTGCCTACTTTCAGAAAAAATCGTTGTTTCTTTCACATTCTACTTCATACAGGTCTAGAAAACTATATTTGGTCTTGAGATGGTTTGAACTTTGCACACAACACAACTTTTTACATGGTGGTCTTATTTTTCCTTAATTAATGGTTATATTAATAGGAAAAATTTATATACTTTTTAGTAAAATAGGGTGGCTATAGGCACACTGATAAAATTTCAAGTCTATGTTACCATATCCTTATGCTGAAGCCAAATACCACTTTTTAGGATGCTTGGATCATTACTTTATCTCTTAGGAAGTTAGGACCCATTTTTAAAGAGGATCTCACAAGGGAGATGAATCTCATGATAGAACTTGGAAAAACCTTAAAGTGCAGTGCAATCCAGATTCAATTTTGTCCTTGCTCATTGCTTTCCATATCCATTTTGTGGCCATTCAATACATTCTACATCCTTTCCAGCATTCCCATTGAGATTTGGGTCTTCTTCTTATTCAATTCTAAATCCATGGAATCAATGGGCCATGGTCCATGACCATACATGGCCATAATAGGAAATTTGTTGGGCTAGTCATCGGTTACTGCCACTGGTGGTGGATGGTCTTGTTGTTCATAAGGGCAGTTGTCAGTGTGGACATGTGAGATGAAAAACACAAGTACCCATTCAGGACTCCATGGAAAAGCACCAGCTTCCTTAACATCAATATCTGATAGAGTGATCCAGCCAAGGACAAAACAATATCTTTCAAGTATAAGCTCATGCACTTGGGAAGCTTCCCTATTCTGCCACACTTCCAAAATGCGACAAACAACAGAATAGAGATCAGACCAATTTAAACCCAGATCTTGAAGAACTTTGTGTTCTACAATACCCCAGTTATGAACCCCACTAACGTCAATCAGTTGCTGAAAGAGATCAACCATTATTTGATACAAGTACATGTTAAGAAATGGCCATTAAAGACATGAGATTAGGGAGCAGGGGATTTTCTTTATTGGAAATGCTAGCTTGGTTCATTGTTCCTGAAATGATGACCTTCACATTCATTATTGCTATATGCTGTAAATTAGGTTTATTATAAACACCCCCTCGTTTAAATGCTTGAAGAGAGAGAGGTCATTACTTACCTCAGAATTCCTCGAATTTCTTTGTCAACCAGACTCGTGAGTACTAATGGCTAGCATATTTTCATGCAAGGGGTTGAGAAAAAGTTAAAATGATTGGCCAACTTGTCTTTTGAATCTATAGGCCATGTTGCTAAGCTCAAGTCAACTCCTCTGCAGCTCCCAACCTATATCTGGTGGTGGATTTGTAATACTCAACAGTCTTGCATCATATTCTCTGGACGCAATAGAAATGAGCAGAATGAGAATAGACAGGAAATAATCCATGCAATGCTTTATATGTTGCATACAAATAAATTTTATGTTCTGGTTAGGTTTCCATCTTACGAGTATTTGACTCTGGATAGACTGCATAGGCTCTGGTTCAATTCATATGCTATGTTTTAGACTACTTCCATCAGTTTCCAACGTCCTAGAGCTATGAGTAATTTTGCAGGCATTGGCCAATGGCTATAAGGACTATAGAAATAACATTAGGAGTGAAACTGTGATTGATCAGGTTGGAAAATTTGCATAGTTAAAAACAATTATGGGTCTAGACATAGTGATTTTCCAAAAAGTGTGGGTGAATATAGTAATTTGGTAATTTACAAAAACATGGGGGGCTTGCCCATGGCCATTTACGACCTCCCAGCTCAATACCATGATCTCTTTAAAATTTTTAGGGTGTTTTGTTCAAAACTTACGTTACATAGGCAAACCCTGTGACATAGAGGGTACCCAAGCTCACCAATATTGTCTATGGTAACCTGGCAACAAGGTAGTCTAGTTTCATCTAAATAAATAAATTATTTCAGATTGGATATTTCATCAATTTCTCCTTGGTGTTATAATTGGATATTTCATCAATTTCCCCTTAGCATTACCACAGGAAAGATTGTGAATACTAGCATCACTGCAGTTAAGGGTTTCTTGAGGTCCATGTCTCTTGTAACAATATTTTCGACAAATGGTGAATTTTGGCAATAGAGAGCTCCCTTTATATTCACAGGACTCCTGTGAATTGACAGGAATGTTCTCCTGTGAGAAATGCCTAGATTGTTTAATACCTATACGAGCTGGAGAATCACTGAAACATGTCAATTATCCCACCATCATTCAATTTACATTGTTTGTCATGATTTCCTTCCCTGCAGTTCCTGTCATACCCTGTGTTGATAAATACTCTTACATCAAAATTTGATAACAACAACTAGGTGGTGATTACAAGATAAGCCCTTATCTGCAACTAATTAATGTCTAAATCACCATTAGGCTTATTAACTAAATCAGCAGGTGGTCATTCCAGAGAAAGACTTCTTTAATCCAGTCCAAGCAAGAATCTTGTAATAAGTTTACAAGATTCACAATCTAAGAATTTTAAGAATATAATTCCAGTCAAAGAAAACAGTGAACTACCTACTCACAAGCTCTTTAAAAAAACATGAGCTATGAGTTTGTTGGAATATTAAGGATAGAGGTTCCCAAATACCAGCTGACATATATTAACATCAAATATATGCACATCCTCTTTATAATTAGATGATGAGAGACTGCTATTAATGAGGAGGATTTATTAATTTGAAGTCTTGAATTGCCAGGCAGCCAACATATGCCTTAACAAACATATAACTAGACTGCTGAAGGTATTGTTACATGGAAATTATACAATTACGATTCTATTTTTTCATCACCCTTATATATTGGTATCAGTATTTAGTTCCATGTCCTATTGAGTTTTCTTTTGGCCATTAGTTGGATATTAAAAAATTAGACTATCCTATCTGATGACATTTCCAGTCAATGGTGGCCTGTAAAAAAAATTCAATAATTCCTAGGTAGCTACTAACAATATCATGGTTTCAACTCTCCCATAGGTTTCTTTGCAAAAACAAATACAAAGCAAATTGGACCACTAGCAAGAACAACTATGAAGCAAATTGAATACAAATTTCATGAAGCAAACTGTCTCACGGTGGCCACAGGTATATGCTCCACAGTTGGTGAAAGTTGACTGCAATGCCTAGTTCCTCTTGACAACACAAATAAATTAGCCAATAGATCACATACCATTGATTAGGGTGGCACCACAGGGATTCCCTATATATGCTTTTATCGAAGAGATCCTCTTCTAAAAACCTAAATTTCATCGTGACTTCGTAAAGGAAATTGAGATGGACTTTGTTCTTCTCTTACTCTTCTAGTAGTGATCAAGAAAAGGCATGTTCTTCTTCTAACAATTATCCTGCTTTGTAATTTTTACTGAGGAGGTTGATCACCAAGTAACTTGCTTTGTAATTTTTACTGAGGAGGTTGTTCACCAAGTAACCTGCTTTCTAATTTTTACTGAGGAGGTTGATCACCAAGAGCTGTATGCTATATGTTGATAATTTGCACCAAAGGAATTTGTTGCATGGCGAGGGGATTAAACATTAAAAGCTCTAGGTTATGCCATTATGGAAGCATTTGTTACATTACGATGAATAGGAGAATGGTTAACTAGAGGTCAATCTACAAAATTAGTTATCATTAAAGGAAAGGTATTTTCATACTTTCAGGGCTAAACAAACTTCAGACTTATTTCTTCCAATTAAAACTTTGCAAAATTTAAGCTTTTGTGAAATGGTCAATATTTGTTTACTTTTTTTTTGGGCGGGGGTGGGGGAGGGGGGGAGGGGAGAAAATACACTTATATTATACATAAAATCAAGTATGTATAAAGTAAAAGGACAGTTACCTTAGTGGTGACAATGCTGCAATAAGGTTTGAATATGCATTGATAGATACATTTTTGGCATCTTGTACAAGCAAAAAACCTTTAGCTTTGATTTGGGCATTTACCTCATCAGGCACCATCTTTTGAAAAGTAGAGACACTTACAATGAAATTTCCAGAATGAATAAAGAGCTAAGAGCTATTGACCTTTCATTTGAATAAGATACTAATAGCAACCTTTAATTCAATTGACGTTTCAAATTGTATAATCTGAAAAGCAAGATTTTAATTGAGTACATTGACGTTTCAAATTGTATAATCTAAAAAGCAAGCCAAAAATGTGTTAGCTTGATGTTGAGTAAATGTGTTAACTTAAATGTTTTGATTAATTCTTTACTTCTTCCTTTGCCTCATTTCTCTCTTGCCCTGTTTTTAAAATATTTTGAAGAGATTAGAGTGGATAGTGCACTATCTGGTTTTTAAATATCTTTGGGTTTCTTATTTTTGTTGGTACAAACCCTTATTCTTATGTTCTTTTTGCCAATTTAACCTGGTTGTCTGTTATAGGGATAACACAAAGACTGCACTATTGGATGCCATGTATGTGTTTCTCAAGAGACCAGAGTATATCAAATATGTGTCAAATTTGGTCACTGTTTGTTCTCGAATTATTTTGACTAGACCACCAGGTTAGTGACTATTATTGCTTTTTGTCTCTGATTGATAAACCTACTCATGGTGGTAGTTAGACTCGAAGGGCATCAAATTTCAGTAAGCAGTTCAAATGCTGGGGTCTGTTTACACATTTTTGTTTCATGAAAGTTTTGTATATGCTGTATGCAGGAACTCTAGCCAATATTATTTTGTTGATACATTCTATTTTGAGATGGTTGTCTATTTATACTTCATTATGATTCATTGGTTTAGGCCTATGGACCGTTTTTTATCTTTCAGTCATCAAAATTTTTAATGCTCGAATTTGTCACTATTACCTGCATCTTTGCTGTTATTTTCATCTGCACTTACCATTTGTCACTATGTTCTACATTCTTGCTATTATTCTCATGTCCACTTACCATCACTATATAATGGATTTGACATTTGTCTCAGTTTTCTTACAGGTGCTACAATTAAGGAAATGCAATGGATCACTCTACAGACCAGTCAAGGGGTTTTGATGGTAACTTGTCTTTGACCAATCTTATGTCTCTCCTGCAAATCTTTTATTGTATTATCAACTTGACAAAATCCTGATCACGAATGATTTTGAGTTCAGGTCATCCAGTACAAAACTTAACAGTGGCAATTCCTCCATCATAGGAGGGGTCCACAAAGGGTCGTGAAACTAAAAATGATGGATTTCATGCCTCAAGTGACACAAGTCTGTTTTCAAGTTCATTGCCTGTAATGTTCCAAGAAAAATGTAAGGTCTATTGTTCCCTACAATTGTACAAATTTTATGATCATTTTAGGGAATGAGAGGATGTATTCAATTGAAATTTTTCTTTATGCTTATTATTCTTGGATGTTTACAGTGAATGTTACAGATGAGGAGAATGATGGACAATATGCTGATACAACAGCTTCTCTTCTAAATCAATTACACCAAGGAGCATTGGCTTTGGAGCCTCTTCAGGACATGAAGTCCCAGACCATAGGAAATCTTCCTAATGATGAAGACGAGCGTTTGGCTGGAATTATGGACGATTTCAATTTGAGTGGATTTCCCACCCAGGTTGAAGATTTGGAAGAATGTGATATATTTAGCAGTGGAGGGGGTATGGAGTTAGATTTTGATTCTCAAGAAGGTCTGAATGGGAACATACACAGGTCAATCTTAGATAACTTAGCAGGAAATGGAAATGTTACCTATGGAATTTCAAATGGCCTTGGTACTGTTCCGGGAGAGCATCCTTATGGTGAACATCCTTCCAGAACATTATTTGTGCGAAATATTAATAGTAATGTGGAGGACTCTGAATTGCGTGAATTATTTGAGGTAATGATGTGCAGATGTCTCTTTTCCATTCTCCATGGCTATTTACTTGGTTATCTCTCATTTTTCCAAGGGATTTTCAGCATCATGGTTTTTTTGTAAACTAAACTCAATAATGACAATGTAACCCCTTTTTGTAACTGAACAGTTTTCATCTCTTAAACAATCTGGGTTCATGAGTGTCTACCTAAGCCTCATATCATTAAGAGTAATGAAATGTAATTTAATTCTTGTTATAGCTGACTTCAATGATATACACTGACTATGATAATATGGATGATTAAATATAATGTAATCAAGTTCTGAACAATCCCAGGATTTTATAAGGGAAATAACTAAGATATTAATTAAAAAAGGACATATGCTTGTTGACTCTGTTCTTTTGTATTGTGAAATGTTAATTAAAAGATCTAAGATTGGTTTTACAATGTTGGGGAAGTGTTTCTGAGTAAGACGGCATTGCATCTTTTGCGATTGTGGGAAAGAAAGATATCTCTTTGAAAACTGTATTTATACTATGTCCACCACATAAGTGCAGTGACTAATGTCAAAAAATTTCAAGTAGACTGTACATAAAATAACTTCAAAGAAAGGATTTTGTGTCTGGTTAGGTTGTACCTTTGATTTCTTGACTTACATATGGACAACAAGATTATATTCCCAACACATTACTTATTAGTCTGACCAAGTGTATTCTTTCTTGCCCGTCATATGGACAACAAGATTATATTCCCAACAAGACAAATGTCTTATTTCTTATCAAATCTTTCACAATGGAGTTCTTTTTACAAAAAAAAACAACACAATATTTAAAAAAAAAAATACAATACTGTCGCTTAAGCGACGCCTGTAGGTGTCTGTTAAGCGACGCTTAAAAAAAAAAAAATACAATACCGTCGCTTAAGCGATGCTTGTAGGTGTCGGTTAAGCGACGCCCGTAGGTGTAAATGTTTTCAAAAAAATTTCGTCACCGTCTCTTAACCGACGGCCATGCTGTAAAAGCGACGGCTTTTAAGTGTTGGATAACCGACGATTTACATTTAACCGACAGTAAACTGAGCTCTCGCTTAACCGACGGATTGGAAAGATGTCTGATAACCGACGAAAATCCACTGACGCTTAAAAAAAATCATAGTGTCGTACATGCGACATGGAAGTGTCAAAAATTCGACAATACGGCCGTCGTATTTTTGGTTGAAATGTAGTAGTGATTACATAGGAAAGAATTCGAATCATTGGGAATGAATTCGAATCTACCAACTGGATGTTACTATATCTCACTGCATGGCTAACTAAATATGTATAACTCACTATCAAAGTCCAAGTGGTTAACTCCAGATCTCTAATAAAGTCACACAATCAGTTATAATCAATTAACTCAGTTTAACTGAAGTGGTAGGTGAGGAAATGCACCTTATCCAGATGCGGTCATGTCTAACTTGCGCTAACTTATAAGCTGATTGTGATCTAACTAAAAGTAACTATAAAATAAATAATCTTAACTAGTTCCAAATCCAACTGATTGAAGGAGGTTGGTGTCGAAACTCCCATTGGCTCCTAAAATGTAGGTATTGTCATAGGAGGCTCCTACATTAATGCATGTTAGTGTAGTTAGTGGCAGTTGTCCTCTATCAGTGTTCCCCACACTCTAGTAAATGGTACATGTGGCCCCATTAGGCCAAGTGGACCCAAATAATTAAATAAAACTCCTAATTTAGGCTAAAATAATCTAATAGATAGTTTGTTCAAGGGAGGATTATAAATCCTAACACCCCCACTAAATCCTAACTTGGAAAACTACAGGCCTTAGCAACAAGGCCTTAAGTCACCCATATATAATCTAAAATATAAAAATTCTTCTTAATAGAATCGTGGAAATAAGGGAAAACCTCATGGGAAACCCCCCCCCCTCAAGATAAGCAGTAATCAAGAAATACAAGTTAAAAATTTGCAAAATCTTTTGCTACAATTTGTAGCACTATGCAGTTCAACAAAGCAGTATTTTGGTTCTTCTATGTAGAAAAACCCTAACTATATGCATGTGAACTTATGAATCCAAAAAAATGATTATTTCTATAGGAATATTCCTCTTTGGAAGAAGAAGAATGTGCTCAACTGGATCATGAATATAGACAATTAAAAGATTAAAACAAAACCCATGTAGAGCAACTGAAATCAACTTGTAAGAGAGAAAAAATGCTTGAGAATTAGAACCATGTGAGGAACACCCAAAAAAATGATATATTTCAGCCTTGAACATCAAACCATTTGAGGTAAAATCATCCCCAAGTGTTAGTAGAAAGTGTTGAGGCGAATGCAAAATGTCTCCATCTTTAGTAGTTTCGTGAGGAGATGAGCATGTGATCAAATATATAGGTAGAGAAGCCCCGGGGCTGTGGAGAGCGAATTATTGAGCTCCATAATATTATATAGCTTCATAAATAACCAATTATTCACAAAACATAATATCAGCAAACTCAAAAGACGAAACTAACATAAAATCCCCAGTAGTAAGTTTGAAGAAGACTTGCGGTACTTGATTTTCCACACCAAAATTGATGAAACCAGCTACAAGCATGACTGAAGGCTCTTGGAACTTAAAAATTGAACCAAATAATATCATATAAGATCCAAATAATATCATACAAGATCCAAATAAGTTCATATCAGATCGAAAATTTTGCTCCACCGAGATGGTAGATGCACAATTTTCTACTTCTTCAAAATTCTTAATATTAGTGCATGCAATCATGTAGGAATTTGCTAGAATCTCAAGATCAAAGAGAGAGAATGGATCACTCCTCAAATATGATATTATTTCCAAAATATCCATCCATCCATAAAACATAATATTAACAAACTCATAAAATAATACCAACATCAAATAACCAACAACAACTTCGAAGGAGAATTGCGGTACTTGATTTTTCACACCAAATTTGATGAGACCATATACAAGCATCAATGGAAGCTCTCTAAAATTAAAACATGAAACAAGTAATATCATATCAGATAAAAATAATATCATATCAGATACAAATAGTTTCATATCATATACAAGAGTGTGCTCTACTGAGATGGTAGATGCACAATTTTCTCCTTCTTCAAAACCTTGAGTATTTCTGCATGCAATCATGTAGGAATTTGGTGGAAGCTCTATATAAATAAGAATGGATGGATCACTCCTACAATATGATATTATTTAAAAATATAAAAATATTCACAAAATATAATATAAGCAAACTTATGAGAGAAAATTGACATCAATTCCCTAGCAGTAATTTTGAAAGAGACTTTTGGTACTTGATTTTTCACACCAAAATTGATGAGACCAGCTACAAGAAAAACTGGAATCTCATGAAACTGAAATATTGAACCAAATAATATCAGATCAGATCCAAATAATATCATATCATATCCAAATAGGCATATCGGATCCAAGGATGTGCTCCACCGAGATGATAGATACACAATTTTCTCCTTCTTCAAAATTCTGAGTATTGGTGCATGCAATCATGTAGAAATTTGTTGGAAGATCTAGATCAATGATAGTGAATGGATTAATCCTAAAATATGATATTATTTCCAAAATATCCAAATAATTCCTTATCTTCACACCAACAACATCATTAGAGACAAATAAATCAAATTCCTCTCGCTTTCCCGGAGTAATCACTAGTAAACTATGCACATAATTTATAATAGAAGAATCATTGGAGAATTTTTGCATAGAATGGAAGGAGATTTTTTATTCAATAACATATATTTGAATGTATTATTCGAGATCATCCATATGAGAACATGAGATATCAGATATCTCATAAAATTTCAAAGCAACAGGAGAAGCAGTCACTCCAAGGAGACTTTCTTCAATTCGAATTGATTGTGTGGAATATTCTGCTTCTTCTTCATCTTGAAAAAATTCATGAGAGAGAGTAGAGTATGAGAATTTTGAATAAATAAATCTTGTGGTTCTGAATGTGCTCCCCAAATTTCTATAATAATCCTCATTGTGCTTCCTAAAGGTTCTATCCAGTTTTGTCCAGAGATCCTTTGGGTATTCTGTAGAATCAATAAGGAAGTGCAACCTAGGAGAAACAGGAAGACCCATTCTTCCAAAATATCTATCACCATCATTTATACAGTAATTCTCATATTTATAAGACTCTTTACCAAGTCTCGTAGATACCTCGTAGAGACCCTGTCTCTTTAGAGATACATTCATCTTCAACTTCCATTCTGAATATCTTGTTGATGGAGTAAGAAGAGGAATTGATAATCTCGAATCCATATGAATTTGAACCTACAAAATATACCTACAAAACAAAAAATATTTGAAATATGTTAGAAGCAATCCTTTCATCATGGTCCATCATGCCTACACCTCCACTTTGAATAAATTCAAAGGAAGCAAGGCACTCCTTGCGGGACTTCTGTGGAAACCTAGTTGCATCTGGTGTTCAATGGAGAGTAGAAAGACATGAAGCTCACTTGAATGGATGTGATACCATGTTAGAATTGTTGTTCCATTTATATCATCAAGCAAATATTCCAAATTATTGATGTAGTGAATAGGAATGAATTATACAAACTGAACAAATCAAATCTGACTTAGAGATAGTTGTATTTACTGACAGTGATTGGGTAGGTGACAACATAGTTCAAAATTATACCTCATGATATGTGTTCATGCTTACAGAAGGACCAATCATCTAGTCAAGTAAGAAGTAGAGTTCCATATCATTCTCATCTATAGAGGCAAAGTATAGAGGAGTTGTAAATGCATATACTAAATGTTTATGGTTGCAAAGGATACTTGGAGAATGTGGCTTCGAATTAGATTTTTCAATAGTCATCTATTGTGATAGTAAAATCACCATTCGGATCTCCACTAATCCAGTTTAAAGAAAAATAACCAAGCACATTGAGATCCATATGCACTATATCAGGGAGCTTGTGCATGATGGTACCATTGCTCTACTCTACTGCACATCTTTAGAACAAGTAGAAAATATCTTCACCAAAGTATTCTATGAGAAGAGCTTCAGTAATCTCATATCATTGCTAGGGGTTTTTTATCATGTGGTGAAGAATGATTAATAACAAAATTTCCAAAATTTTGTTTTATGTCCATGTTTAAGGGAGGATTTTCCCACTGGGTTTTTTCCTCTTTCCTTGGTTGTATGGACATGCAATATGTAAAAAGGTGAATAAGCCTTGTTGCTAGGCTCTATAATTTTCTAATATTTACTCATAGAGTCAAGATTAAGGGGGGTTGTTAGAATAATCAACCCATAGTTACCCATATTTGACATTAATTAAATCATTTTTGTCTTATTCCTAGATTCCCTCTCTATGCTAGTTGACTTCCACATGTTCCTAGAAGTCAATACTTGCTAAAATGGGTCATGGAGATCTTTGCAATCATACTATAAACTTATTTAGCAAGTATTATTTACTCCTAGTTCCTTAAATTGCATATCTTACTTTTCTGAAACATTCCTTTCTTTACAACAATTTTAAGGCATAAAGGAAAAGCTAGTCTGTCTATACAATGTATTATTTACCATAGGAGAAGAACCTGCTTCTTCAAGATCAACTCCTGAAAGGAAGGGAGGATTTCTTGGCTTGCAATATTTCATGTTGAACTTGGTGAGAAAATATGAAGCATACTTTGACTGATGAACCTTGATTCCATGTTGGGATTGAGCAATTTCGAGACCCAAGAATTGGCTCAACAATCCCAAATCTGTCATAGAAAAGGAATGGTTCATTGCATCCTTCAAGGAGGCAATCTTTTTATTTGAACTTCCTGTAATCAGCAGGTCATCCACATATAAAAAAAATCATTAAATAAACATGATTCAGCTTCAAATAGATATTAGTATTAGACTTGCATCGAACAAAACTCAGTGACAGCAGAAAGCCATCAATCTTGGCATACCAAGCACTGGGGGCTTGCTTGAGCCCATACAATGATTTCTTTAACCTTCACACTAAATATGGATTAGATACAAAACCTTCTGGTTGCTGCATATAAATATCTTCATTCAGATCTCCATTCAGAAAGGCACACTTCACATCCATATGATGTACCTCCCATTGCTTCAAAGCTGCAATGGTTAGAGATAGCCTTATGGAGCCCATCGTTGCCACTGGTGCAAAGGTCTCATTGTAATAAATACCATGTACCTGAGAGTATCCCTTGGATACCAATATTTCCTTATATTTCAAAGGTGAACCATCAACAACAAACTTAGTTTTAAAGACCCAGTTACACTTCACTAGCTTTCTCCCTAGGGGGGGATCAACCAGTTCCCATGTGTTGTTCTTCTGGAGTGAGATGAATTCTTATTTCATGGTTGTTTTTGATATTAGATCATGTGCTGCATATTCATATGTCTATGGATTAGAATCTATCATCAAATAACACTTCTCAACAAAGAGTGGATCTTTCACACAAAGGGCACTCTCAAATTGAGATCTAGTCCTCCTAGTGTCATTAGGATTTCCAGCTTGTTCCCCAGCTGCATTAATGGTCCTTTATTCCAACTTTGGTATTGTAGGGATGTTAGGATATACAATTAATTCATCATTATCAGGCATATCAGAATCATAAAACTCATTAGTCTCTTCACTTACAATCAATGGTTGTGGTGGTGAAGAGGACTCTCCAACTTCAACTACTGCTAGAGGCTCTTCTTCGAGCTGAACACCTCTTTAAATGATGGATTTTTTAGTGATAAATTTGATCATATTGTACCCTTTTTAATATTAGAATCCCCAACAAATATGCACTCTTATCTTTGTGGTTTCAAATCCTTCCTCTTTTTAGTTGGCATTCTAGCCCAAACCTTTGAGCCAAAAATCATGAAATGGGTCAGATCTTGCTTATGCCCACTCCAAGATTTGAAAGGAGTCATACCATTAAGATTATTATGTGGCACCCTATTCTGAATATAGGATGCACATTTTATAGCCTCGTCCCAAAACTTTGGTGGCAAAGTTTTAGCCTCCATCATACAATTTTCCATCTCCTTCAGTGATCTGTTCTTTCTCTCAGCAACACCATTTTGTTCTGGTGTGTAAGGAATATAATGATGCATCTGGATACCTACATATTTACAATACTGGATGAAATCAGACTTGACATACTCACCACCATTTTTAGATATGAGGATCTTGAGTTTCCTCCCAAACTAGTTTTCAACCAAGGCTCTAAAGACTTTGAAGAGGTTAAAGACTTCAGACTTATGCTTTAGGAAGTAAACCCAACAATACCTAGAAAAGGAATCTATTAAGGTGAATCCATATTTTTCTTCACTCATGGACATATGAGGCAATGTACCAGCAATGTCACTATGGATCAACTCAAGAGGTGCAGAGGTTCTCTCATGATTATCTCTCTCATACATGTGCTCTGGGTGTTTTCCTAGGATACAACCTTGACAGAATCCCTTAGAAAACTTGATCTTTGGTAACCCTATGACTATTTCTTTGTCACTAAAATCATAAAGATACTTGTAGTTAAGATGGCCAAATATTTCATTCCAAATTTTTCTTGCTTCATTAGCATGAGTAAGAAGAGCAGAGGGGTTTGAGTATGGTAGAAAATGGGAAAACGTGTATACCTTTGAATTGTGATCAACAACACCTTTTGCTATAACTTTACCATTAGAAATCTCAGTGATTTCAACTTCATTGGGGGAGAAGATGAATTTATTTGGAGACCCAGTGTGATTTATCTAATACACTAACAAGATATTAGAGGCAAGACCTAGAACATATAACACATTATTGGAAATTACCATGGTTAATATAAATCCTACTCTTTCCCATATTGTCAGGTAGAGAGTTAAATCCCAAAACTATTGGTGGACCTTTCGACATGTCAAGAGAGGAAAATATCTCCCTTCTCGAAATGATATGTCTGGAAGCTCCAGAATCAATGATAAAGCTAGGTGAGCTTGAGGTGCCAACAACCAAGGCATGTACTCTCATGACCCAGAAACTCTGTGAGGAAGAACTACAAAAGGAGCTAAGGGAACTGAAGAAGTTCAAGTCTATGCAGGTAGAAAAAGACCAAATGTATGCTCTTTCTCAGGAATTATTGGGCACCAGGGTACCCTCCTCCTCTTATCCTGTATTTTTATTTGAACAATTTATTTGGTTTAAGTTAAGGGCTGTGAAAGAAGGAAGATCATTTGAGATAGCAACCTCAACAAAATTATTGAAAACATTTATGAGGAGTAATTTTGAGGACCATAATTTGCTGTGTGAGCTGTATTTGAATAAAATGGCTTGTCCTTTGGACCACCATTCGAATCCTATTCCTTTTTCAGGTAATGTTCAGCTAAGGGCTTTTGCTGCTTTTGTGAGAAATCATGTTCAGTGGGAAAGGTCTTTCCAAACCTTTTCTCACAATGAAGCCCACTCTAATCTATGGATCTAAAGTGAGCCTCAAAATCCTCATATTCTCCTTGCTTGACACCAGATTCTACTCTCATGCCCAATCCAGACTTGGCATATACTGGAACTACAGGAATGGGTTATTTCTACTTGTACCAGCTAGATTTCCATACATTAACAAATAGCTTTGGAAGGAAGTAAGCAAAGATGGTAGGTTTCCTCTCCAACCCTTAGAAATAGGGACCCCTATTGTTATAGAAATTTTGAACAAGCACTTTCCAGGATTGAGGGTTATGTTGGATGTATAAGGGAATGTGGCGTTAATTGGCTGGGGCTGAAATTTAAATTTCCTCTCATCTGGTGGCCAGCAAAACTGTACAGGGAGGATTTCTCATTGACTAGGGAAGAGGAGTAGACATGTTGGAGATATTGGGTTGTCCATAATGGGTTTATAGAAAAAGAAGGAACGTCTGAATTCCCATACAACTTCTCTTCTCTTCATGAACAAAGCATAGTGCAAGATTCAGATTCAGAATAATGGGAGTTGTTGCATGAGGACATGCAATAGGATAGTTGGGGGGAGATGTTGGGCCCAGAAATGGCCCCTTTTTGACCATCCTTATCCACCTCCTTTTGTCTTATCCTACCCTATTGTGCATGTTAAATAGATGTTTTTCCCTCACTCTTCCCCTCAAGTCATAAAGGTATGGTTAGTTATTGTCTTATTTTATTAATGCTTAGGATTATGGTAATCAAGGCTCTATATCTTCAAATATGCTAACATATGATGGTTTATAAAGGTATTTTGAAATATAGAGAATGCAGGTATAGTGGGCTGAACATGATAAGGGAAGGATGAACATTCATTGCTTAAGCTGATCACCACCCATCCTACTGTTTCCCATAGAACGTAGTCCCAATGTGTTACTTCATGCAAAGCTGTACAAGGGTAGCTGCAACAGAATGCGACAGATCTGGAAGGAAACAATGTGTCATTGCTAGAAAATAGTTTGATCTATAGGATATCTTCTCAATTGAACAAGATCATCATTATTTCTGGGTCAATTAACAGTTTCCCTATATTTCCTACTCTCATCCTTCCATGGCTATAATAGTTGTTGTAATTAGGGCCACCTGAAGATCAGCGATCTTCATGGCTACCCAATAATAGGGATAGGATGTTATGATTGACATTGTATAAATATGGAGAACTATTCTGAGCCAAGGGTTGAACCCTTAACCAAATTATTGTATTAGTTACGACTGAGGTTGCATGATTTATTTGCCTTTTTAATACAAGGAGTTACTTTAGATCTTAGTGTTTTAGCGTGCGTTACTTCCAGCATCTATGTGTGAAGGTTGGGCCTGCCTTCCCACATGGATTGTTGAGTTAAATTAGGAATTTTAATTATTCTATTGTGTGATGTTGTGATAGTTTCATTTTCTCATAGTAAGCTGCAATAGTTCTTGATTTACAGTGTGTTCTTAATTGCATCTCTTGGAAAGCTGCAGTGGTATGGTGTGACAGTCGACTATATAGGTAATTGATCCTTATGTGACTTTGTGGTAGATGTAATGACCTTGTTCATCCATCGATCTTCCAATTGTTGTTTCTATAGATTCTCGCAGTTTGTCCCTTTGCTTTCGTAATTACAGAATTTTGTTCCTGTACCTTGAATTTCTAGAATGGATGAATTCAATTAATGTTTCTGGATTTCTAGAATAATTAGATCAATATAGTTGGTTGCATCATTAGATGATTTGGTAAATAGGATTTCATTTGCTGCAAAAGTAATCTAGATGTGATTTCTTGAATATTTCAATTCTAGATCATAATAGTAAAAGGTATTTGTGACTGTATTCTTTAGAGAGTAAATTAGATTAAGTGGATCCTTGGGATGAGCATAGCTGAGCAGAGAATATGATTGTTTATTTATAGGAACTCAGTGTTTAAGCATATATAGTGCATGTTATCCTTGAAATAAAATACTTCCATGGGTTGACAATAAATATTGAACACTTTGTATGTTAGCTATAATTAACCTGCATATCGGGTGCCCAACAGATACCACAGTGATTCTATGTGACAACCGGAGTTGTATAAAGATGATAGAAAACCTTGTGTTCCATGATAAATCAAGGCACATAGAAATCTAATATTTTTACATAAGGGATCTATAAAACTCTAGTATGTGAGTACCAATGAACAAGTTGCTGATGTGCTGACCAAGCCTCTATCTCAAGTAAATACTGAATACTTCCATGACAAGGTTGGTGTAGTCTGAAAATACTTTCCTTGCAAGGAGGATTAATGATGTTGATTTTATAGACCTTCCTTGCAAGAAGGAATGATGATGATATGAACCCTCCTAAAAAAGGGGCAGCAGGTTGATTATATGAACCTCCCTGGAAAGGGGGAGTGATGATGATACTATCATTGATGATGGGATGGCAGTGATGTTCCAGTACAAAAGAGGTCAAGTGCACTTGCAGATGTTGATGAGTTCTGACATTCACTTGTTGACGATAGTATCCTCTTTTGAGGATGGTCTTGGGGACAATAACACTCTCTTAATGAGAGTGGTCCCCGCCCTTAATAGCTGAGGATGGTCCTGCAGATGATACTCTCGTAGAAAGAGTGTTCCTACATTCATTTGTATATGTCATAGAAAATAACATTCACTTGGAATGGTCCTAGATTTAACAATTTGAGGATGGTCTAAGATGAGTCCTACACTCAGTTGCAGACGATAGGTCTTACATTCATTTGTGGATAAGATCTACATTTATTTGTAGATGATCTCTCACATGGAGAGTGTTCCTGCATTCACTTGTAGATGTCATAGAAAATAACACTTGCTTGGAGTGGTCCTACATTTAACAAGTTGAGGATGGTGTAAGATGAGTCCTACACTTAATTGCAGATGGTAGGTCTTGCATTCATTTGTGGATGAGATATTTATTCAGTTGCAGATGATACTCTCACATGGAGAGTGTTCCTACATTCACTTATAGATTCCGTATAAAAATAATAGTCCCTTGGGAATGGTCCTAGCTTTGACAAGATGAGGATGGTCTACTATGAGTCCTACATTCAGCTGTGGATGATAAGTCTTGCATTCATTTGCAGATAAGATCTACATTTAGTTGTAGATGATGTGGTCTTGCATTCATTTGCAGACGATTCAGCTAGTTGATGATATGGACCCTCCTCATTAAGGGGGTGTAGGCTGATGAGGATTGCATCATCCTTGGACCTATGTCCTAAATTGATAGGGATTGATCATCCCACAAAGAGATCATGTGTACTGGAGGTAGTGTTGCAGAAAAGGATCAAGAAGATCAAAGAGTTGTTGTAAAGGATCGAGAAGATCAAAGTGATACTACAAAGGATCGAGAGGATCGAAGTGTTGTTGTAAATGATCAAGAAGATCAAAGTGTTGCCACCAAGGATCGACAAGATTGAAGTGCCGATACAAAGGATCAAGAAGATCAAAGTACTGCTGCAAAGGATCAAGAAGATCAAAGTGTTGCCACAAGGGTTCAAAAGATTGAAGTGTTGCTGCAAAGGATCAAGTGATCGAGTGCTACAAAAGATGAAGGCTCAGTGCTATAGAAGATGATGTTCCAGTACTGAAGATATTCTAGTAACTGTTCTAGTTGCTGATGATCATTGAAAACTTCCTATAATGTATAGATGTATTACCTTGATACCGATGAAGATATTCTCTCTTGTTACTCCTTTAGTTGATGATGTTGTTGTCAATAGAATACCCTTGTCATTAAGGGGGAGTGTTGAAATATTGTAACTTCGAAGAATATTCTAAATGTATTTTACTGATGTACCCCAAGGGATATGTCTTATTCCTCCATCGGGATGTTATTTATGTATTTGGTCATCATAGATTCATTAGGTATAACCTCAATTGTAAGTCAGGTGAATAGTACCCTAATGCATATAATATAATACTATTTTGAGTCTTCCTATATGAAGTCGGACTAGTCAGTTTAGTGGGGCTAACTTGTTAGGTTAAAATTCAAGTGACATGAAGAGTATACATAGAGGAGTCGTGTTCCTCATTTGAACACACTCACTCACTTGTGTATAGTGCATAGGAGAGAGAGAGAGACATACCAGCAAGGAGAAGGATCACATGTTTTGGGGTTTTATATTATACATCTATATAGAGGAATATTTGTTGCATTTTCTTCCCCTTAAGGGTTTCCTAGGATAAATCTATGTCTATCTTGTGATTTTGTTTCTTTCAGTGATTTTGCATATTCTACTGTTGTGAATTTGGATTAAACAATAATGATATCTAGCTAAGCATATGAAATATTAACATTCCTTACATGCAAAATATATATTTCTTTAGACTCATTGAAATTTCTAATCACAACATCAAACAAACATAAGCCTCAACATTGGCATGTGTTATTTCAATAGAATGTATATTATCTAGTCATGCAAAAATAATTGTATGAATTTATGTATGTAATCTATGAAATATGCTAACACAATGCATGAGAACCCAACTTGGGTGTTATTTAACCCGAATGAAATCATGACATTATAGGAAACTATCCCCATTTAGTGGAAAATGTAGTCGTTTTCTTTCCCCCCTTCACAACTCAAACTTGGCAATGTCCTAAAAATCCTTTCGTCAAGGACTATATTTCCTTACCCACAACTTAATTCAAAACTTCATCATTGAAGGGGATCGGGAATGGGTCATGTACATAGCCAAAGTTTAGACTTATAAAATCAACATAGACCTAGATTTCATTAGTAGGCTTGTTACTTTGGATGAATATGGGATTGATCCAATTTGACTCGTCTATTAACAATATTAATCATTCAATGACGATCTTATTGATCTCCCTCTTTACCTATTCTTTGAATCTTAGATTCAATTTGTTGGGGAAATTTTTAAGGGGTTTGAGATCCAGCTACAACTTTATCTTTTGTTTCCCTATTTGACCTTTGATGCCCTTAAATTCTACAAATAATTGGACAAACAAATATTCATGCTCCCACAATAGTGCCACAACTTTGAACATATATTGGTCATCCCAATATTCTTTCACTAAAGCTATTTTAAATATTTCATAATTTTAAATATTGATCTATCTAAAACTTTAAAGGTCATCGACATGAACTCTCTACAAGTGCACTACATGTATCTAGAATCCCAAGTCTTGGAAGGAAATATTCTATAACTCCTTCAAGTTACCTTCTTATGGATCATAATGTACAATGTGGCTATAGTAGAGGTGTTCCATAGATTCTATTATATCTCCTTGAATTTTTTTGTCTCCTAATGTTGTGGACAAAGTTGAGTACTGGAGAATTGAGACCAAAACATATTAGAAATTATAAGCTACTTAGTCTTTAATAAGTTCAGGGTGAATTTGGGAGTTTCACCGGTATAAGAGAAGTCAACACATAACTGTTCTAAAAAAATGCCCTAATCATTGTTTTATCTCTGAGATTCTAAATGAAAGTATCAATGTTTAAGCATTACCCCAAAGTATGCACAATGTTTGTACCCAAAATTTAGAGAAAAGGCCCTCTCTTTTCCATTTCTACAAACAATTCTCTATATGAGTAATAGGATTTGAATTACCTTCATACTATTCCAAAAACATAAATTCTTTCCCTTTAGTTGTGGATAGGTCATATCATTCAAATTTAGGAAGTGGAACAAATCTATGTACCATGGTCCATTGAGAAACATATTAAGAAGCAACGTATTCTTTATGAGTGGTCCACCAATGACCAAGGGTAGCTCATAATATAACATTTAAAGCTTCAACCCGATATTCTTCCACAACTTTAACTTTCATGGAATCTAAGTAAGTTCCCCCTTTCCCATTCCATTATAAACATTCAAGTGACTATTCCCAAAAGTGTCACTAGATGATAGTAAAGTAGCATAATATACTACTTTACTAAGGGAGTTTCTTATGAATTTGATCCTCCTTCCCTCTTATTTAAGCAATTAGGAAGGGAAATGTTGTTCTTCTATAGGAGTTGGGTCAACATGTCCATTTTATTTTTCATACAAGATCTCTCAAGATGATAGCCCTTACTGCAGTATGTGCACTTGCTCATTTCTCCTTTGTTCTTATTCTTTTGGGGGTTCTTCTTGGATCCTGAGGACTCCTCTTGAGACTTTGCCTTGTATCTCTTTTGCTCAGGTGTCTTTTTAGCTTATTTATTTCCTTTTGAATCCACCTTCAAATATCTAGCAACCAAATCTTGGTATTTGGAAGGTTTGATGGTGCCCATCATCACCAATTTATCTTGCTCCTGAGTGAGGGATTCCATGAACTCAACAAGATTAGGCATCTTCCAGGTTTGAGCTGTCAATTTAGTGGCATAGAAGGTAAAAACACACACTGAATATTCAGGAGGAAGCTTTGAGAGAATGGTCAAAACTAGTTTCTCCTCATTCTTTTCAATCCCGCATTGTTTTAACTACAAAACAAGGGCCTTAAACTTGGTAAAATAGAGTTGCAATGATTTGAATCTACTGGGACTCAAGGAGATCAAATCATTCTCGATTTGATGTGCTCTCATATCTTCTGCATTTATAAAAATATCTTCAATACTCTCCCACACCTCATTAGGATATGTCAATGAATCAAGATGAAAGAGGAGGTCTCTTGAAATACTCAGACACAAAAGACCATAGGCGTCATTCCTCCTGTTGTGCCATTTTATTTTCTCTGCAGCTGCATTGGGCTCTTCTTCAGTAGCCATGGTAACCCTATAGAAACATTTGTCTCTCAAAAATATATCCATATCAACTTTCAATTCAAATAAATTGAATGGATTCAAGATGATCCTTTGAGATTGGTCCATATCTCAGCTCCTATGCCCTTCAGTCAACAGAATGTGCTCCCAGTCAGTGATGTCGAACCTGAGATAGAAATTTGGAAAAGGAAAAATTCATCTAAAAAGGATCTGATAGCATGTGGAAATTGAACCAAAGTGATAGATCATAGTACACTCACAAAATTGCTAATCAAACATGCAAAATTCACACAAAAGGAGATTGAAATTGGAGCATAAGTTAATCCTGTATTAAATAAGTGTACATAATCCAACCATACGAAGTAATAGTTTTCTCAAATATATAATTACATGAGATATTTGAAATCACTAGGTTTCTATTCGAATTGGTAAAAAAGAAGGCTTACTAAATCAATTCAAATCCCCCATAGGTGCAAAATGGACTTTCCAAATCTACGAAGATCCTCACGAAGTAGCTAAAGAAAGTGGGAAAGATAATAAGTGGTGGAAAGAAAACTCACTCATGGTTTTTTTTGGAGAAAAGGAAGGAGGATGATGTGGTAAAAAAACAAGGTAAGTTCCCCTAGACTAGCTTTTCCTTTATGCCTTAAAACTGTTGTAAAGCAAGGCAGCTTTCAGAAAAAAGCATATATGTGCTTTAAGGAACCAGGAATAAAACATACTTGATAAATAAGTTTCCAGGATGAATCCAAAGTGCTCCATGACCCAATTTAGCAAGTATTTACTTCCAGGAACATGTGGAAGTCAACTAGCATAGAGAGGGAATCTAGGAATCTAGGAATAAGAAAAAAATGATTTAAGTAATGTCAAATATGGGTAACTATGGGTTGATTATTCTAAAACGGTTGAGGTTGACGGTTGTTCTTGATCCAAAAACTCCGGTCGCTCTTCCAAAAGGAATTTCTTATGCTTTTGAATGTTGAATGGTACTTTCATCTGCGCTATGGGTCGCACCTATGGCTGTAGTTATTCTTGCGGTATATCTTGATCAGCTTCAGTCACAGCACCTCCTCCTGTTGTGACAACAACACTAGATTTTCTTGGCTCAAAAACAATCATCTAAGCATTTAGGGTATTATTTGGATTTGGATTTAGATTCTGCAGGGGGTTAGGACCTACAACATTTCCAGCTTTCCTCTTTGCAATCAACTGGACATCGCTCCATATTATGGTCACGTGCTTTGCAGTAAGAAAATGTCTTTCCAAGTTCCTAAAAATATCTAGAATAATGTTTAGGTTTTCCATGGTTATAGCATGTAACCTAACCTCTTCCTCTACCAAATCCTCCTCATCCTCTACCTATGAAGTTTCCATGCCCCCTTCCCTGAGGGTGTGGCTACTGTGGTGGGTACTGATTTTGTGGCACATACTATTGTTGATACTGGATTTGATACTTGTTTTGTTGGAAAGGAATAGGTAGGTAGTGTGCTTACGCTTGTTCGGCCTAAACCTTCCCATCGTTCTTCATCAAGTAGGTGTCTATTGTCTTCTCCTTTAGGAGATGACATGCTCTGCAATCCTTCTTATCATGCCCTACTGATTTGAAAAATTTATAGAATATGTTGGCTGGGGTACTTACAATCTTCCGTAAGTATAGGAACTCTTCGTCACGATGCCCTCTAGTATGGCATATTCGGCACCAGGGTATCCCATGGGTACTCAATGGATTTGGTGCACCCGACGAGATATAGTTCATGTATGATGGACAATTATCCTTGGTGTATCCATCCATTTGACATCTTGTGTGCCATAGGTCCTCACATGCTTCTTTACCCTTCTTGATGTCCTGAAGTTGCACGGTTAGATTATCCAAATACAACTGAATCTGCATCATTCTTGCATCACCATCTTTGATCAATGAGGATTCCAGCTTCATCGCTAGTTCTAGTGCTTTTGTCTGTGACACAATATTCTGTTGCATCAAAGGATCCCAAATGTGTGCTAATAGCATAGCAATAAACCACTCCTTATATTGTACATCCGACATATGGAAACTAAATTTGGCCAGTAAATACTTAAACCACTGATCAAAATTATATATGTGTTCCGTCGGTAACTTCTTTATCTCCTTGATCTCAGTGATGCACTCCAACTCAGATTTAGGTTTTCTAAACTCACAAATCATCACGAGGCGGATCTCATCAAGGGTATTTTGTGGGGTTCCTACTGGCACTACACAAAAATTCATAAACCAGTCCAGTGCATGACCCCTCATAGTCATGATCATCCGTACTTTTCTTAGGATTGCACTGTGAAATTGGCGAACCATCCAAACAACTTCGCAAAGGAACCAATGTTGCTATGGATATTCTGCTCCATTCCCATTGAATTTCGGTAATATAATATCTTCCCCAGTAATTGAGTTGGCTTCGAGTTTATCTAATGAATAATTTAATGGATGTGTACCCTCTTGCATGCTAGTTGTAGTACTATCACTATCAATATTAATAGCTCTTTTAGTAGATGAGGCTCTAAACATTACCTTTCACGATACTCCTTATGTGATGTAGTTGCAACTTGATCTTGGTGTCTCCGCAGATTCTTTGGATTCTTCTGCTCCTTCAGAAATTAGGCTATAGTATCTCTGTTCATCATAAGAATCTTTGTCTAGCCACCACTCAACTTTGTACTCACTCTCTTCGAAAATACTAGGAGTCCCTCTTCCTCCTACTGTATTTCTTCTCTTTCCTGACCTGAATCTCCTTCCACTCCTTAGGAATCCAGCTTCTAGTTCAAGTTCTTTGCTTCCTAGGAACATTTCAGCTCACCATATCCCATTTTCCTTATAGGTCATCTATGACTATCCCATCCTCTAGATATGCGGCTCAACTACTCAACTACAAGATACCCTTCTCATAGACAAGCATCTATATCCATGTATTTATAAAAAATAAGTACCTTCTTCGCGGTCCTTGGAAAAAATTTATTTCAGCCTCACTATATGAGGTTATCATTTCTACTGCAAAATCAGTAATATACTCTTTCAAAATACTGTCGACCCAAAAATCAACAGCTCTAGATATGGGTTTACTTACACTGGTTATCTCATGGATCAACTGTTCACTCCAACTAACCACCTCTATTCTTTGGAAATTTGTCTGCCGTGTTGCAAATCTTGACAACCACTCATGCAACATAGGAGGAAAATTTGTAAAGAATATCTCATGAATATCAGAGTATATGTATCGGTCTAACTATTTTTCTACTCTCAACCACGACCTTATGCTTTATTCTTATGCAAATGCTAGCATCTTAGACTCCAGCTAATCCTCTATTTCCTTCTTTGTCAGATGCAACAATGATATCCCTCGAATCAAATGATTAAGGTCCCAACAATGGAACCATTTGTTGGCCTAATTTTCCTCACTCTCATGACCCAGGTTCAACAAGAACATAAAACCAACAAAACACCCAAAGACATTGACCCAACGGAGCAAGCTCAACCGACAACACTTGCGAGGTAGGCACAGTCTCACCTGAGATATCTGAATCTGTAACTTCCAAAATCGTGTTTCTGTAGTTGGAGAGGGATTATAATCCCTTTGGATGTGGCCAAGGATCTCAACAGAGATGGAGGGTTGGAGTCTTTATCACTCGACAGTGGTGTAATAGTGCGGCATAGATGACATGTGACATAACCTTGTCCCTAACAACTTGAAAGCTGGTGCAATAGTCTGACATAGCTGATTCCTTTAAAGTAAATGAATGTGATGTCACTTATATCGTGACTTAACAGTGTTTAAACATGAAATAATACACAATGCTCAACAATGCTTAGATATCCATCCATTCACTAATTATCAGTACTGTGATATTCATTCAAACAATAAACATAAATAATGCGAGCTAATCAACATTCAACACAAGATTTAATCATTCATTGACACAGGAAATAACATGGAAACCCATCTGGGAAAAACCACCAAGGTGCTCTTCATTTGGCATGAGAAATATAGGTAGCACCTTGTAGTCTGTGACTTACAGAATGTTTTAAGATATGTCTTTTTGGCTCAGAATCTTCTTTCTCTCATGCTCTCTGGTTTATTCTTCTATCTACTCCTATTGATCCACAAATAGCCTAGATCAACTCTTCAACTTTACTCTCTGTGCAAACAGTTGCAGATTAACTCTTACAAAACAGTATGTGCGCTTAGCTCCAGATCTGTGACTCAACAACCTTCTACTATCAAACTACTCTTTGATCTCTCACAATACTCCTACTCTTACCAACTCTTAATGAAGCTAACTTGAAACTATTTCTTGAAGCTAACCCTTATACAGAATGAGTTCCTCTTACTTATATAATTTACAAGACCGCCCAGGGTCAACTAAGTACAACTCAGTTATTAGAGACATAAATAGCCACAAAATATATTATATTACATTGAGAGAGGCCACACTAGCTGCAAACATCTTGGATTTCATTGATTAGAGGCCTTAACTAGCCACGAAAACGTCTTTCAGTCTGCCTATATAGGTCATAACTAGCAGCAAAACTGTCCTTTATTCTTCACCGACTCGAGCTCCTGTAATACTTCTTGACCTACACCTGCCCATCCTTTACTCTTCTACCTGCCTCTTTAGGTATCCTTTTTCCTTTGTCACACTGATCTGCATCACAACTTCCTCTCTTCTGCGCCTGCTTTCCATCATTTGACTACTTTTTATCCCACTGCGTGCTCGCTTTTCTTCTTTCGCTTTCCCTTCAGGTTATTCCTTATGCATTTTTCCTGGTCCAACACCCATAGTACTATGTTGAGGATGATTGCAGTTGTGCTGTATATATGGAAGGCTGTCATCCAATGTTCGAGGATGATTTTGATTGTACATGCAAAGATTTAGAAATTTCGTCTATCTGTTTATCTGTGAATGGAAGGTTGTTGACAAATAAAGTCTTGTGTCAAGCTGTTTCTAGATATTTTTTAGAAAGGTGATGAAAAATATAGAATCTATTTTAGGAATAATGGTCATTGGGAGGCCATAATGTTTCCACACCTGTTCGAATAAGAGCTGAGCAATGTGTTGTGCTATCGTAGTCTTCTTGCATGGTATAAGTATAGCCATATTGGAAAATCTTCTAACTACTACTATTATCACATCATGCTAATTTTTGGTAGTAGGATATCCCATCAAGTAGTCCATAGAAATAGATTACCATGATCGACTAGGAACTGGAGGGGGTATGTATAGTACTTGTCATTGATTCAACGGTTTAGCAATGGTACAAACTACACACGATAAAATGTACTTGTTGACTTCATATTTGAATGAAGTCTAGTAAAAATACTTTTGGAGGATAAAAAGTGTTTTTGCAACTCCAAAATGTCCTGCAGTCTTACTGTAGTGTGCATCCCAAATGAGTTGTTTTCGGTGCTCATCGGTCAGTACACAAAGTTGTACAAGCTTGTATAGCAAGGTGTCCTTTAGGAAGTAGTCGGTAGTAGACATCATGTAGGTTTTAAGATGTCGATAAATTGTAGAGAACTCGCAGTATAAAAAATAAAATTGTGGATAAGTAGTGGTGTTGTAACCCTACATATGGAATCACTATAAATAATAGAGTAAAGGGTGATTGGCTGAGACAATCGGTTGCGGCATTGGATTTTCCTTTTCAATACTTAATTACCAACTGAAATTTGTAGGTAATTAATCCACTTGAGTTGTCGAGTTGTCTGTAGTTTCAACTGGGACAGAGTGAAATGCAAAGATTTATAATTAGTGAGGATAACCATTTCCTTGCTAAGAATGTACTCTCTCAATTACTTAAGAGCTTGCAAAATTGCGTACATTTTTTTTTCATACGTCGAATACCTTTTAACAGTGTCATTGAAAGTTTCAAAATGAAACGCGACTGGGTGACCTGACTAAGCGATCACTATGCCGAGAGCATAGTCCAATGCATCCATGTCAATCTCAAAGGGTTGATGCAAATAATGTAACACTAGTACTAGTGCAGTATAAATCTTTTTTTGTTGTTGTTCAAAAGCTTGTTGTTTTGTTGGTGTCTAATTGAAGCCAATTTTCCCATTTCCTTTATTCAACTGATTCAAATTCCATGTGATGTGGCTGAAGCCAAGTATGAACCATCAATAGAAATTCACCAAACCATGAAAAATTCTTAGTTCATGAATGTTTTGAGGAATGGGCCAATATTTGAGGATCTGTACTTTGTCTAGGCCAACATGAATGCATGCAAAGTCAATTACATACCCCCAAAATTTGATGTCGGTCATTGCAAATGAGAATTTGTCCATGTTCAGATATAGTTGATGTTGCTGGAGAGTGTTGAATAATTGTCAAAGATGTCTGACATGTTCTTCCCATGATCTACCGAAAATCAAAATATCATCGAGATACAAAATGACGCACTTTCCTATGAAAGGTAATAGAAGGTCGTCCATATATCTCATGAAGGTTGCAAGTGCATTGATTAAGTTGAAAGGCATGACTAACCATTCAAACAATCCTTCCTTGGTTCTTAAATATGTTCTCCATACATCAATGGAATCGATTGGAATTTGATGATATCCCGACTTGAGGTCGATATTCGTAAAGAACTTAGCACCTTTCAAATTATCGATAAGTTTGTCTATCCTTGGAATAAGGTATTTGTTCTATACTAAAATTTTGTTGAGAGCCTAATATTCGATGCACATGTGCCAAGTCCCATATTTTTTTGGAACTAGCATGACTGGAATTCCACAAAGAGAGGAGTTGGGGAGGATGTGACCTTTGTGGATCAAATCTTGGATTTGTCTGTGAATCTCTTTGTTCTCTAGAATTGGTATTTTGTCAAGAGATGTGTTAGGTAATGAAGAACCAGGAACAAGTTCAATCGAGTGTTTTACCTAACAATGCAAAGGTACTCCATTCGGATCTTGAAATATGTTCTGGTATTCCTCAAGAATGTGGTCAATCTGTTATTGTTTCTGGGCGCTGCACTGGTCAATGATTTGACTTGTTGCTGCAATCTTCCTGGAATGCTAAGGATTTACATAATTTTTGGGAAATTCTGAGCATGATTGATAAGCTTCTTTGTTTGTTTTGGAGTTATAATAGCAATCATTGATGTGGGTTGTCTCTTTGGTATGTCATACCATTGATTTTGAATTTTGACAATCACCTTCTGAGGCCGTGACAGATATGTACCATGTTGATCCCATAGGTAAGGTTTTTTGAACACAACATTGGCTATGGAAAGTGGTGCCACATCATAGAGTACTTCATCTTAAAAAGGATTAATAAATTAGGTTATTCTACATTGTCGTTTAATTCTTAGTTCACGTCCATCCTTCATCCTGTTGATGTATTTATAACTTTGGAATGTATTCATCCGTATTTCTTATGTATTGTAACCTGATGTTTATTCCATGAAGTATTTGTGATGTACTTGAGTCATTTCATACCCCGATGTTTATTATGGGAAGTTTCTATAATGTGAAAGTCATGTCAAGTCATTGTGGGTAACCCTCCTATTGGTCAAGGGTTAAAGTCCCCATAGTTATGAGGCCCTAGAGTTATTAGACTATCCTAGTGAAGTCGACCCTAGGTGATTCATTGTAAGTTGGGGCGATAGTCCCCACCATTGTGTTACCCTCCTATTGCTTGAAGGAGGCAAAGTCCCCACAAGTGATGGGGTACTAGGGTTATTAGACACTCCTAGAGATGTCAGCTCTAGTAAGTAATTGTTAAGTGAGGTCGACATGTTGGAGTGGGTTTCAAGTGAATGAAAGAATATAAATAGAGAGTGAGCCTCTCTATTTATCACACACACACTCACTCATTGGGGCACATGAGTGAGAGATAGAATTTGGTGGGACAAGAGAGAGACTGCTGCTGTCACAAAGATCATCTTTATGTTTTCAGGTTTTACCTTTGGTGCTGATTCTATCTCTGAGGAATTTGCGAGGTTTCTCCTTTATGTTTTCCTTGAGGAAAATTCTTTGTGTCTCTTGTCTCTTATGTTGTGCTTATGTTTTATTTTTGTGCATGTTATTCTCTCAGTTAAAGATCCTAAGATCATAATGCTTGCTTGAATGATAAAAATCTAGCATGGCATCAGAGCTAACTTGAGAAGAAGACATTGTGTAGCTGCAGAAGCTATGGATTCTTACATTTTGGATCTCTCTCCATAATCCATCAGCAAACGTATTCTAGGTTGACTCTCCATTGAAGGGCGCATCTTTCTGTCGAAGAGGAATTCGATTTCGAGCATTTTCAGTTTTGGTGCGGGAAATTAGGGCTTCTTGCAGAAAAGGAATTTTTGAGCAAGCCTAGCATAGGATTGATCTCCTCACCAAAATCTAAGTTTAGAGACCTGGATCAATAGTTTTGGTTGGGTGAAACTCCAGGAAATTCAAACCCTAGTTTGTCCTCTAGCTAGAAAAACCCTAAATACTAAAACTGCTAAGTTTGGGTACATTCGCTATATCTTGAGATTGGCGAAGGATCAAGAGCTAAAAATTGCAAAGGCCAAATATAAAGTCTGTAAGTACACTTTATACAAAATTTGGCCTCCTATTCGCTATATTCTGGGAGATATGACCACTCCAAGTTAGGGTTCTAGCCTTTTTCAGAATTCATCCCTAAACAGGACACTTGGGGATAATTGCTATATCTTGAGCTAAACAGGTCCAACTGTGATTTTTGAAGATGTACCAGAAAGGGCACAAAATTTAATTTCTTTGATCCTATTTTTAGACTCAGAATATGAACCAATGACACGTGACAGTCTGTACAACTTCGCTGTTCTGAACAGTCCTGTAACAGGTCACCTTGGGAAAAGGACCATAAGGCCCAATTGGTGAAACCAATTCTGCTGAAACCTATGGTACTGGATCATGGAATTGAGAGGTTACCTCAGTATGAAATTTCAGACATAGAGAAGTATTAATTTCGGAGATACTGCAGAAAGAGTAACAAGCATTTCTGCAGAAGAAATTGGAAAACTAGGGCTTCCTGTTTTGGGAGCTTCCCTCCACTATTTTCAGGAAAGGAGTATAATAGGAAGCTTCATTTGAATATATATATATCATTATATCCAATCAGATCTGAAAGATTCCAAGTTTTGAAAATTAGGGTTTCTCTGATAAACCCTAGATCAGCCAGCTCTAGAACTAGGACGAACACCTCAAATCGGTAAGATATAATCTTTTGCTATTTTCATTTGAGGTTATCATTTCAAAGTGATCTATCACATCAGCTTGATGATAATATTGGTGAAGTTAACAAACTCCAAGCATGGAAGTATATGATCTCTCTAAAGAAAATGAATTGGAAACCTACACAAGGAGAGAGGTTCTAGTTCCAGAGGGAGATGAGGCTCAAAGCCTTACACAAGAAGAACTTGGTCAAGACCAAGAAGATCATTGTTGATTCAATCATGGATCAACTTGTACCACAAGTGTCTTTCCTAAAGACACCAAATATGTTTGATTCCTTGACCAAGCTATTTGAAGGGAAGAACATAAATCAGAAGATGGCTTTGAGAAAACAGTTGAAGAATGTGAAGATCCAGAATGCAGAACAACTCGAAGTAGTAGAAGAAGAAGTGGAGAATGCAAAAGTGGTGATAACCATCTTGAATGGCCTCCCAGGATCATGGGATTCATTCATTCAAAGAATGTGTGCTAGAAGGAAGTGATTACTTTAAGCAGACTCTGAGAAGAAGAAGAAGCTTGAATCATAAGAAAAGAAGAGAAGATGGGAGCAATTGAAGATCAAGATCTCACCATCCAAAGAAGATCCCTCAATCGATGAGGAATATGAAGAGCTCAACTCTTGAAGAACCTCTTATCCACCTTAACACTTGGATAAGAAATGATGCTATCATGAATGAAGAAGACGATGAAGCTGAAGGCTCAAGAAGAATTCTACCCATGAAACAAATAAAGATAAGTATTCAATTGTCATTTCATGATATTGTTTTGTTATGCATTTGTTTATATTCAGTTTATTTATTATGCATGATAGAATGTCTGCATTAACAACAGTATACTACTAATATGCATGTAATGGGTAAGTAGCTCATGGTGTTATACAACTTTCCATTGCTACTTATATAGAATGAAACCTCTTTGCTGACATATTGGATTAGTGCACAATCTCAATGTTGTCCTGGTAGAGATGGAAGGCATCTAGAAAAGTTTCTGTGAGATATGGATGAATGTTGTATTGGCTAAAGTAGTTGCATGATTATATATTTATGCATAAGAATTTTCTAGTATGAATATTCCTTATGAAATGTTTCTAACCATACAAATGCATTTGACTTGTAGGAAAGATCGCATACATAATCGCCTACAAGCAAAGAAGGATGAGACTTGTTCTGAAGAACAAGTGACGACAGTTCAAGATGAAGATTAATATGACGAATGCAGTGACATCATTGATACAGAACCTTCCAGCTATGAATAATTTCAAGAAGAACGATGTCTAGGATACAGTATCGATACGTGAAGGGAAGTTCATAGTTCCATCATGCAGTAGATGGAAACATCATGGGATACAAGGCATATACTACGAAGAGACATTTACAGCCACTAGAAGTGAAGTCACATGACATGCATAATCATGTGTGCAATTGAAAGAAGGCCTTGTACAAGTTCAGAAGAAACCCATGGGATAACACATACATGATGAGCTTGATGAATATCTTAACCTTTGCTACAAGGTTGATAAAGGATGACAAGCTCACAGATGGATGTGAGAAGAACTTTTGAAAAAGTTCAAAATAGAGGATCTTGGTATCCAATGGTGCTAGATGGATACTACTTGTCACTCCAGTGCAGAATGTTTCAGTGCATAGAGTACAGAAGACAAAGGGAGTATGATGCTCTGCTTCAGAGGTAGTGACTATAGAATATCTTAAGGTTCGACATGGTACGATAGGATGGATAGATTACTGATGACTCTAGGCTTTACTGAGAGTAATGCAGATTCCAACCTTTGCTTCAAGTTTGAAGACGGAAGACTAGTGATGCTCCTGTTATGTGTCGATGCACTATTGTTCTAGGCATGGAGGTGTGGACAAGGGATATATGCAATGGAGATCCTAAATAGTTTCAGGATGACGGACTGCGTGACCACACATATGGCATCAAACATGAAGCTATTGAGTGATGCTTCATCAGAGACAGTTGATGCTACGATGTATCGTTAGATGATTGGGTCCTTGATGTACTTGAGACTAGATATTTGCTTTGCTGTGAACACATTGAGACATATTCACCCGATGGTTGCAAAGCATGTAGGGGTACAGTTGATTATGGGCTCAAGTACAATGCGAATAAAAATATTAACCTAGAGGGTTATGTTGATTCAGATTGGGCAGGCAGTGCCATCAATAGGAAGAACACTTCAGAGTGTTTCTTCAGTATGGGATCAGGTGTGATCTCCTGGTTTAGCAGGAATAAATCCTGTGTGGCACTAAGTACAGTTGAATTAGAGTATGTCGCAGCATGTTCAGCTAGTTGTGAGGTAGTGTGGTTGAGGAAGCTACTGTATGATTTATTTGATCTCCAGTTGGATGCTACTTGTATACATTGTGACAACCAGAGTTGTGTGAAGTTGTCAGAGAATCCAGTGTTCCATGACAAGTCGAAGCATATCGAGATCAAGTATCACTATATCAGGGATATGGTGCAAAGGGGAGTAGTGAAGCTCCAGTATTTTGCGACGGAGGAATAGATAGCTGATGTGTTGATGAAGCCATTGGCCAAAGTGAAGTTTGAGTACTTCAGGGAGAAGCTTGGTGTTCTCCAGATCAAGGTTTCCTCCAAGGGAAAGTGAGGAGTCCCAAAGCCATTCTAAGGAGTAGGTTAGATATAAGGGCTAAGCCATTCTATCATGGTCAGAGGATTTGGTTCCTTCCATGTTAGATATGAGTGATGAGATTCATAGCCATTATGATGAGTAGGTAAGATATAAGGGATGAGCCATTCCATCATGGTGAGAGGATTAAGTTCCTTCCATGTTAGATATGAGTGTTGAATATCATTTTGGGAATGGAGGTACCTGGTCAGTTACCAGGAACACTCAGTCTGGGACTGAGAGATCCATTCTGACAAGAAGGTCATATGTAAGGGCTAAGCCATTATGTCATGGCTAAAGGATTAAGTTCCTCCCATGTTAGATATGAGTGTTGGCCATTCTGATGAGTAGGTCAGATGAAGGGCAACTACCAATCTCCATGAGAGTGGAGGCACCTGATCTGTTACCAGGTAGCTCAGTCTAGGACTGGGGCCCATTCTAGCGAGGGTGTAGGATTTGGTTCCTACTAGGTCAGATGTGAGTGCAGGCCATTCTAGCGAGGGTGTAGGATTTGGTTCCTACCAGGTAAGATATAAGGGCAACTGCCATTCTCCAAGAGAATGGAGGCACCCGGTTCGTTACCAAGTAGCTTAGTTTGGTACTGGGGGCCATTCTGGCAAGGGTGGAGGATTTGGTTCCTTTTAGGTCAGATGTGAGTGCAATCTTTTTTGAAGAGGGTGTAGGATTTGGTTCCTACCAGGTCAGATATAGGTGCTGGAGCCTTGTCACAGATGATAGTGATGTCCTATCATGTTGGTGAATGTGAGTGCTAGGCCTTTCTGATGTGATTGTAGGCTTCTACATGATCAGGTGTGAGTGCTGGGCATGCCTTTCTGACAAGTAGGTCAGATGTAAGTGTTGGGCGGGCCATTCTAATGAGTAGGTCAGATATAAGCACTAAATAAGAACAACATGATGGCTAGGCCTACAACCAGTATGAAAGAAGGCTGGCTCTGTAGAACTTCTTATGATGAGAAGAATCATGAGATAGCACACATGATGATGACTAGAGATGATCCAGATCGAGATATGATCTAGATCTAGTTATGATGACTCTGAGAGATCCAGATCGAGTGATGATCTAGATCTAGCAGTGATGATGTCCATTGATGATCCAGATCCAATGATGATCCAGATCCATTGATGATGATCCAGTGATGTTCCAGATCAAGTATGATCCAGTGATGATGATCCAGATCCAGATGAAGATGACTTGAAGATGCAGATGACAATAATATCTTGAGAAGAAGACCAGTGATGAAAATTATGTCGAGAGAATACCTTCCTAGTTAATAGGGAGTGTTGATGTATTTGTAACTTCGGAATGTATTCATCTGTATTTCTTATGTATTGTAACCCAATGTCTATTCTGGGATGTATTTGTGGTGTACTTGAGTCATGTCATACCCCGATGTTTATTCCGGTAAGTTTCTATAATGTGAAAGTCATGTCAAGTCATTGTGGGTAACCCTCCTATTGGTCAAGGGTTAAAGTCCCCATAGTTATGGGGCCCTAGGGATATCAGACTATCCTAGTGAAGTTGACCCTAGGTGAGTCATTGTAAGTTAAGGAAATAGTCCCCACCATTGTGTTACCCTCCTATTGGTTGGAGGAGGAAAATTCCCCACAAGTGGTGGGGCACTAGGGTTATTAGACACTCCTAGAGATGTCGGCTCTAGCAAGTAATTGCTAAGTGAGGTCGACATGTTGGAGTGGGTTTTAAGTGAATGAAAGAATATAAATAGAGAGTGAGCCTCTCTATTTATCAAACACACACTCACTCATTATGGCGCATGAGTGAGAGAGATAATTTGCTGGGAAAAGTGAGAGACTACTACTGTCAAGTAGATCATCTTTATGTTTTTGGGTTTTACCATTGGTGCTGATTCTATCTCTGAGGAAACTGCAGGGTTTTCTCCTTTATGGTTTCCCCGAGGAAAATTATTTGTGTCTCTTGTGTTGTGCTTGTGTTTTATTGTTGTGCATGTTATTCTTTTAGTTAAATATCCTAAGATCATAATGCTAGCTTGGATGATGAAAATCTAACACATCCAACTGATATTATAGGGCTGAGGATGTGGAGTTGTTACAAGACGTAATTTCTTCACAAAATATTCAGAAATGAAGTTCTTCTAGCTACCATTATCCACAATTAGATTTAATGAATTTTTCTGAACCCATATCTTTGTATGGAAAATATATTTGTGTTCCTCCTCATCGATGATAATTGAGGCTTTTGGAGTGCTTGAAGTTGAATCCAAGAGGGTTGATGCAGTTGGATCATATTCTACCAAGATTCTGTAGGATAAGTTAGTTGTCTAGAATGTTTCCAAAAATGTCTTTCGAGCTTTGTATTCTGATGTATCATGCCATGTTGAATTGTGATAATCACACCATTTCTTGATAGGATATTGTTTGTTGCGATCCTTCTTGTGATGATCGGGGTTTTTGTGGAGTCAGCTGTGAAGGGTGCTTAAGGTTCGACCTATTGGCTTATTCATGAAACATGCTTTTCCTTTTTTTTAGCTTCAATCTTGCTGGCGTAATGAAATGCATCCGCAAGAGTAATGACATACAAAAACTACATCTCATGTTGAATGTACGGGGATAAACCACTGACGTACTTCAGGACAAAACATTTATCTTCTTCTTGGATGTTAAGTCTAGCCATGAGTTGATAGAACTCGTTAGTGTAACTCTGTACAGACTAGTCTTTCCATAACCTTAGTTGCTGCCACTTCTTAGATTGTTTTTCAATATATTTAAGAGGGTAGAACTCCTTTCAGACGTACTCAACAAATTTTACCCATGTGTCTATGGGGTCTCCTTTTTTTTCCATCTTTGTCGATAAATTTTCCCACCAATACTGTATGGATGTTTCCATCTTCAACGATGCAATGGTGATCCTTTACACTTCAGAGAGTTGATTCACATAGTAGTATGATTCTAGTTTTTGTACCCAATTATCGATGGATTCCTTGTCAATATTTCCTTTAAGATTTCATATGTCTAGATTCACTTTCACATTGAAGGGGATGATTTTACTGAAGTGAGGCCATGTCGAGGATTCATCAAAATTCGAAGTGAATCGCATGAGAATATTGCTGAACTGGGTGAACATTTCAGTCTGCTAGCAATCCAATTCTTTTTCTATGAGCTGCTCTGTCTCGTCAGTAGCATCTCTGTTGTCTATTTCTTCGTCCATATTTTCTAAAGTAGAAGGAAGTGTTTGCTTGTGTTCTTGAGTTTGCGAGCGTGTTTGAATAGACATAAGTTAAATAACTCTGATCAAAGTGCTAATTTAATGTAAGCTTATTAACAACATCAATCTCTAATACCAATGATCTAGTTCGTTCCTAGGTGCATGTAATGCCCCCATTTTAAATAATTGCATAGTAGGAAAATTCCATCAATATTAATAGTTCCCTAGGTTTGGTGGAAACATTTGAAAGTTAATAAGGGAGCTAATAAATGGTGTTTATAAATTAGAGGGAATAAATATTTATTTAATGGAGTTAATTAAATGAATTCAAGTGAAAAATGAAATGGCTATGGAGAATGGAGACACGTGGAGACTATGGGGCCCACTCAAGCTAGAATTCCTATGTTAAATGGCATCCTCCTCTTGCAATCTCGAATCTATGGGAAGGATACTGTTTTTGGATGGATTATAAGGTTAATATAATTTTCCATATACTTCATAGGTGTAATTTGGGATGAATTGTAACTTACATGGGGAGAGGAAGAGCCAAATGGGAGTTTCATGGACACTTGGCTAGATGCCCCTTACATTTATGACATCTATGACACCAAGGATGGAGATTCTATGATAGTTATGACACAAGTCAGATATGAAGGCTGACATATGACATATATGACATTTCAGGTCTAATTATGCCATCAAATAGAGCTCTCATGTGATTTTTTGAATCTCAATGGTCTCCTACTCAAATTTGGGGAAGGTGGAAGGCTAGGAAAGAGGGGATAGATGTCAATTCATAAGCACACACCCTAATTCGACTTGGATTGAGTTTTTGTATGGATTGGGAACCTTATAAGGATGAGTAATTTTATAAAATATAGGAATCAACCAAGAGAATTTTCTTTTGATCATTTGTGAAATTTCTTATTGTGAAGAGAGAGAGCTAGTGGATAACTAGTTCATGCCTTAGCCAATTTCGAGGGTGAAAGATTCCCATCCTAGTTGGTGTTGGGAGAGGCCACTCAAGTATTTCAAGGAGCTTAAATGGAGTCTTAGTTACATTTTCAAGATACATCAGCTCATGTACACATCAAATTTCATCTTGTTCTTCCTTTCATCTCAAGTTTTCTCACCATATTTCAGCTCCATGGAGTGAGGCGCACTTGGTGAGCTATTCATCTATTTGAGGGAGATTATCTTGCTCCAGTATTTTGTATTCTGATGTAAATGATTTTTTATTTAATTTCAGAAATATATCAGGTCTAAAAGCCAATAAATCTCATGTATTATTGCTCAATAATGAAAAAACAGTGCCATTTCCCCACTACCTTGTTGTAAACTCTTGTAATCTTGATGAATTTGAATGGATGTGTAAAATATTGATGATTTATGAATGAATGGAATGTAATTAAATTATATTATGGGTTTAATTTTAAATAACTGATAAATTGTGGCCTTTGGGTCAAATTGCATAACCATTGGAGCAAACTACACCTCATTTCCATAAGGGTCCAAAACTAGTTTTTTATATCTGATTGAAAGTAGTGATAAAATACATGGGAGGTATATTGGTTATGCACATTATTATATGATAATGTATTATACACATATCCTACTTAAATTTCAGAACATGAGTGGGTTTTTTCACATTTGGGAAGCCATTTCTACCACTTACCCTAGGGAGATTTGGGCCCAAAATTGCCAATAAAATCCTCTATCAGGTTCAGAATTTAGTACAGATTTGCAGAAGTATTTGGAGGGCCATAATACATCCATGAAAGTAATAATTAAGTTATTATATAATTCATACAACTTATATGAATATTTGGAAGCAATTGGGCTGATTTGGAGACCAAGACACTATAACTACTCAAGAGCCAAAATTGTGAAAAAAATGGAAAATTGGGCATTTTGGTAAAAAATTTAAAAAGGGTCATTACAAGTGGTATCAGAGCATGATATTGGAAATTGATGTGGTCTGATATTTGTGAGGACAGTAATTCAGGTACCACCATTATATATTGAAAACCAAAAGTTCTTTTGTTGAAGAGGAAACTATGACTAGGGATGAAAAGGGAACATCATATGATGGCGATGCGCTTATAAAAATTATGGAACCTATATTTGAAGACATGAATAAGAATATTATGAAAGGATATGAATTGTTTAATATCCAAATTTGGGAAAATATATATTGATTTTAATGAAACCAAGGGGGAAAATGCATCAACTTGCTTGAAGGAGCAAAAGGAGGAGACCCATGAACCACCTAGTTCTAAATTAGGTAAAGTAGAAAAAGTAGTACATGAAGAGGATCGAAATTCACTCCCAAGAGACTTTGAAAAATATGAAGAGACATCACATGAGTATGAAGAAGTTTCTATTGAAAATACTAAATATTAACTTGAAGAGATTTAAACACTTGATGTGGTGGAAGAGGAACTTGAATTGTCTCTTGATGAAGGTTATGCAATTTTTAAAGAAGAGCATGATTACTCTACATTGGAACCAATATATGAAAAAGCTTTCACAATTTTGAAGGAGCTGCATGATACTGCCCATATGGATACTTCCCATGATGAAAATTTTGCACTTTTTGATCATTTGGGTGAGTTAGTTCATTCTCCTACATCCTACAATCCCATGTTTTGTAGCATTAGTCTCAATGAAGTATGGGTGAAAGGGTTCTTTTTTATGGTGCCACATGAGGAGTATGGAACTCCTAGATTTACTTTTTATGATGACATGGTTGGAGCACATTCTTATTCAAATTTGTAGTAGCATCCTTTGTTACTTTATGATGATACACATCTACATGGATGCACCTATGATATGCACTTGAGTCACTTGAAGACTCATAAGTTTCTATTGTTAAACACTTGGTTCACTTGATGTTGGAGGAACTTCATCCAACACTGGGGTGAATATATTTATGATTGTAGAACATTTTTGTTTCCAGCCTCATACTTTGTTATATATTTATGATCCTCTCATTCATGGATGTATGGGTGAGACTTCTTTGAGTCATTTGAAGTCTCCTTGTTTCTCTTGCTAATTATTTGGTTCATATTTCAGTGGAGATTATTCATTCACTTCTTGGCTGAAAGAATACATGGCTGAATATTTTGATTCATATAGCATCCTTTTGGAGAAGAATTATAGGACATGGGATCCTCACCTATGTCATTGGAGCAGATTTGATTGGTCACTTGAAGCTTGTATGCACTTGGAAAACGGTGGTCTACTTACTTGGAGGTATAAGCACTTTCATGACTTTTTGTTGAGGCACCTCCTTGATGTACTTTTTATTATGTTTTTATGTACTTTGATGATATATATTATATACTCATGATTTTTGGAAAAATGCATACAAGAAAATGGGATCCCAGAATTCTCTTTCCTAATGGTATGGGTTGGAGAGCACTCTTAATTGTTGGAGTGCAATACAATAAAAACCTAGAGATTGTGTTGAAAATTTTTCAAGAACAGTCTTTCTATGCTGAGATGTCTAAATGTAAATTTGGGATGAAAGAACTATTATATCTTGGGAAAATTATTGGGAAATATGGAGTGAAAGTGCACATGGAAAATATCATATCTATCTTAGAATGACCATCACCAAAAAACATCATAGAAGTAAGATGCTTCATTGGAATATGTACATACTACAGGAAGTTTGTGAAAGGGTTCTCCAAGTTGACTTCTCCACTCACTGATTTGACTAAGAAGGATGCTTTCAGGTGGAATGAAAAGGATGAAAAGGCCTTCCAAAAAAATGAAATAAGTAATGAGTAGTTGTTCCATACTTACATTACGTGATTTTTATAAGCCTTTTGTTGTTGAATGTGATGCCTCATGTGGAGAAGTAGGGGATGTCCTAAAGTAAGGCCGACACCCTATATCCCTTGAGAGAAGAAAGTTTTATCCTCATGAAAAGATTTAATCCATATATGACAAAGAGATGTTGTCCATCATGCATTCCTTGGCCAAATTCTGACAATACTTGGTAGGAAACAAGTTTGCAATGAAAACTGGCCACAATAGTCGAAGACACTTCCTTACCCAAAAGGATATAAATGAAAGGAAAGGAAAGTTGGTAAGCAATATATAAGCTTATGATTTTGATATTTAATATGTGAAAGGAGTGAATAACATTGCAGCAGATGCATCATCTCGAAGACCTTCTTTTTCTCTCATGGTCATTTCTAAAAATTGGAAAGACATGCTACTAGTTGGATATGCCAAAGTTAAGTTTTCTTGTGATGTATTATATGGACTCAAGGGAGATGATAACTACATAATTTTGAATGGGATGAAATAATACAAGGGAATAATTTATTTGGTTCAAGATTCATAGCTTAAGTATAAAGTTTTGTAGGAAGCACATGATTCCCCACTAGCAGGCCATCCGTGGATCTTCAAAACCTATAGGAAACTAAGACAAATGTTTTATTGGAAGAAGGTGAAGGAAGATGTGAAAAATTATGTGAATTAATGTAAGGTATTTCAGAAAAAAACAAATCAGAACTCACATACCTAGCTATTTTATTACAACCATTGCCCATTCCAGAGCAAAAATGGGGCAGTATTTCGATGGATTTCATCGCCGGTTTGCATAAATCTTTGGGAAACGATTGCATATATGTGGTAGTGGATAGATTGAGTAAGTTTTCTCATTTATTTTCTGTTACATCCTGTTTTAGTGCTGCACAAGTGGCTGGCATTTTTTCCAAAGAAATCTTCAGATTGCATGGGATCCCCAAGAGCATTGCGAGTGATAGAGATGGTAGATTCATGAGTGATTTTTGGCAAGAAATTTTCATATTGGTGGGAAATAAGTTGACTCCAAGTACAAGCTAATATCCCTAAACCGATGGACAAAAAGAGAGGGTGAATAAATGTTTGGAAGGGTACCTCCAAAAATATGTGGGAGAACAACAAAAATCTTGGACAAAATGGCTACACTTGGGTGAGTTTTGCTACAACACCACCTTTCACATGTCAATAGGGATGTCTAATTTCAGAGAATTATATGTTTATGATGCAATTACATTTTCTAATATGATATTTGGTGATAGTATATCTCCAAAAGCTAAATATTGGGTGGAAGAAACCCAATAAATTTTAAACATTTTAAAAGACAATTTGCAAGTTGCCAAAAATAAGAAAAAACAATATGCAGATAAACATAGAGAGGAAAGGACCTTTCAGGTTGATGATTTAGTGTATTTGAGGTTGTATCCATAAAAACAAACATCTCTCAAAAGGAACGGAACAGAAAATATAAAGCCAAGATGCTATGGGTCCTACAAGGTAATTCAGAAGATTGGAGAAGTAGCACATGAGTTGGAACTTCCGGAAGGGAGTAAAATTCATAATGTATTTCATGTTTCTTGTCTCAAGAAATTCGTTGTTCAATTATTTTCATTTCAGATACACTACCTCCTTTGGATTATGGAAGACAACTCACACTTATACCGGAAAAGGTTTTGAAGACAAGGGAGAGAAGATTGAGGAGAAGAACAATCAAAGAATACTTGGTGGAGTGGAAGGATCTACCAAGTGAAGGTTCCACATGGGAAGAGGAGAATAATTTTCAGCATCCAAATCTTTAATTTCTTGAGGACAAGAAATATTGGGTGGGTAGGACTGTAATTTCCCCATTTCAAATAATTGCGTAGCAAGAAAATTTCATCAATCCTACTAGTTCCCTAGGTTGGGTGGAAACATTGGAAAGTTAATAAGGGATATAATAAATGGTGTTTAGACAATAGAAGGAATAAATATTTATTTAATGTATCTAATTAAATGAATTCAAGTGAAAAACTAAATGGCTATGGAGAATGGAGACACATGGAGACTATAGGGCCCACTCAAGCTAGAATTCCTATGTTAAATGGCATCCTCCTCTTGCAATGTCAAATCTATGGGAAGCCTAATGTTTTTGGATGGATTATAAGGTTAATATACTTGTCGATATAATTCATAGTTCTAATTTGGGATGAATTGTAACTTACATAGGGAGAGGAAGAAACAAATGGGAGTTTCATGGACACTTGGCTAGATTCCCCTTGCATTTATGATATCTATGACACCAATGATGGAAATTCTATGACAGTTATGACACAAGTCAAATATTAAGGCTGAAATCTGACATATATTACATATCAAGTCGAACTATACCATCCAATAGAGCTCTCATGTGATTTTTGGAAGCTCAATTGGCTCCTACTCAAATTTGGGGAAAATGGAAGGCTACAAAAGAGGTGACACATGTCAATTCATAAGCACACACCCTAATTCAAATTGGATTGATTTTGTGGATGGATTGGGAAACTTACAAGGATAAGTAATTTTATAAAATATATGAAGAAACCAATATAATGGCCTTTTGATCATTTTTGAAATTTCTTATTGTGAAGAGAGAGAGCTAGTGGATGACTAGTTCATGCCTTAGCCAATTTTGAGGGCGAAAGATTCCCATCCTAGTTGGTGTTGGGAGAGGAAACTCAAGTATTTTAAGGAGATTAAATGAAGTATTAGTTATAGTTTCAAGCTATAGTATATCATGGAAACATCAAATTTCATCTTTTTCTTTCTTTCATCTCAACTTTTCTCACCATATTTCAGCTCCATGGAGTGAGGCACACTTAGTGAGATATTCATATATCTGAGGGAGATTATCTTGCTCCATTATTTTGTATTATGATGTAAATTATATTTTTTTAAGCTCAGAAATATCTCAGGTCTGAAGGCCAATAAATCTCATGTATTATTGCTCAATAATGAAGAAACAGTGCCATTTCCCCACTACCTTGTTGTAAACTCTTGTAATCTTGATGAATTCAAATGGATGTGTAAAATATTGATGATATATGAATGAATGGACTATAATTAAATAATATTATGGGTTTAATGTTCATTAAATTATAATTTATGGCCATTGGTTTGAATTGCATAACCATTGAAGCAAACTACACCTCATTTCCCCAAGGGTCAAAAACTAGTTTTTTATATCTGATTAAAAGAAGCGATAAAAACCATGGGAGGTATATTGGTTATGCATATGAGTCTCTGATAATGTATTATACACATCCCATACTTCAATTTCATAATTCTAGTGGGTTTCTGCACATTTGGGAAGCCAATTCTTCCACTTACCCATGGGGAATTTGAGCCCAAAATTGCCAATAAAATCCTCTATCTTGTTTAGAATTTAGTACAGACTTGCAGAAGTGTTTGGAGGGACATAATACATCCCTGAAAATAATAATTAAGTTATTATATCATTCATACACCTTATTTGAATATTTGGAAGCAATTGGGCTGATTTGGAGACTAAGACACTAAAACTAGTCAAGAGCCAAAATTGTGAAAAAATGGAAAATTGGGCATTTTGGTAAAAATTTAAAAAAGGGTCATTATAGTGCAAGTTGGGGATAATATTTGAATGAATGAGTTGAGTATTGTTATGGAATAAGCATATAAAAATAATAAGTAAAGAAGGGAATGCACTATATCGACAATAAGCATGTGCACAGACAATATCCAAGAATTCGAACCAATTTCTATTATTATTATATTCTCTATGAAGGTTGGTTGATTAATACAATAATGTACATGTTTATATAGAATGATGAGATGCTTGGGAGACTACCCATAACGTTCAGTTACAATAACTTATAACGGTTCCAAATTTCAACCGTTGCAAATGAATGGAAGACAGAGATCTTATGTCGATGTTCGATAGCTGTCAGTGCCAACAAGGCATGCCAAAATGTTGTATGTCAAGCATGAAACCTGTAGAGGTTGGTTGAGGTTGATTGTGTCGAGGTTCATACTTGTCGAAGCCGATGCTAAACCTGTTGAAGTAGTTAAAGTGCTAAACTTTGTCAAAGTTTGATGGCATGCCAACTGCTGGTTGGATCATGACTAAAGCACTTTCCAACTTTTTCAATGACCTCACGAATTAGCTAAACCATGAGTGATTTGTCTAGAGTTATGGAAAAACATGCTAGTCTTGGAATTTGGAGAGAAAGTCATAGAGGATGGGATAGAAACAAAAGATAGTGGTTTCCTAGTTGACTAGCTTTACCTTATCCACTAAAAAGATGGAATAATGTAGAATAAATACAAAATCTATAGGAAGGCGCAGTTACTAACTTTGGGAGTCAATAATGTTGGAAGGATTTAACCAGAATTAGGATAAAGGTACTCCTGGGGTATATATTGAAAGTGTTGACCAAGTCGCGTAAGTGGATGCCAACTATATAGGCTAGTAAGTAGGAATTTAATAAAAAATTATTAAATATTGTTATCCTAAGCATGAAGTGGGTTTATATTAGTCCCACAACATTCCCTTCTCTCTAACTACCCTCCTCCCTAAACCCCTAACCATCCAATCTTTTTCTCATTCTCTCCCCCAATTTATTTCTCTTTATCACTCTAGCACATGTGTTTTTACAACTTTAGCACTCACACATTGTTATTCGTTTGGGCACCCTTCTTGAAAAATTATAATACAATATTTATAACATTTTTTAAATTATTTTTGAATAAAACAAAAACAATATACTCTAAAGAAATTTTACAATATATATATATATATATATATATTTTACATGAAGTAATATTGGAACTTTAATATAAAAATATAAATTAAAATATTGTAAAATATATACAGAAGTCATATCTTAATAGAATATTTCTTTTATATATGAATAAATGACTTTAAATAATAGAGAATAATAACATTGTCCTTAGTTGATATATATGTTTTATAATATTTCATTTTGATAAAACCCAAGTTTACTATTTTATTTCACATTTCAAAATTTTACAAATAAATAATTTCATACGTTTAAAAAAAATCATTGCAATATAATTTATTCTTCAATAAATAAATGCAAAATATTTTAAAACATGAAAAATAAACATTTTCAATTTTACTCAAATAAAGATAAACAATTTAAAACAACATATTCCACATATTACACTTTTAATAAATATATTCCAAATATTTTTAAAAGATGAAAAATAAACACTTTATAATAAATATATTCCAAATATTTTTAAAACATGAAAAATAAACACTTTCAATGATACTTAAAGAAAGAGGAATTGAGTTTTATTTCAGAGTTCTTAAAAACATTTACAATTTCAAAAATTTAAAGATATTTCCACTAAAATAATTAATATTATAATTTAGCATTTCAAATATTCATCACTTATTAATATAATTGGAAGTACAATATAATCATATCCAACCATAATTAAGTCCCGTCCTCATTCTAGTATCTTTGTTTTATATATTTTTGATATAATTAAATACAAATTCAATTATCCTAAACAAAAATAGTTACTGATTTTAATTTGGTTGGGAAAATTATAATTAATGTAGCGATTAAAAGCATGTTCTCCAAAATTAATAATTAATTTTACAAAATTGTAAATTCCTTCCCACATAGAAGAGCCATACAGAAACTTATACCCTAACCTTGTACCCTCAACCTCAAACTCTAAAGGCATTGGAACATGCTGTTGTCCTTAACAACTAAGGAGATTCATTACTAGGAAGGTTCGTGTAGGGTGTATACAGAAAATATTATAAATTTGTACTTTTTTCCTTACCCAAACCCTTAGTTTAGGCTATTGAAGTGCGAAATCATTCACTCAGACAATTAATATAGATTTTATAAATAGTTGTATTTAATTAATAATAGTAATTAATTTTATTTCTTATTAGTGTTATTTTGGTTAAGAACTCTTATATTTTATGTTTATATATAATATCAATCCAATTATAAATGGAAGCTACACCAGATGGATGTAAAGACGACTTTTTTGAATGGTTTGATAGAAGAGGATGTGTACATTGAACAACCACACGGATTTGAAACACATTCAATAGAAAGACGGATGTATGCATATTAAAAAAAACATTGTATGGGTTGAAGCAAGCACCCAGAGTGTGGTATGGAAGGATTGATGGCTTTTCGATGAGCTTGGGATATACCAAAAGTAAAGCAGATTCCAACCTTTACTATAAGGTTGTAGATGATAGGATTATGATATTATTGATAGATGTGGATGATATACTTTTAAAAGGAGAAGAGAATATCATTAGTGATTGTAAGAAGAAGCTTGCATCATACTTGAAGAATAAATACTTTGGTATGATGCATTATTTTCTAGGTCTCAAAGTATGGTAGTTTCTAGATGAGATTTTCCTAAAATAAGGAAAATATGCAGTTGAGATCCTAAAGATATTTGGGAGCATGAATTGCAAGGCAATGCGTACTCCAATGGTGACAAACTTGAAGCTCTTGAATGACTATTCCTTAGAAACAATAGATGTTACACTATACAAACAAATTATTAGCTCACTGGTGTATTTTAAAAATACAAGGTGAGATATATGTTTTGATGTAAACACTTTAAGTCATTTAATGGCCTAGGCCCCGACATGTTCACTTAATTGCAACAAAACATGTGATGCAGTACCTAAAGGTTATGTCCAATATTTTGGCCTTAGATATGCACCCGATAGTGGGATCATATTACATGATTATACAAATTTATATTGGGAAGGAAGTGCTAAATCCAGAAAGAGAACTTGAGGATGTTGTTTCCGTTTTGGATAAGGAGTGATCTTGTGGCTTAGGAGGAAGCAAACATTTGTTTCTCTTAGTACGACAAAGGATGAATATATTGTAGCATGTTCATCTTGTAATGAAGTAGCATGGCTTCACAAGATGTTGATAGGATTGTTTGACACCAAGATGGATGTGATAGACATCTATTGTGATAACCAGAGTTGCATTTAATTCACAGAAACCCAATGTTCCATGACAAATTAAAGCATGTATAAATAAATTACCACTACATTTGGGATATGGTATAGAGGGGATTTATACATATCTAGTATGTTCCTACATAGGAACAAATTCATGATGTATTTACTAAGTACATGTCTCATGTAAAGTTTGAATACTTTCGATACAATCTTGGCGTAGTCCAAAAGGAACTCCCTCGAAAGAAAGAGTGATCATGATGATGTGGTTTCATGTTGCATTGGTGTGGAAGCTCTTTATAGGATTGGTATTTCATCTTTATAGGGATTGGTTGATCCCAATGGGATTAGTATATCAATGTTGACAAGGCCTAGTTGATCCAGGGGGGATTGGTATCTCTAGCTATGCTTGGTTGGTCCAAAATGTTTAGTAAGTAAGACAAGGCCTATTTGGTCCCTAGCTAGAGTGGTACGTGTTAGAATAATCAACCCATAGTATTTACCCACTTAGACATTAATTCATTTATTTTTGTCTTATTTTCCTAGTCCATGAGTCCCACCATGTGCAAGTTGCTAATTGCCTATCCATAGAGGTCAAACTTGCCATTATTGACTCATGGAGCGCTTGGGAAAGCCTTAGGAATCAAATCTTG